>BQMI01000278.1:0-59530 GCA_026005395.1 Asobara japonica | reverse complement strand
CGTTGATACTATCCAATAGGAACCCCTAGAAGATGTTTCCGAGAATTTGGGTCGAAAAAGTCAAATTAATTTTTTCGATTTTGGCCAATTTAACATTGGGACCTTATGGGGAGGCAAACTTAATTTTTTTTAAATTGAATTTTGGCCCCGTGTGCGTTGATACTATCCAATAGGAACCCCTAGAAGATGTTTCCGTCGAATTTGGTCGAAAAAGTCAAATTAATTTTTTTCGATTTGGCCAAATTTAACATTGGGACCTTATGGGGAGGCAAACTTAATTTTTTAAAATTGAATTTTTGGCCCCGTGTGCGTTGATACTATCCAATAGGAACCCCTAGAAGATGTTTCCGTCGAATTTGGGTCGAAAAAGTCAAATTAATTTTTTCGATTTTGGCCAAATTTAACATTGGACCTTATGGGGAGGCAAACTTAATTTTTTAAAAATTGAATTTTTGGCCCGTGTGCGTTGATACTATCCAATAGGAACCCTAGAAGATGTTTCCGTCGAATTTGGGTCGAAAAATCAAATTAATTTTTTCGATTTTGGCCAAATTTAACATTGGGACCTTATGGGGAGGCAAACTTAATTTTTTTAAATTGAATTTTGGCCCCGTGTGCGTTGATACTATCCAATAGGAACCCCTAGAAGATGTTTCCGTCGAATTTGGGTCGAAAAAGGTCAAATTAATTTTTTTCGATTTTGGCCAAATTTAACATTGGGACCTTATGGGGAGGCAAACTTAATTTTTTTAAAATTGAATTTTTGGCCCCGTGTGCGTTGATACTATCCAATAGGAACCCCTAGAAGATGTTTCCGTCGAATTTGGGTCGAAAAAGTCAAATTAATTTTTTTCGATTTTGGCCAAATTTAACATTGGGACCTTATGGGGAGGCAAACTTAATTTTTTTAAATTGAATTTTTGGCCCCGTGTGCGTTGATACTATCCAATAGGAACCCCTAGAAGATGTTTCCGTCGAATTTGGGTCGAAAAAGTCAAATTAATTTTTTTCGATTTTGGCCAAATTTAACATTGGGACCTTATGGGGAGGCAAACTTAATTTTTTTAAAATTGAATTTTTGGCCCCGTGTGCGTTGATACTATCCAATAGGAACCCCTAGAAGATGTTTCCGTCGAATTTGGGTCGAAAAAGTCAAATTAATTTTTTTCGATTTTGGCCAAATTTAACATTGGGACCTTATGGGGAGGCAAACTTAATTTTTTTAAAATTGAATTTTTGGCCCCGTGTGCGTTGATACTATCCAATAGGAACCCCTAGAAGATGTTTCCGTCGAATTTGGGTCGAAAAAGTCAAATTAATTTTTTTCGATTTTGGCCAAATTTAACATTGGGACCTTATGGGGAGGCAAACTTAATTTTTTTAAAATTGAATTTTTGGCCCCGTGTGCGTTGATACTATCCAATAGGAACCCCTAGAAGATGTTTCCGTCGAATTTGGGTCGAAAAAGTCAAATTAATTTTTTTCGATTTTGGCCAAATTTAACATTGGGACCTTATGGGGAGGCAAACTTAATTTTTTTAAAATTGAATTTTTGGCCCCGTGTGCGTTGATACTATCCAATAGGAACCCCTAGAAGATGTTTCCGTCGAATTTGGGTCGAAAAAGTCAAATTAATTTTTTTCGATTTTGGCCAAATTTAACATTGGGACCTTATGGGGAGGCAAACTTAATTTTTTTAAAATTGAATTTTGGCCCCGTGTGCGTTGATACTATCCAATAGGAACCCCTAGAAGATGTTTCCGTCGAATTTGGGTCGAAAAAGTCAAATTAATTTTTTTCGATTTTGGCCAAATTTAACATTGGGACCTTATGGGGAGGCAAACTTAATTTTTTTAAAATTGAATTTTTGGCCCCGTGTGCGTTGATACTATCCAATAGGAACCCCTAGAAGATGTTTCCGTCGAATTTGGGTCGAAAAAGTCAAATTAATTTTTTTCGATTTTGGCCAAATTTAACATTGGGACCTTATGGGGAGGCAAACTTAATTTTTTTAAAATTGAATTTTTGGCCCCGTGTGCGTTGATACTATCCAATAGGAACCCCTAGAAGATGTTTCCGTCGAATTTGGGTCGAAAAAGTCAAATTAATTTTTTTCGATTTTGGCCAAATTTAACATTGGGACCTTATGGGGAGGCAAACTTAATTTTTTTAAAATTGAATTTTTGGCCCCGTGTGCGTTGATACTATCCAATAGGAACCCCTAGAAGATGTTTCCGTCGAATTTGGGTCGAAAAAGTCAAATTAATTTTTTTCGATTTTGGCCAAATTTAACATTGGGACCTTATGGGGAGGCAAACTTAATTTTTTTAAATTGAATTTTTGGCCCCGTGTGCGTTGATACTATCCAATAGGAACCCCTAGAAGATGTTTCCGTCGAATTTGGGTCGAAAAAGTCAAATTAATTTTTTTCGATTTTGGCCAAATTTAACATTGGGACCTTATGGGGAGGCAAACTTATTTTTTTTTAAATTGAATTTTGGCCCCGTGTGCGTTGATACTATCCAATAGGAACCCCTAGAAGATGTTTCCGTCGAATTTGGGTCGAAAAAGTCAAATTAATTTTTTTCGATTTTGGCCAAATTTAACATTGGGACCTTATGGGGAGGCAAACTTAATTTTTTTAAATTGAATTTTTGGCCCCGTGTGCGTTGATACTATCCAATAGGAACCCCTAGAAGATGTTTCCGTCGAATTTGGGTCGAAAAAGTCAAATTAATTTTTTTCGATTTTGGCCAAATTTAACATTGGGACCTTATGGGGAGGCAAACTTAATTTTTTTAAAATTGAATTTTTGGCCCCGTGTGCGTTGATACTATCCAATAGGAACCCCTAGAAGATGTTTCCGTCGAATTTGGGTCGAAAAAGTCAAATTAATTTTTTTCGATTTTGGCCAAATTTAACATTGGGACCTTATGGGGAGGCAAACTTAATTTTTTTAAAATTGAATTTTTGGCCCCGTGTGCGTTGATACTATCCAATAGGAACCCCTAGAAGATGTTTCCGTCGAATTTGGGTCGAAAAAGTCAAATTAATTTTTTTCGATTTTGGCCAAATTTAACATTGGGACCTTATGGGGAGGCAAACTTAATTTTTTTAAAATTGAATTTTTGGCCCCGTGTGCGTTGATACTATCCAATAGGAACCCCTAGAAGATGTTTCCGTCGAATTTGGGTCGAAAAAGTCAAATTAATTTTTTTCGATTTTGGCCAAATTTAACATTGGGACCTTATGGGGAGGCAAACTTAATTTTTTTAAATTGAATTTTTGGCCCCGTGTGCGTTGATACTATCCAATAGGAACCCCTAGAAGATGTTTCCGTCGAATTTGGGTCGAAAAAGTCAAATTAATTTTTTTCGATTTTGGCCAAATTTAACATTGGGACCTTATGGGGAGGCAAACTTAATTTTTTTAAAATTGAATTTTTGGCCCCGTGTGCGTTGATACTATCCAATAGGAACCCCTAGAAGATGTTTCCGTCGAATTTGGGTCGAAAAAGTCAAATTAATTTTTTTCGATTTTGGCCAAATTTAACATTGGGACCTTATGGGGAGGCAAACTTAATTTTTTTAAAATTGAATTTTTGGCCCCGTGTGCGTTGATACTATCCAATAGGAACCCCTAGAAGATGTTTCCGTCGAATTTGGGTCGAAAAAGTCAAATTAATTTTTTTCGATTTTGGCCAAATTTAACATTGGGACCTTATGGGGAGGCAAACTTAATTTTTTTAAAATTGAATTTTTGGCCCCGTGTGCGTTGATACTATCCAATAGGAACCCCTAGAAGATGTTTCCGTCGAATTTGGGTCGAAAAAGTCAAATTAATTTTTTTCGATTTTGGCCAAATTTAACATTGGGACCTTATGGGGAGGCAAACTTAATTTTTTTAAAATTGAATTTTTGGCCCCGTGTGCGTTGATACTATCCAATAGGAACCCCTAGAAGATGTTTCCGTCGAATTTGGGTCGAAAAAGTCAAATTAATTTTTTTCGATTTTGGCCAAATTTAACATTGGGACCTTATGGGGAGGCAAACTTAATTTTTTTAAAATTGAATTTTTGGCCCCGTGTGCGTTGATACTATCCAATAGGAACCCCTAGAAGATGTTTCCGTCGAATTTGGGTCGAAAAAGTCAAATTAATTTTTTTCGATTTTGGCCAAATTTAACATTGGGACCTTATGGGGAGGCAAACTTAATTTTTTTTAAATTGAATTTTTGGCCCCGTGTGCGTTGATACTATCCAATAGGAACCCCTAGAAGATGTTTCCGTCGAATTTGGGTCGAAAAAGTCAAATTAATTTTTTTCGATTTTGGCCAAATTTAACATTGGGACCTTATGGGGAGGCAAACTTAATTTTTTTAAAATTGAATTTTTGGCCCCGTGTGCGTTGATACTATCCAATAGGAACCCCTAGAAGATGTTTCCGTCGAATTTGGGTCGAAAAAGTCAAATTAATTTTTTTCGATTTTGGCCAAATTTAACATTGGGACCTTATGGGGAGGCAAACTTAATTTTTTTAAAATTGAATTTTTGGCCCCGTGTGCGTTGATACTATCCAATAGGAACCCCTAGAAGATGTTTCCGTCGAATTTGGGTCGAAAAAGTCAAATTAATTTTTTTCGATTTTGGCCAAATTTAACATTGGGACCTTATGGGGAGGCAAACTTAATTTTTTTAAAATTGAATTTTTGGCCCCGTGTGCGTTGATACTATCCAATAGGAACCCCTAGAAGATGTTTCCGTCGAATTTGGGTCGAAAAAGTCAAATTAATTTTTTTCGATTTTGGCCAAATTTAACATTGGGACCTTATGGGGAGGCAAACTTAATTTTTTTAAAATTGAATTTTTGGCCCCGTGTGCGTTGATACTATCCAATAGGAACCCCTAGAAGATGTTTCCGTCGAATTTGGGTCGAAAAAGTCAAATTAATTTTTTTCGATTTTGGCCAAATTTAACATTGGGACCTTATGGGGAGGCAAACTTAATTTTTTTAAAATTGAATTTTTGGCCCCGTGTGCGTTGATACTATCCAATAGGAACCCCTAGAAGATGTTTCCGTCGAATTTGGGTCGAAAAAGTCAAATTAATTTTTTTCGATTTTGGCCAAATTTAACATTGGGACCTTATGGGGAGGCAAACTTAATTTTTTTAAAATTGAATTTTTGGCCCCGTGTGCGTTGATACTATCCAATAGGAACCCCTAGAAGATGTTTCCGTCGAATTTGGGTCGAAAAAGTCAAATTAATTTTTTTCGATTTTGGCCAAATTTAACATTGGGACCTTATGGGGAGGCAAACTTAATTTTTTTTAAATTGAATTTTTGGCCCCGTGTGCGTTGATACTATCCAATAGGAACCCCTAGAAGATGTTTCCGTCGAATTTGGGTCGAAAAAGTCAAATTAATTTTTTTCGATTTTGGCCAAATTTAACATTGGGACCTTATGGGGAGGCAAACTTAATTTTTTTAAAATTGAATTTTTGGCCCCGTGTGCGTTGATACTATCCAATAGGAACCCCTAGAAGATGTTTCCGTCGAATTTGGGTCGAAAAAGTCAAATTAATTTTTTTCGATTTTGGCCAAATTTAACATTGGGACCTTATGGGGAGGCAAACTTAATTTTTTTAAAATTGAATTTTTGGCCCCGTGTGCGTTGATACTATCCAATAGGAACCCCTAGAAGATGTTTCCGTCGAATTTGGGTCGAAAAGTCAAATTAATTTTTTTCGATTTTGGCCAAATTTAACATTGGGACCTTATGGGGAGGCAAACTTAATTTTTTTAAATTGAATTTTTGGCCCCGTGTGCGTTGATACTATCCAATAGGAACCCCTAGAAGATGTTTCCGTCGAATTTGGGTCGAAAAAGTCAAATTAATTTTTTTCGATTTTGGCCAAATTTAACATTGGGACCTTATGGGGAGGCAAAACTTAATTTTTTTAAATTGAATTTTGGCCCCGTGTGCGTTGATACTATCAATAGGAACCCCTAGAAGATGTTTCCGTCGAATTTGGGTCGAAAAAGTCAAATTAATTTTTTTCGATTTTGGCCAAATTTAACATTGGGACCTTATGGGGAGGCAAACTTAATTTTTTAAAATTGATTTTTGGCCCCGTGTGCGTTGATACTATCCAATAGGAACCCCTAGAAGATGTTTCCGTCGAATTTGGGTCGAAAAAGTCAAATTAATTTTTTTCGATTTTGGCCAAATTTAACATTGGGACCTTATGGGGAGGCAAACTTAATTTTTTTAAATTGAATTTTTGGCCCCGTGTGCGTTGATACTATCCAATAGGAACCCCTAGAAGATGTTTCCGTCGAATTTGGGTCGAAAAAGTCAAATTAATTTTTTTCGATTTTGGCCAAATTTAACATTGGGACCTTATGGGGAGGCAAACTTAATTTTTTTTAAATTGAATTTTTGGCCCCGTGTGCGTTGATACTATCCAATAGGAACCCCTAGAAGATGTTTCCGTCGAATTTGGGTCGAAAAAGTCAAATTAATTTTTTTCGATTTTGGCCAAATTTAACATTGGGACCTTATGGGGAGGCAAACTTAATTTTTTTAAAATTGAATTTTTGGCCCCGTGTGCGTTGATACTATCCAATAGGAACCCCTAGAAGATGTTTCCGTCGAATTTGGGTCGAAAAAGTCAAATTAATTTTTTTCGATTTTGGCCAAATTTAACATTGGGACCTTATGGGGAGGCAAACTTAATTTTTTTAAAATTGAATTTTTGGCCCCGTGTGCGTTGATACTATCCAATAGGAACCCCTAGAAGATGTTTCCGTCGAATTTGGGTCGAAAAAGTCAAATTAATTTTTTCGATTTGGCCAAATTTAACATTGGGACCTTATGGGGAGGCAAACTTAATTTTTTAAAATTGAATTTTTGGCCCCGTGTGCGTTGATACTATCCAATAGGAACCCCTAGAAGATGTTTCCGTCGAATTTGGGTCGAAAAAGTCAAATTAATTTTTTTCGATTTTGGCCAAATTAACATTGGGACCTTATGGGAGGCAAACTTAATTTTTTAAAATTGAATTTTTGGCCCCGTGTGCGTTGATACTATCCAATAGGAACCCCTAGAAGATGTTTCCGTCGAATTTGGGTCGAAAAAGTCAAATTAATTTTTCGATTTTGGCCAAATTTAACATTGGGACCTTATGGGGAGGCAAACTTAATTTTTTAAAATTGAATTTTTGGCCCCGTGTGCGTTGATACTATCCAATAGGAACCCCTAGAAGATGTTTCCGTCGAATTTGGGTCGAAAAAGTCAAATTAATTTTTTTCGATTTTGGCCAAATTTAACATTGGGACCTTATGGGGAGGCAAACTTAATTTTTTAAAATTGAATTTTTGGCCCCGTGTGCGTTGATACTATCCAATAGGAACCCCTAGAAGATGTTTCCGTCGAATTTGGGTCGAAAAAGTCAAATTAATTTTTTCGATTTTGGCCAAATTTAACATTGGGACCTTATGGGGAGGCAAACTTAATTTTTTTAAAATTGAATTTTTGGCCCCGTGTGCGTTGATACTATCCAATAGGAACCCCTAGAAGATGTTTCCGTCGAATTTGGGTCGAAAAAGTCAAATTAATTTTTTTCGATTTTGGCCAAATTTAACATTGGGACCTTATGGGGAGGCAAACTTAATTTTTTTAAAATTGAATTTTTGGCCCCGTGTGCGTTGATACTATCCAATAGGAACCCCTAGAAGATGTTTCCGTCGAATTTGGGTCGAAAAAGTCAAATTAATTTTTTTCGATTTTGGCCAAATTTAACATTGGGACCTTATGGGGAGGCAAACTTAATTTTTTTAAAATTGAATTTTTGGCCCCGTGTGCGTTGATACTATCCAATAGGAACCCCTAGAAGATGTTTCCGTCGAATTTGGGTCGAAAAAGTCAAATTAATTTTTTTCGATTTTGGCCAAATTTAACATTGGGACCTTATGGGGAGGCAAACTTAATTTTTTTAAAATTGAATTTTTGGCCCCGTGTGCGTTGATACTATCCAATAGGAACCCCTAGAAGATGTTTCCGTCGAATTTGGGTCGAAAAAGTCAAATTAATTTTTTTCGATTTTGGCCAAATTTAACATTGGGACCTTATGGGGAGGCAAACTTAATTTTTTTAAATTGAATTTTTGGCCCCGTGTGCGTTGATACTATCCAATAGGAACCCCTAGAAGATGTTTCCGTCGAATTTGGGTCGAAAAAGTCAAATTAATTTTTTTCGATTTTGGCCAAATTTAACATTGGGACCTTATGGGGAGGCAAACTTAATTTTTTTAAAATTGAATTTTTGGCCCCGTGTGCGTTGATACTATCCAATAGGAACCCCTAGAAGATGTTTCCGTCGAATTTGGGTCGAAAAAGTCAAATTAATTTTTTCGATTTTGGCCAAATTTAACATTGGGACCTTATGGGGAGGCAAACTTAATTTTTTTAAAATTGAATTTTTGGCCCCGTGTGCGTTGATACTATCCAATAGGAACCCCTAGAAGATGTTTCCGTCGAATTTGGGTCGAAAAAGTCAAATTAATTTTTTCGATTTTGGCCAAATTTAACATTGGGACCTTATGGGGAGGCAAACTTAATTTTTTTTAAATTGAATTTTTGGCCCCGTGTGCGTTGATACTATCCAATAGGAACCCTAGAAGATGTTTCCGTCGAATTTGGGTCGAAAAAGTCAAATTAATTTTTTTCGATTTTGGCCAAATTTAACATTGGGACCTTATGGGGAGGCAAACTTAATTTTTTAAAATTGAATTTTTGGCCCCGTGTGCGTTGATACTATCCAATAGGAACCCCTAGAAGATGTTTCCGTCGAATTTGGGTCGAAAAAGTCAAATTAATTTTTTTCGATTTTGGCCAAATTTAACATTGGGACCTTATGGGGAGGCAAACTTAATTTTTTTAAAATTGAATTTTTGGCCCCGTGTGCGTTGATACTATCCAATAGGAACCCCTAGAAGATGTTTCCGTCGAATTTGGGTCGAAAAAGTCAAATTAATTTTTTTCGATTTTGGCCAAATTTAACATTGGGACCTTATGGGGAGGCAAACTTAATTTTTTAAATTGAATTTTTGGCCCCGTGTGCGTTGATACTATCCAATAGGAACCCCTAGAAGATGTTTCCGTCGAATTTGGGTCGAAAAAGTCAAATTAATTTTTTTCGATTTTGGCCAAATTTAACATTGGGACCTTATGGGGAGGCAAACTTAATTTTTTAAAATTGAATTTTTGGCCCGTGTGCGTTGATACTATCCAATAGGAACCCCTAGAAGATGTTTCCGATTGGGTCGAAAAAGTCAAATTAATTTTTTCGATTTTGGCCAAATTTAACATTGGGACCTTATGGGGAGGCAAACTTAATTTGTTTAAAATTGAATTTTTGGCCCCGTGTGCGTTGATACTATCCAATAGGAACCCCTAGAAGATGTTTCCGTCGAATTTGGGTCGAAAAAGTCAAATTAATTTTTTCGATTTTGGCCAAATTTAACATTGGGACCTTATGGGGAGGCAAACTTAATTTTTTTAAATTGAATTTTTGGCCCCGTGTGCGTTGATACTATCCAATAGGAACCCCTAGAAGATGTTTCCGTCGAATTTGGGTCGAAAAAGTCAAATTAATTTTTTCGATTTTGGCCAAATTTAACATTGGGACCTTATGGGGAGGCAAACTTAATTTTTTTAAAATTGAATTTTTGGCCCCGTGTGCGTTGATACTATCCAATAGGAACCCCTAGAAGATGTTTCCGTCGAATTTGGGTCGAAAAAGTCAAATTAATTTTTTTCGATTTTGGCCAAATTTAACATTGGGACCTTATGGGGAGGCAAACTTATTTTTTTAAAATTGAATTTTTGGCCCCGTGTGCGTTGATACTATCGAATAGGAACCCCTAGAAGATGTTTCCGTCGAATTTGGGTCGAAAAAGTCAAATTAATTTTTTTCGATTTTGGCCAAATTTAACATTGGGACCTTATGGGGAGGCAAACTTAATTTTTTTAAAATTGAATTTTTGGCCCCGTGTGCGTTGATACTATCCAATAGGAATCCCCTAGAAGATGTTTCCGTCGAATTTGGGTCGAAAAAGTCAAATTAATTTTTTTCGATTTTGGCCAAATTTAACATTGGGACCTTATGGGGAGGCAAACTTAATTTTGTTAAAATTGAATTTTTGGCCCCGTGTGCGTTGATACTATCCAATAGGAACCCCTAGAAGATGTTTCCGTCAAATTTGGGTCGAAAAAGTCAAATTAATTTTTTTCGATTTTGGCCAAATTTAACATTGGGACCTTATGGGGAGGCAAACTTAATTTTTTAAAAATTGAATTTTTGGCCCCGTGTGCGTTGATACTATCCAATAGGAACCCCTAGAAGATGTTTCCGTCAAATTTGGGTCGAAAAAGTCAAATTAATTTTTTTCGATTTTGGCCAAATTTAACATTGGGACCTTATGGGGAGGCAAACCTAATTTTTTGAAAATTGAATTTTTGGCCCCGTGTGCGTTGATACTATCCAATAGGAATCCCTAGAAAATGTTTCCGTCGAAAAAGTCAAATTAATATTTTTCGATTTTGGCCAAATTTAACATTGGGACCTTATGGGGAGGCAAACTTAATTTTGTTAAAATTGAATTTTTGGCCCTGTGTGCGTTGATACTATCCAATAGGAACCCCTAGAAGATGTTTCCGTCGACTTTGAGTCGAAAAAGTCAAATTAATTTTTTTCGATTTTGGCCAAATTAAACATTGGGACCTTATGAGGAGGCAAACTTAATTTTGTTAAAATTGAATTTTTGGCCCCGTGTGCGTTGATACTATCCAATAGGAACCCCTAGAAGATGTTTCCGTCGAATTTGGGTCGAAAAAGTCAAATTAATTTTTCCGATTTTGGCCAAATTTAACATTGGGACCTTATGGGGAGGCAAACTTAATTTTTTAAAAATTGAATTTTTGGCCCCGTGTGCGTTGATACTATATAATAGGAACCCCTAGAAGATGTTTCCGTCGAATTTGGGTCGAAAAAGTCAAATTAATTTTTTTCGATTTTGGCCAAATTTAACATTGGGACCTTATGGGGAGGCAAACTTAATTTTTTAAAAATTGAAATTTTGGCCCCGTGTGCGTTGATACTATCCAATAGGAACCCCTAGAAGATGTTTCCGTCGAATTTGGGTCGAAAAAGTCAAATTAATTTTTCCGATTTTGGCCAAATTTAACATTGGGACCTTATGGGGAGGCAAACTTAATTTTTTTAAAATTGAATGTTTGGCCCCGTGTGCGTTGATACTATCGAATAGGAACCCCTAGCGGATGTTTCCGTCGAATTTGGGTCGAAAAAGTCAAATTAATTTTTTTCGATTTTGGCCAAATTTAACATTGGGACCTTATGGGGAGGCAGACTTAATTTTTTTAAAATTGAGTTTTTGGCCCCGTGTGCGTTGATACTATCCAATAGGAACCCCTAGAAGATGTTTCCGTCGAATTTGGGTCGAAAAAGTCAAATTAATTTTTTTCGATTTTGGCCAAATTTAACATTGGGACCTTATCGGGAGGCAAACTTAATTTTTTTAAAATTGAATTTTTGGCCCCGTGTGCGTTGATACTATCCAATAGGAAAACCTGGAAGATGTTTCCGTCGAAAAAGTCAAATTAATTTTTTTCGATTTTGGCCAAATTTAACATTGGGACCATATGGGGAGGCAAACTTAATTTTGTTAAAATTGAATTTTTGGCCCCGTGTGCGTTGATAGTATCCAATAGGAACCCCTAGAAGATGTTTCCGTCGAATTTGGGTCGAAAAAGTCAAATTAATTTTTTTCGATTTTGGCCAAATTTAACATTGGGACCTTATGGGGAGGCAAACTTATTTTTTTTAAATTGAATTTTTGGCCCCGTGTGCGTTGATACTATCCAATAGGAATCCCTAGAAGATTTTTCCGTCGAATTTGGGTCGAAAAAGTCAAATTAATTTTTTTCGATTTTGGCCAAATTTAACATTCGGGACCATTATGGGGAGGCAAACTTAATTTTGTTAAAATTGAATTTTTGGCCCCGTGTGCGTTGATACTATCCAATAGGAACCCCTAGAAGATGTTTCCGTCGAATTTGGGTCGAAAAAGTCAAATTAATTTTTTTCGATTTTGGCCAAATTTAACATTGGGACCTTATGGGGAGGCAAACTTAATTTTTTAAAATTGAATTTTTGGCCCCGTGTGCGTTGATACTATCCAATAGGAACCCCTAGAAGATGTTTCCGTCGAATTTGGGTCGAAAAAGTCAAATTAATTTTTTTCGATTTTGGCCAAATTTAACATTGGCACCTTATGGGGAGGCAAACTTAATTTTTTTTAAATTGAATTTTTGGCCCCGTGTGCGTTGCTACTATCGAATAGGAACCCCTAGAAGATGTTTCCGTCGATTTGGGTCGAAAAAGTCAAATTAATTTTTTTCGATTTTGGCCAAATTTAACATTGGGACCTTATGGGGAGGCAAACTTAATTTTTTAAAATTGAATTTTTGGCCCCGTGTGCGTTGATACTATCCAATAGGAACCCCTAGAAGATGTTTCCGTCGAATTTGGGTCGAAAAAGTCAAATTAATTTTTTTCGATTTTGACCAAATTTAACATTGGGACCTTATGGGGAGGCAAATTTAATTTTTTTAAAATTGAATTTTTGGCCCCGTGTGCGTTGATACTATCCAATAGGAACCCCTACAAGATGTTTCCGTCGACTTTGAGTCGAAAAAGTCAAATTAATTTTTTTCGATTTTGGCCAAATTTAACATTGGGACCTTATGGGGAGACAAACTTAATTTTGTTAAAATTGAATTTTTGGCCCCGTGTGCGTTGATACTATCCAATAGGAACCCCTAGAAGATGTTTCCGTCGAATTTGGGTCGAAAAAGTCAAATTAATTTTTTTCGATTTTGGCCAAATTAAACATTGGGACCTTATGAGGAGGCAAACTTAATTTTGTTAAAATTGAATTTTTGGCCCCGTGTGCGTTGATACTATCCAATAGGAACCCCTAGAAGATGTTTCCGTCGAAAAAGTCAAATTAATTTTTTTCGATTTTGGCCAAATTTAACATTGGGATCTTATGGGGAGGCAAACTTCATTTTTTTTTATTGAATTTTGGCCCCGTGTGCGTTGATACTATCCAGTAGGAACCCCTAGAAGATTTTTCCGTCGAATTTGGGTCGAAAAAGTCAAATTAATTTTGTGCGATTTTGGCCAAATTTAACATTGGGACCGTATGGGGAGGCAAACTTAATTTTTTTTAAATTGAATTTTTGGCCCCGTGTGCGTTGATCCTATCCAATGGGAACCCCTAGAAGATGTTTCCGTCGAAAAAGTCAAATTAATTTTTTTCGATTTTGGCCAAATTTAACATTGGGATCTTATGGGGAGGGAAACTTCATTTTTTTTTATTGAATTTTGGCCCCGTGTGCGTTGATACTATCCAGTACGAACCCCTAGAAGATTTTTCCGTCGAATTTGGGTCGAAAAAGTCAAATTAATTTTTTTCGATTTTGGCCAAATTTAACATTGGGGCCTTATGGGGAGGCAGACTTAATTTTTTTAAAATTGAGTTTTTGGCCCCGTGTGCGTTGATACTATCCAATAAGAACCCCTAGAAGATGTTTCCGTCGAATTTGGGTCGAAAAAGTCAAATTAATTTTATGCATCTAGGGAGCAAAGTGCGCGATTCTAACCTCGCTTCGCTCGATGGAATCGCATTTTGCTTCCTCGATGCATAAAATATCGTGTACTCCTTGAGAGTAAAGGTACTTGCTCGCCAAATGTCATTACTACCCTCGGCTTCGCCTCGGGTGTAATTCACATTTGTCGAGCAAGTACCTTTACTCCCTAGGGGTACAATATACTATTTTTCGATTTTGGCCAAATTTAACATTGGGACCTTATGGGGAGGCAAACTTAATTTTTTTAAAATTGAATTTTTGGCCCCGTGTGCGTTGATAGTATCCAATAGGAACCCCTAGAAGATGTTTCCGTCGAATTTGGGTCGAAAAAGTCAAATTAATTTTTTTCGATTTTGGCCAAATTTAACATTGGGACCTTATGGGGAGGCAAACTTAATTTTTTTAAAATTGAATTTTTGGCCCCGTGTGCGTTGATACTATCGAATAGGAACCCCTAGCGGATGTTTCCGTCGAATTTGGGTCGAAAAAGTCAAATTAATTTTTTTCGATTTTGGCCAAATTTAACATTGGGACCTTATGGGGAGGCAAACTTAATTTTTTAAAAATTGAATTTTTGGCCCCGTGTGCGTTGATAGTATCCAATAGGAACCCCTAGAAGATGTTTCCGTCGAATTTGGGTCGAAAAACTCAAATTAATTTTTTTCGATTTTGGCCAAATTTAACATTGGGGCCTTATGGGGAGGCAAACTTAATTTTGTTAAAATTGAATTTTGGGCCCGTGTGCGTTGATACTATCGAATAGGAACCCCTAGCGGATGTTTCCGTCGAATTTGGGTCGAAAAAGTCAAATTAATTTTTTTCGATTTTGGCCAAATTTAACATTGGGACCTTATGGGGAGGCAAACTTAATTTTTTAAAAATTGAATTTTTGGCCCCGTGTGCGTTGATAGTATCCAATAGGAACCCCTAGAAGATGTTTCCGTCGAATTTGGGTCGAAAAACTCAAATTAATTTTTTTCGATTTTGGCCAAATTTAACATTGGGGCCTTATGGGGAGGCAAACTTAATTTTGTTAAAATTGAATTTTGGGCCCGTGTGCGTTGATACTATCCAATAGGAACCCCTAGAAGATGTTTCCGTCGAATTTGGGTCGAAAAAGTCAAATTAATTTTTTTCGATTTTGGCCAAATTTAACATTGGCACCTTATGGGGAGGCAAACTTAATTTTTTTTAAATTGAATTTTTGGCCCCGTGTGCGTTGCTACTATCGAATAGGAACCCCTAGAAGATGTTTCCGTCGAATTTGGGTCGAAAAAGTCAAATTAATTTTTTTCGATTTTGGCCAAATTTAACATTGGGACCTTATGGGGAGGCAAACTTAATTTTTTTAAAATTGAATTTTTGGCCCCGTGTGCGTTGATACTATCCAATAGGAACCCCTAGAAGATGTTTCCGTCGAATTTGGGTCGAAAAAGTCAAATGAATTTTTTTCGATTTTGGCCAAATTTAACAGTTGGATCTTATGGGGAGGCAAAAATAATTTGTTTAAAATTGAATTTTTGGCCCCGTGTGCGTTGATACTATCCAATAGGAACCCCTACAAGATGTTTCCGTCGACTTTGAGTCGAAAAAGTCAAATTAATTTTTTTCGATTTTGGCCAAATGTAACATTGGGACCTTATGGGGAGACAAACTTAATTTTGTTAAAATTGAATTTTTGGCCCCGTGTGCGTTGATACTATCCAATAGGAACCCCTAGAAGATGTTTCCGTCGAATTTGGGTCGAAAAAGTCAAATTAATTTTTCCGATTTTGGCCAAATTTAACATTGGGACCTTATGGGGAGGCAAACTTAATTTTTTTAAAATTGAATGTTTGGCCTCGTGTGCGTTGATACTATCGAATAGGAACCCCTAGCGGATGTTTCCGTCGAATTTGGGCCGAAAAAGTCAAATGAATTTTTTTCGATTTTGGCCAAATTTAACAGTTGGATCTTATGGGGAGGCAAAAATAATTTGTTTAAAATTGAATTTTTGGCCCCGTGTGCGTTGATACTATCCAATAGGAACCCCTACAAGATGTTTCCGTCGACTTTGAGTCGAAAAAGTCAAATTAATTTTTTTCGATTTTGGCCAAATGTAACATTGGGACCTTATGGGGAGACAAACTTAATTTTGTTAAAATTGAATTTTTGGCCCCGTGTGCGTTGATACTATCCAATAGGAACCCCTAGAAGATGTTTCCGTCGAATTTGGGTCGAAAAAGTCAAATTAATTTTTTCGATTTTGGCCAAATTTAACATTGGGACCTTATGGGGAGGCAAACTTAATTTTTTTAAAATTGAATGTTTGGCCTCGTGTGCGTTGATACTATCGAATAGGAACCCCTAGCGGATGTTTCCGTCGAATTTGGGCCGAAAAAGTCAAATTAATTTTTTTCGATTTTGGCCAAATTTAACATTGGGACCTTATGGGGAGGCAAACTTAATTTTTTTAAAATTGAATGTTTGGCCCCGTGTGCGTTGATACTATCGAATAGGAACCCCTAGCGGATGTTTCCGTCGAATTTGGGTCGAAAAAGTCAAATTAATTTTTTTCGATTTTGGCCAAATTTAACATTGGGACCTTATGGGGAGGCAAACTTAATTTTTTAAAAATTGAATTTTTGGCCCCGTGTGCGTTGATACTATCCAATAGGAACCCCTAGAAGATGTTTCCGTCGAATTTGGGTCGAAAAAGTCAAATTAATTTTTTTCGATTTTGGCCAAATTTAACATTGGGACCTTATGGGGAGGCAAACTTAATTTTTTAAAAATTGAATTTTTGGCCCCGTGTGCGTTGATACTATCCAATAGGAACCCCTAGAAGATGTTTCCGTCGAATTTGGGTCGAAAAAGTCAAATGAATTTTTTTCGATTTTGGCCAAATTTAACATTGGGACCTTATGGGGAGGCAAACTTAATTTTTTAAAAATTGAATTTTTGGCCCCGGGTGCGTTGATACTATCCAATAGGAACCCCTAGAAGATGTTTCCGTCGACTTTGGGTCGAAAAAGTCAAATTAATTTTTTTCGATTTTCGCCAAATTTAACATTTGGACCTTATCGGGAGGCAAACTTAATTTTTTTAAAATTGAATTTTTGGCCCCGTGTGCGTTGATACTATCCAATAGGAACCCCTAGAAGATGTTTCCGTCGACTTTGGGTCGAAAAAGTCAAATTAATTTTTTTCGATTTTCGCCAAATTTAATATTGGGACCTTATGGGGAGGCAAACTTAATTTTTTTTAAATTGAATTTTTGGCCCCGTGTGCGTTGATACTATCCAGTAGGAACCCCTAGAAGATGTTTCCGTCGAATTTGGGTCGAAAAAGTCAAATTAATTTTTTTCGATTTTGGCCAAATTTAACATTGGGACCTTATGGGGAGGCAAACTTAATTTTTTTAAAATTGAATTTTTGGCCCCGTGTGCGTTGATACTATCGAATAGGAACCCCTAGAAGATGTTTCCGTCGAATTTGGGTCGAAAAAGTCAAATTAATTGTTTTCGATTTTGGCCAAATTTAACATTGGGACCTTATGGGGAGGCAAACTCAATTTTTTTTAAATTGAATTTTTGGCCCCGTGTGCGTTGATGCTATCCAATAGGAACCCCTAGGAGATGTTTCCGTCGAATTTGGGTCGAAAAAGTCAAATTAATTTTGTGCGATTTTGGCCAAATTTAACATTGGGACCGTATGGGGAGGCAAACTTAATTTTTTTTAAATTGAATTTTTGGCCCCGTGTGCGTTGATCCTATCCAATGGGAACCCCTAGAAGATGTTTCCGTCGAAAAAGTCAAATTAATTTTTTTCGATTTTGGCCAAATTTAACATTGGGATCTTATGGGGAGGCAAACTTAATTTTTATTATTGAATTTTTGGCCCCGTGTGCGTTGATACTATCCAGTAGGAACCCCTAGAAGATGTTTCCGTCGAATTTGGGTCGAAAAAGTCAAATGAATTTTTTTCGATTTTGGCCAAATTTAACAGTTGGATCTTATGGGGATGCAAAAATAATTTGTTTAAAATTGAATTTTTGGCCCCGTGTGCGTTGATACTGTCTAATAGGAACCCCTAGAAGATGTTTCCGTCGAATTTGGGTCGAAAAAGTCAAATTAATTTTTTTCGATTTTGGCCAAATTTAACATTGGGACCTTATGGGGAGGCAAACTTGATTTTTTTTAAATTGAATTTTTGGCCCCGTGTGCGTTGATACTATCCAATAGGAACCCCTAGGAGATGTTTCCGTCGAATTTGGGTCGAAAAAGTCAAATTAATTTTTTTCGATTTTGGCCAAATTTAACATTGGGACCTTATGGGGAGGCAAACTTAATTTTTTTAAAATTGAATTTTTGGCCCCGTGTGCGGAGATACTATCCAACAGGAACCCCTAGAAGATGTTTCCGTCGAATTTGGGTCGAAAAAGTCAAATTAAGTTTTTTCGATTTTGGCCAAATTTAACATTGGGACCTTATGGGGAGGTAAACTTAATTTTTTTTTAATTGAATTTTTGGCCCCGTGTGCGTTGATCCTATCCAATAGGAACCCCTAGAAGATGTTTCCGTCGAAGAAGTCAAATTAATTTTTTTCGATTTTGGCCAAATTTAACATTGGGATCTTATGGGGAGGCAAACTTCATTTTTTTTTATTGAATTTTGGCCCCGTGTGCGTTGATACTATCCAGTAGGAACCCCTAGAAGATTTTTCCGTCGAATTTGGGTCGAAAAAGTCAAATTAATTTTTTTCGATTTTGGCCAAATTTAACATTGGGACCTTATCGGGAGGCAAACTTAATTTTTTTAAAATTGAATTTTTGGCCCCGTGTGCGTTGATACTATCCAATAGGAAAACCTGGAAGATGTTTCCGTCGAAAAAGTCAAATTAATTTTTTTCGATTTTGGCCAAATTTAACATTGGGACCATATGGGGAGGCAAACTTAATTTTGTTAAAATTGAATTTTTGGCCCCGTGTGCGTTGATACTATCCAATAGGAACCCCTAGAAGATGTTTCCGTCGAATTTGGGTCGAAAAAGTCAAATTAATTTTTTTCGATTTTGGCCAAATTTAACATTGGAGCCTTATGGGGAGGCAGACTTAATTTTTTTAAAATTGAGTTTTTGGCCCCGTGTGCGTTGATACTATCCAATAGGAACCCCTAGAAGATGTTTCCGTCGAATTTGGGTCAAAAAAGTCAAATTAATTTTTTTCGATTTTGGCCAAATTTAACATTGGGACTTTATGGGGAGGCAAACTTAATTTTTTTAAAATTGAATTTTTGGCCCCGTGTGCGTTGATAGTATCCAATAGGAACCCCTAGAAGATGTTTCCGTCGAATTTGGGTCGAAAAAGTCAAATTAATTTTTTTCGATTTTGGCCAAATTTAACATTGGGACCTTATGGGGAGGCAAACTTATTTTTTTTTAAATTGAATTTTTGGCCCCGTGTGCGTTGATACTATCCAATAGGAATCCCTAGAAGATTTTTCCGTCGAATTTGGGTCGAAAAAGTCAAATTAATTTTTTTCGATTTTGGCCAAATTTAACATCGGGACCATATGGGGAGGCAAACTTAATTTTGTTAAAATTGAATTTTTGGCCCCGGGTGCGTTGATACTATCCAATAGGAACCCCTAGAAGATGTTTCCGTCAAATTTGGGTCGAAAAAGTCAAATTAATTTTTTTCGATTTTGGCCAAATTTAACATTGGGACCTTATGGGGAGGCAAACTTAATTTTTTAAAAATTGAATTTTTGGCCCCGTGTGCGTTGATACTATCCAATAGGAACCCCTAGAAGATGTTTCCGTCGAATTTGGGTCGAAAAAGTCAAATGAATTTTTTTCGATTTTGGCCAAATTTAACAGTTGGATCTTATGGGGAGGCAAAAATAATTTGTTTAAAATTGAATTTTTGGCCCCGTGTGCGTTGATACTATCCAATAGGAACCCCTACAAGATGTTTCCGTCGACTTTGAGTCGAAAAAGTCAAATTAATTTTTTTCGATTTTGGCCAAATGTAACATTGGGACCTTATGGGGAGACAAACTTAATTTTGTTAAAATTGAATTTTTGGCCCCGTGTGCGTTGATACTATCCAATAGGAACCCCTAGAAGATGTTTCCGTCGAATTTGGGTCGAAAAAGTCAAATTAATTTTTCCGATTTTGGCCAAATTTAACATTGGGACCTTATGGGGAGGCAAACTTAATTTTTTTAAAATTGAATGTTTGGCCTCGTGTGCGTTGATACTATCGAATAGGAACCCCTAGCGGATGTTTCCGTCGAATTTGGGCCGAAAAAGTCAAATTAATTTTTTTCGATTTTGGCCAAATTTAACATTGGGACCTTATGGGGAGGCAAACTTAATTTTTTAAAAATTGAATTTTTGGCCCCGTGTGCGTTGATACTATCCAATAGGAACCCCTAGAAGATGTTTCCGTCGAATTTGGGTCGAAAAAGTCAAATTAATTTTTTTCGATTTTGGCCAAATTTAACATTGGGACCTTATGGGGAGGCAAACTTAATTTTTTTAAAATTGAATGTTTGGCCTCGTGTGCGTTGATACTATCGAATAGGAACCCCTAGCGGATGTTTCCGTCGAATTTGGGTCGAAAAAGTCAAATTAATTTTTTTCGATTTTGGCCAAATTTAACATTGGGACCTTATGGGGAGGCAAACTTAATTTTTTAAAATTGAATTTTTGGCCCCGTGTGCGTTGATCCTATCCAATGGGAACCCCTAGAAGATGTTTCCGTCGAAAAAGTCAAATTAATTTTTTTCGATTTTGGCCAAATTTAACATTGGGATCTTATGGGGAGGCAAACTTAATTTTTATTATTGAATTTTTGGCCCCGTGTGCGTTGATACTATCCAGTAGGAACCCCTAGAAGATGTTTCCGTCGAATTTGGGTCGAAAAAGTCAAATGAATTTTTTTCGATTTTGGCCAAATTTAACAGTTGGATCTTATGGGGATGCAAAAATAATTTGTTTAAAATTGAATTTTTGGCCCCGTGTGCGTTGATACTGTCTAATAGGAACCCCTAGAAGATGTTTCCGTCGAATTTGGGTCGAAAAAGTCAAATTAATTTTTTTCGATTTTGGCCAAATTTAACATTGGGACCTTATGGGGAGGCAAACTTGATTTTTTTTAAATTGAATTTTTGGCCCCGTGTGCGTTGATACTATCCAATAGGAACCCCTAGGAGATGTTTCCGTCGAATTTGGGTCGAAAAAGTCAAATTAATTTTTTTCGATTTTGGCCAAATTTAACATTGGGACCTTATGGGGAGGCAAACTTATTTTTTTTAAATTGAATTTTTGGCCCCGTGTGCGTTGATACTATCCAATAGGAATCCCTAGAAGATTTTTCCGTCGAATTTGGGTCGAAAAAGTCAAATTAATTTTTTTCGATTTTGGCCAAATTTAACATCGGGACCATATGGGGAGGCAAACTTAATTTTGTTAAAATTGAATTTTTGGCCCCGGGTGCGTTGATACTATCCAATAGGAACCCCTAGAAGATGTTTCCGTCAAATTTGGGTCGAAAAAGTCAAATTAATTTTTTTCGATTTTGGCCAAATTTAACATTGGGACCTTATGGGGAGGCAAACTTAATTTTTTAAAAATTGAATATTTGGCCCCGTGTGCGTTGCTACTATCGAATAGGAACCCCTAGAAGATGTTTCCGTCGGATTTGGGTCGAAAAAGTCAAATTAATTTTTTTCGATTTTGGCCAAATTTAACATTGGGACCTTATGGGGAGGCAAACTTAATTTTTTAAAAATTGAATATTTGGCCCCGTGTGCGTTGCTACTATCGAATAGGAACCCCTAGAAGATGTTTCCGTCGGATTTGGGTCGAAAAAGTCAAATTAATTTTTTTCGATTTTGGCCAAATTTAACATTGGGACCTTATGGGGAGGCAAACTTAATTTTTTTAAAATTGAATGTTTGGCCTCCTGTGCGTTGATACTATCGAATAGGAACCCCTAGCGGATGTTTCCGTCGAATTTGGGCCGAAAAAGTCAAATTAATTTTTTTCGATTTTGGCCAAATTTAACATTGGGACCTTATGGGGAGGCAAACTTAATTTTTTTAAAATTGAATGTTTGGCCCCGTGTGCGTTGATACTATCGAATAGGAACCCCTAGCGGATGTTTCCGTCGAATTTGGGTCGAAAAAGTCAAATTAATTTTTTTCGATTTTGGCCAAATTTAACATTGGGACCTTATGGGGAGGCAAACTTAATTTTTTAAAATTGAATTTTTGGCCCCGTGTGCGTTGATACTATCCAATAGGAACCCCTAGAAGATGTTTCCGTCGAATTTGGGTCGAAAAAGTCAAATTAATTTTTTTCGATTTTGGCCAAATTTAATATTGGGACCTTATGGGGAGGCAAACTTAATTTTTTAAAAATTGAATTTTTGGCCCCGTGTGCGTTGATACTATCCAATAGGAACCCCTAGAAGATGTTTCCGTCGAATTTGGGTCGAAAAAGTCAAATGAATTTTTTTCGATTTTGGCCAAATTTAACATTGGGATCTTATGGGGAGGCAAAAATAATTTTTTTAAAATTGAATTTTTGGCCTCGTGTGCGTTGATACTATCTAATAGGAACCCCTAGAAGATTTTTCCGTCGAATTTGGGTCAAAAAAGTCAAATTAATTTTTTTCGATTTTGGCGAAATTTAACATTGGGACCTTATGGGGAGGCAACCTTAATTTTGTTAAAATTGAATTTTTGGCCCTGTGTGCGTTGATACTATCCAATAGGAACCCCTAGAAGATGTTTCCGTCGACTTTGGGTCGAAAAAGTCAAATTAATTTTTTTCGATTTTCGCCAAATTTAACATTTGGACCTTATCGGGAGGCAAACTTAATTTTTTTAAAATTAAATTTTTGGCCCCGTGTGCGTTGATACTAACCAATAGGAACCCCTAGAAGATGTTTCCGTCGAATTTGGGTCGAAAAAGTCAAATTAATTTTTCCGATTTTGGCCAAATTTAACATTGGGACCTTATGGGGAGGCAAACTTAATTTTTTTAAAATTGAATGTTTGGCCCCGTGTGCGTTGATACTATCGAATAGGAACCCCTAGCGGATGTTTCCGTCGAATTTGGGTCGAAAAAGTCAAATTAATTTTTTTCGATTTTGGCCAAATTTAACATTGGGATCTTATGTGGAGGCAAAAATAATTTTTTTAAAATTGAATTTTTGGCCCCGTGTGCGTTGATACTATCCAATAGGAACCCCTAGAAGATGTTTCCGTCGAATTTGGGTCGAAAAAGTCGAATGAATTTTTTTCGATTTTGGCCAAATTTAACATTGGGACCTTATGGGGAGGCAAACTTAATTTTTTCAAATTGAATTTTTGGCCCCGTGTGCGTTGATACTATCCAATAGGAACCCCTAGAAGATGTTTCCGTCGAATTTGGGTCGAAAAAGTCAAATCAATTTTTCCCGATTTTGGCCAAATTTAACATTGGGACCTTATGGGGAGGCAAACTTAATTTTTTTAAAATTGAATTTTTGGCCCCGTGTGCGTTGCTACTATCGAATAGGAACCCCTAGAAGATGTTTCCGTCGAATTTGGGTCAAAAAAGTCAAATTAATTGTTTTCGATTTTGGCCAAATTTAACATTGGGACCGTATGGGGAGGCAAACTTAATTTTTTTTAAATTGAATTTTTGGCCCCGTGTGCGTTGATCCTATCCAATGGGAACCCCTAGAAGATGTTTCCGTCGAAGAAGTCAAATTAATTTTTTTCGATTTTGGCCAAATTTAACATTGGGATCTTATGGGGAGGCAAACTTAATTTTTATTATTGAATTTTTGGCCCCGTGTGCGTTGATACTATCCAGTAGGAACCCCTAGAAGATTTTTCCGTCGAATTTGGGTCGAAAAAGTCAAATTAATTTTTTTCGATTTTGGCCAAATTTAACATTGGGGCCTTATGGGGAGGCAGACTTAATTTTTTTAAAATTGAGTTTTTGGCCCCGTGTGCGTTGATACTATCCAATAGGAACCCCTAGAAGATGTTTCCGTCGAATTTGGGTCGAAAAAGTCAAATTAATTTTTTGCGATTTTGGCCAAATTTAACATTGGGACCTTATGGGGAGGCAAACTTAATTTTTTTAAAATTGATTTTTTGGCCCCGTGTGCGTTGATAGTATCCAATAGGAACCCCTAGAAGATGTTTCCGTCGAATTTGGGTCGAAAAAGTCAAATTAATTTTTTTCGATTTTGGCCAAATTTAACATTGGGACCTTATGGGGAGGCAAACTTATTTTTTTTTAAATTGAATTTTTGGCCCCGTGTGCGTTGATACTATCCATTAGGAATCCCTAGAAGATTTTTCCGTCGAATTTGGGTCGAAAAAGTCAAATTAATTTTTTTCGATTTTGGCCAAATTTAACATCGGGACCATATGGGGAGGCAAACTTAATTTTTTGAAAATTGAATTTTTGGCCCCGTGTGCGTTGATACTATCCAATAGGAATCCCTAGAAAATGTTTCCGTCGAAAAAGTCAAATTAATATTTTTCGATTTTGGCCAAATTTAACATTGGGACCTTATGGGGAGGCAAACTTAATTTTGTTAAAATTGAATTTTTGGCCCTGTGTGCGTTGATACTATCCAATAGGAACCCCTAGAAGATGTTTCCGTCGACTTTGAGTCGAAAAAGTCAAATTAATTTTTTTCGATTTTGGCCAAATTAAACATTGGGACCTTATGAGGAGGCAAACTTAATTTTGTTAAAATTGAATTTTTGGCCCCGTGTGCGTTGATACTATCCAATAGGAACCCCTAGAAGATGTTTCCGTCGAATTTGGGTCGAAAAAGTCAAATTAATTTTTCCGATTTTGGCCAAATTTAACATTGGGACCTTATGGGGAGGCAAACTTAATTTTTTTAAAATTGAATGTTTGGCCCCGTGTGCGTTGATACTATCGAATAGGAACCCCTAGCGGATGTTTCCGTCGAATTTGGGTCGAAGAAGTCAAATTAATTTTTTTCGATTTTGGCCAAATTTAACATTGGGACCTTATGGGGAGGCATACTTAATTTTTTAAAAATTGCATTTTTGGCCTCGTGTGCGTTGATACTATCCAATAGGAACCCCTAGAAGATGTTTCCGTCGAATTTGGGTCGAAAAAGTCAAATGAATTTTTTTCGATTTTGGCCAAATTTAACATTGGGATCTAATGTGGAGGCAAAAATAATTCTTTTAAAATTGAATTTTTGGCCCCGTGTGCGTTGATACTATCTAATAGGAACCCCTAGAAGATTTTTCCGTCGAATTTGGGTCAAAAAAGTCAAATTAATTTTTTTCGATTTTGGCCAAATTTAACATTGGCACCTTATGGGGAGGCAAACTTAATTTTTTTTAAATTGAATTTTTGGCCCCGTGTGCGTTGATACTATCCAATAGGAACTCCTAGAAGATGTTTCCGTCGAATTTGGGTCGAAAAAGTCAAATTAATTTTTTTCGATTTTGGCCAAATTTAACATTGGGACCTTATGGGGAGGCAAACTTAATTTTTTTAAAATTGAATTTTTGGCCCCGTGTGCGTTGATACTATCCAATAGGAACCCCTAGAAGATGTTTCCGTCGAATTTGGGTCGAAAAAGTCAAATCAATTTTTCCCGATTTTGGCCAAATTTAACATTGGGACCTTATGGGGAGGCAAACTTAATTTTTTTAAAATTGAATTTTTGGCCCCGTGTGCGTTGCTACTATCGAATAGGAACCCCTAGAAGATGTTTCCGTCGAATTTGGGTCGAAAAAGTCAAATTAATTGTTTTCGATTTTGGCCAAATTTAACATTGGGACCTTATGGGGAGGCAAACTCAATTTTTTTTAAATTGAATTTTTGGCCCCGTGTGCGTTGATGCTATCCAATAGGAACCCCTAGGAGATGTTTCCGTCGAATTTGGGTCGAAAAACTCAAATTAATTTTGTTCGATTTTGGCCAAATTTAACATTGGGACCGTATGGGGAGGCAAACTTAATTTTTTTTAAAATGAATTTTTGGCCCCGTGTGCGTTGATCCTATCCAATGGGAACCCCTAGAAGATGTTTCCGTCGAAGAAGTCAAATTAATTTTTTTCGATTTTGGCCAAATTTAACATTGGGATCTTATGGGGAGGCAAACTTAATTTTTATTATTGAATTTTTGGCCCCGTGTGCGTTGATACTATCCAGTAGGAATCCCTAGAAGATTTTTCCGTCGAATTTGGGTCGAAAAAGTCAAATTAATTTTTTTCGATTTTGGCCAAATTTAACATCGGGACCATATGGGGAGGCAAACTTAATTTTGTTAAAATTGAATTTTTGGCCCCGGGTGCGTTGATACTATCCAATAGGAACCCCTAGGAGATGTTTCCGTCGAATTTGGGTCGAAAAACTCAAATTAATTTTGTTCGATTTTGGCCAAATTTAACATTGGGACCGTATGGGGAGGCAAACTTAATTTTTTTTAAAATGAATTTTTGGCCCCGTGTGCGTTGATCCTATCCAATGGGAACCCCTAGAAGATGTTTCCGTCGAAGAAGTCAAATTAATTTTTTTCGATTTTGGCCAAATTTAACATTGGGACCTTATGGGGAGGCAAACTTATTTTTTTTTAAATTGAATTTTTGGCCCCGTGTGCGTTGATACTATCCAATAGGAATCCCTAGAAGATTTTTCCGTCGAATTTGGGTCGAAAAAGTGAAATTAATTTTTTTCCCTTTTGGCCAAATTTAACATCGGGACCATATGGGGAGGCAAACTTAATTTTGTTAAAATTGAATTTTTGGCCCCGGGTGCGTTGATACTATCCAATAGGAACCCCTAGAAGATGTTTCCGTCAAATTTGGGTCGAAAAAGTCAAATTAATTTTTTTCGATTTTGGCCAAATTTAACATTGGGACCTTATGGGGAGGCAAACCTAATTTTTTGAAAATTGAATTTTTGGCCCCGTGTGCGTTGATACTATCCAATAGGAATCCCTAGAAAATGTTTCCGTCGAAAAAGTCAAATTAATATTTTTCGATTTTGGCCAAATTTAACATTGGGACCTTATGGGGAGGCAAACTTAATTTTGTTAAAATTGAATTTTTGGCCCTGTGTGCGTTGATACTATCCAATAGGAACCCCTAGAAGATGTTTCCGTCGACTTTGAGTCGAAAAAGTCAAATTAATTTTTTTCGATTTTGGCCAAATTTAACATTGGGACCTTATGGGGAGACAAACTTAATTTTGTTAAAATTGAATTTTTGGCCCCGTGTGCGCTGATACTATCCAATAGGAGCCCCTAGAAGATGTTTCCGTCGAATTTGGGTCGAAAAAGTCAAATTAATTTTTTTCGATTTTGGCCAAATTAAACATTCTGACCTTATGAGGAGGCAAACTTAATTTTGTTAAAATTGAATTTTTGGCCCCGTGTGCGTTGATACTATCCAATAGGAACCCCTAGAAGATGTTTCCGTCGAATTTGGGTCGAAAAAGTCAAATTAATTTTTCCGATTTTGGCCAAATTTAACATTGGGACCTTATGGGGAGGCAAACTTAATTTTTTAAAAATTGAATTTTTGGCCCCGTGTGCGTTGATACTATCCAATAGGAACCCCTAGAAGATGTTTCCGTCGAATTTGGGTCGAAAAAGTCAAATTAATTTTTTTCGATTTTGGCCAAATTTAACATTGGGACCTTATGGGGAGGCAAACTTAATTTTTTAAAAATTGAAATTTTGGCCCCGTGTGCGTTGATACTATCCAATAGGAACCCCTAGAAGATGTTTCCGTCGAATTTGGGTCGAAAAAGTCAAATTAATTTTTTTCGATTTTGGCCAAATTTAACATTGGGACCCTATGGGGAGGCAAACTTAATTTTTTAAAAATTGAAATTTTGACCCCGTGTGCGTTGATACTATCCAATAGGAACCCCTAGAAGATGTTTCCGTCGAATTTGGGTCGAAAAAGTCAAATGAATTTTTTTCGATTTTGGCCAAATTTAACATTGGGATCTTATGGGGAGGCAAAAATAATTTTTTTAAAATTGAATTTTTGGCCCCGTGTGCGTTGATACTATCTAATAGGCACCCCTAGAAGATTTTTCCGTCGAATTTGGGTCAAAAAGTCAAATTAATTTTTTTCGATTTTGGCCAAATTTAACATTGGGACCTTATGGGGAGGCAACCTTAATTTTGTTAAAATTGAATTTTTGGCCCTGTGTGCGTTGATACTATCCAATAGGAACCCCTAAAAGATGTTTCCGTCGACTTTGGGTCGAAAAAGTCAAATAAATTGTGACGTGACATTTCGCATGGGCAAAACATCATTCACCTTCGCGTCGCTTTTCCTTAGTGAAAAATAAAATAAAAAAAAAACTTACTTAACCTAAACTCAAAATTTGGGCGCCAGTTGGTTTGTACGCCGAACCAACAACGCGAGAGTTTCTAACTTAACGCAAAATCCTCGAGACGCAAAATTTCTCTAAACGCAAAGTCTCAAAATATTCAAAATTAAAACGAAAAAGGAGTGAACGTCACTTACCGTAACCGCAAACTCGACTTATCTCGAATACCTAAACTAACTTAACTAAACTAGACCTAAGGAAAAGGAAGCGGTAAATCCCGCGCTGCTCAGGAGGTGCTTATGGTAGATGGGGGTGGGTCGAGATGTTAGGGGATAATTGGTCTCAAACACAAGAAAACAACCAAAATAAAACATACACCCGAAAAGTTAATTCTCAAAACTCTATATTTCTTCTCACCAAAATTTACAGAACTCAGAACTTTTGAATTATAATTACTTGGAGTACACGAAGCTTCTGTGATCACGTGAAGTTAGGCCGAATCCAAAAAAAAAAAATCAAATCGAACTGAAATTTCGATCGAACCTAAAACTAACTAGTTTACCGACATCGCGGTCGAGGTTTGTCTCAATTTTTCCCCGAAATTTATCCCATAATAATCCAACGAGACACAAAACGAACTCGGAACTGCACATAAAGCGATAGTTTATCGACTTCTCGGTCGAGACATTTATCCCAATCCAAATTAATTAATTTCAAAAAAACTTAGTTGCCCCTAATCCGATAATTCGTCGACTTTTGGTCGAGAGGGTCATAAAGATCCTAAATCCCAATGAAATCTGTAACTTCATTAATCTATGTAGTTTTCCAGTCAACCGGGACCGATAGTTTATCGACTTTGCGGTCGAACTAATATAATCCCACAACAAAAAATAGTGATTAATATCCGAAATAGTTTACCCGAAATACTCGACTTTTAGAACAAAAGAAAACCCCATAATAAGGCGAAATTAGCTTCAGCCGATGTTTCCGCGACAAAAATTTTATCCCGTAATTTTCAAAATAGTTTTTCGACGCTCCGGTCGAAACATAAGTTTTCACAAAAAAAAACATCGCGACGAATAATCAAAATTATCCTGCCATGACTCGAAATAGTTTATCGACATTGCGGTCGAGATTACATAATTTTATCATAAACAAAAGCCTCACTCAAAGACTCGAAATAGTTTATCGACATTGCTGTCGAGATTACATAATTTTATCATAAACAAAAGCCTCACTCAAAGACTCGAACTAGTTTATCGACATTACGGTCGAAATCTCATAATTTCGCAACAAAATTACCGAATCGTGGCCGAATTATAATTTTACAACAAAATTGTCGAATCAAGGCCGAATTATAATTTTACACCAAAATAAATAACACTCAAGAGCGAAGATAGTTTATCGACATCTCGGTCGAGATAATATAATTTCGCAATAAACAAAAAAGATGTTAATTTTCCCTAAAATAATTTTTGGACCTCCCGGTCGAAGTTTCATAACCTTGTAACGCACAAAAAAAAATCCAATAATGAACCAAATGACATAATGATCTAACCCACAAAAAAAAAACACTCAATAGCGAAGATAGTTTATCGACATCTCGGTCGAGGTGCATGAATGTTCCAACAAGCAAATTGTCGATTATTAACCTCATTAGTTTTTCGACTTTCCGGTCGAGATTATTGTTTTACGACAAACTCACAAAAAAAGTCTTGAACAATAGTTCGAATTAGTTTTACGACGTTCCGGTCGAAATCGCGTAATTTTATAACAAAAAACTTTGTCCCTTAACAACTCATAAATTCCCGAAACCCAAATAATTTTGATTTTCCATTATATCCACAGTGAATTTACAGAGTCGCGAGCAATCATCTTTCTTCCTATTGTGTGACTCGATTATCGACCCGTCTATTTTCGCACCCAAATTTCCCGGAATTTGGACGAATAATACATTCCAAAGGAATGACGTAATCACTCTTACACGAGTGAATATTTTCCCTCCTTTGTCCCGTACTGATAACTCCCCATTTCTAAGTTTTCAAAGCCAATTTTCCTCACCCAAAAAAAAATAAGAAAATCTATTCGTACTCTTCCGAAATTCGCGCCGCGGGATTTGAAGTAAAAAAAAAAAAACAAACAAAAGGGAGTCAACTATTGGCCGAATCATAATCCGGACGTGTATTAACCGCGTCTCGAATCTCGCCACTAAATTTTTCAAAATTTGGTGTAATAATAAGAGAATAATAAAAAAAAACAATGCGTAAGCCTACCTGAGGTTTTTTTTCTAATTTTTTTTTTTTTATGGTCCCGGCGTCTTTTCTATTCCGGTCGTAGGTGTTGCGTTGGCGCGCGGTTAAACACGAATGAACATCCCGCTAACGCTAGCTTACGCCGCGATACTTTCGGGGCGCTGTCGATCAGCGAGATGCGCAGTCGCGCGGCGGGATTATTCGAATCCCGTCACACCTCCCTCCTTACATTCCGTTACGCCATCTGAACTGGGAACCAGTCGCGAAATACTCCGATTTGTGGTGGTTCCGATAAAGAGCTTCGACTCGATTAGATTCGATACGAGCGACCAGCGGACATGCATAGGGTACATGCTGCAGAGGAAATACGCATAAACCAATAAAGCACGAAAGCAGAAGACCTTCAAGTCTTGCAGGCACTATTGGTATCTTCCCACCAGTAAGCGAAACGATCAACAAGTGCTTAAGTGTCCACTCGAAAGGCTACAAGAAGCACATTAACAAGCTAGTTAGCTCGAGGTCCATGACGGGTACAGCTAAGGGTTGGTCTGATAACCTAGCCGAATTTTGCCTCGATCTCCTAATCAACTCAATCTTATTCTAATTAAAATTTTTGGCCGCGGAATCTTTAGCGACTCAACGCGTATTACATGCTAACTAAAGTCTATTTGGGGAGTTAACTCGACGCGTAACCTATACTAAACTAAATTTTTCGCGGAGTATACTCAACGCTTAACTAAACTAAATTTTTCGCGGAATTATTCAACGCTTAACTAACTAAATTTTTCGCGGAATTACTCAACGCGTACTCTACTCTAACTTACAATTTTATAGCTGGCTCTCCCGGATGCTTCTGGTTATCTCCAGGGGTCTCAACTTAAACAGCCTTGGCAACCCGACTTACCCGCCGGCTGATGCGGTCCATCGGTCTTCCATCGTCAACAAAATCAAAGATAACCAAAAGGAATCCCTTAAGGGAGCGCTGATTACAAAATCAGACCTTTCCATAAACGCTATACTAACTTTCACAACTCGTCCCCTGATTCTCCCAGATCCGTTGTTGCCAACTAGATCCCCCTAATCGGAGCGCTGATCATATAATCAGACCTTATCAAGGAACTTGACCCTAACCTAAATTGGTGTCTCGATTCTCCCGGATCCGCTGATGCTACTGATCCCCTAATCGGAGCGCTGATCATTCAATCAGACCTTGCCAAGAATACACCCACTCTAAACTCAATGCAGGCACAGGTTTAGGACCTGGTGCGTGCCTCGAAATCTACATCGTAACGAAAACGTATCCTAAGTCAAACGGCACGTTCGGGACGTGAGGGTGGTATCGTCATTACTCAAATTTTCGCCAAAACGCTTTAGCGAGGTTGATGTAGTTTAACGAGATACTCAGCTCGACACTACTCTACTGTACTCAAAATACACATAAAAGCGAATCGACAAACATAGGATCGAACCCACGACCTGAACACAACAAGTTCCCAGTTGATACTCAACGAAATACTCGAAACGCATTTTGGAGCGATATGCAGGTGGTGCATTTTAACGAGGTCTCATGCTCGATACTGTATCAGGTAGTTTCACGAGTTACCAAGCTCGAGCGCTAAATTAGGAAGTTTAACGAGTTGCCCAGCTCGAGAGCTTAACTAGGAAGTTTAGCGAGTTCCCCAGCTCGAAGTCTCCATGGGAAGTTTTACGAGGTACCCGGCTCGAACACTACGATTGGGTAGGTCGAGATTTATAATAGGGTTTCAAATCTTCAATCGCAGATTCGCCCACTTCTTTACCACGTAACGTTATCAACTGGTAACGCACACGCGAGATCTTCTGGTGGACAAGATACGGGCCCTCAAAGGGAGGTTCGAGAGTGGCCGAAATGCGCTTGGCGGCATTCGAGAGAGTATGTTTGCGTCGTAAGACGAGGTCACCAACTTGAAATTCGGCCGCCCGATGTCTCAAGTTGTAGTAGTGCGCTTGCTGGTTAGAAGCTTCTATAAGCGCATGTGATAACGCCCGACGTAGGTTATCGAGGCGTTTCATCCGGCTCATCCAATCCTGAATTTCAAGAGGGACGAATTCTGTTTCACCTTCAAGTTCACGTCGAAGCGAGGTTATGGAGGCAGGTTCACGTCCCAAATTCGCGAAGGCGGGTGATGCCTGTAACGCAGAATGATGCGCGGTGTTATACGCGAAACGGAATTCCGCGAGATGGACATCCCACATAGTGTAGTCCCCATCCATGAACGCACGAATCATCGTCTTCAGGGTACGATTGACTCGTTCTATAGGGTTTCCCTGAGGGTGATACGGCGGAGTAGTCTGATGTTCTATTCCCGCGAGATTCATCAGGCTTTGCACATCTTTATTGACGAATTCTCTTCCATTGTCGGAGAAGAAGACCCGAGGTGTGCCCCACCTATTGATGATTACCTCCTCCAAGTGTCTCCTGATTATTTTCCCGGAAACACGCCTGAGAGGAATCACTTCAATCCACTTTGTGAAGAGGTCTTGGAGCACCAGGACATAACAATGTCCCGACCGACTAGGGGTAATAGACCCTACGATATCGGCAGCAACTACTGTCCAAGGACCTTGAGGGATTCGTCTCCCCATCAGTCCCCGAGGGGGAGCTTGATCAACCTTACATCGTTGACAGGTATCACAATGCCTCACGAATGAAACTACATCGCGAAACATACTCGGCCAGTAGTACGAGAGGTAGACACGGTGGTAGGTTTTATCTACCCCGAGATGGCCTGCCTGAGGCAGACTATGACACTCCTCGATGGCTTTATAGCGTAACTCTCGAGGGAGTACGAGCTTCCATGCATCGAGGTCACACATCTCCGTAGAGACGAGGTCCGCGGAACGATGCGTATACAGCCGACCATCTTCAATCCTCCAGTCAGGGAAGAGATCAGGGGCCTGCTGGACATTTCTGTACCGCTTCGTATACCAAGAGTCATTACTCTCGACGGGACCGTCATTGGACAGAAAGGCGATGGTTTCCACTTCAGCGCTTCCACCTTCTGGGGAGCGCGAAAGAGCATCCGGTACGTGGTGCAGCGCACCCTTACGATGGACGATCACGAAATCGTATTCCAACAGGCTTAAAGCCCATCGAGCAAGTCGCCCAGTAGGGTTCTTGAGGTTATGCAACCAGCGAAGGCTACTATGATCACTGATGACGGTGAAAGAGTAGCCCTCGAGATAACACCGAAACTTGCGAATAGACCACAAGACGGCGAGGCACTCAAGTTCGGTGACAGTATACTTCTGCTCAGCAGAAGATAACGCACGACTAGCGTACGCGATAACCCGTTCATGACCATCAATGATCTGGGTTAGTACGGCACCAAGACCGACGAGGCTAGCGTCGGTTTGCAACGTGAACGGAAGGTTGAAATCCGGACACGCGAGGGTTGGCGAACTCGTCAAGTGGTGCTTGAGGGCATTGAAAGCGGACTGTTGGCTTTCTGTCCACTCCCATACGACGTTTTTGTGCAACAGTTTGTTGAGGGGTTCGGCCATAGTGGCGAATTCAGGTATAAAGCGGCGATACCATGAGGCCATGCCGAGGAACCTTCTGAGTTGTTTGAGGTTTGTAGGGTTCGGATAATTCACGACAGGTTCGATCTTTTCCGGATCGACTTGCAGGCCAGCACTATTTACGATGAACCCGAGATATTTGACCTGCGAGCAGCAGAAGTCGCTCTTCTCGCGATTGATTACGAGACCGGCATCTCCAATCTTCGTCAGGACCTTCCCGAGTAGTACAAGGTGTTCCTCGAATGTTTTCGAGATGATAATAATATCATCGAGATACACAAAGACTTGTGGATACAGTTCTTGACCGATTAATCTGTCCAACAATCGTTGAAACGTTGCCGGCGCGTTGGTTAGTCCATAGGGCATTCGCTTGAAGTGGAACAACCCGCGACCTTCAACGACAAACGCGGTAATCTCGCGAGAATTCGGTTCGAGAGGGATTTGAAAATATGCCTGACTCAAATCGAGGGTGGTTATATAGTTAGCTTGCCGTAACTCGTCCAGAATCCCGGACATGTTAGGCAGAGGGTAAGCATCCTTTTTAGTAATTGCATTGACTCGACGAAAGTCGATGCAAAAACGATACTTTCCGTTTGGCTTTTTCACCATCACGATCGGGCTGGACCACTCGCTTTGGGAGGGGGTGATGATATCGTTTTCCAACATGTCATCTACCTCCTTCCAGATAATTTCCCGGATAGCCGGGTTGGTGTGATAGCATCGCTGCCGGATAGCTTTCACATCACCGACATCAATGTGATGCGAGGTCAGGGTCGTAGTACCAGGTTTCGTCGCCGGAGGCGGAAGGTTCTGGCTGAGGAAATCCTGAAGGATTTTCTCCTGCGATTCATCGATCGTGCGCAACCCGGAGCACATGACGATACGCGAGGATTTTTCGACTGGAGTGAACGAATAACGCGTCGTAGGATCATTACGATAAAACCAGGCTTTATCGTAGAAGTCAATCACTATTTGGGCGTTGATCAAGAAATCCATAGCAAGTATAAAATCTTCCGAGTTGTTAGGCATCAAAATTGCATCAATCTGAGTATACCTACCTTCCAGGCCAGCGGAGCAAGGAGTGAGATGAGTGACCTCCTCGAATTTGTTGCTTGCGAGGCATACTCGCCGAGGGGGTATTTCCAGCATGGGTAGCTGAACTCGTTGAAAGAGTTTTAACGCGGCAGTGCCAGCGAATGAGCGGTTAGCTCCTGAATCGACCAAAGCTCGTATTTGGGATCCCGAGATGTAGATGTCCACATAAAACGAGCGACACGGGTCGGTCGAGGTGATGTGTTGCAGGACCTCACGGTCAGGAGGGACGTCCGGATGGTCAAGGTGATCCGAGTCTTCAACCGCGACGATAGCCGAGAGGGGTGATGGAGACGGTTCTGTCTCACACGGCAGAGTACTCTCCGAGAGGGTCGAATACACCGGGAGAGGAGGCTGATTTGCGAGGGGTGCGGTTACTGATCTCTCGCACCCCACCCGGCGTTTCCCGGGTTGCAAACCGGGCAGTTGCGCGTAATTGCTCCGGAACGGCCGCAGCGATAGCAAAAAAGCCTACGCGAATCAGGGCAATCCCTATGCCGATGTCCGTCTTTTCCACAATTCCAGCAAGAGAGGCCTTGCGAGGTGACCGGCCGTGGAGGTGCCGACGGGTTGACGACTTGTCTGAGCTGCGAGGGCTGATGCTCCAGGTTCCTAGTCGAACCCGATGGATGTGGAGTCGTCCCGCGAGGGGTGCGGCCCTGAGGACGAGCAAGGTTAGGTCTTAAGGCTGCTCGCCAGGCGAGAGGTGATGCTGGACTAGGGTGAGTTGTCCGAGGCATACTAGGTCGAGATCGCGGCACGAAAGCCGCATCCAGATGTTCAATGACATCCGAGTCTTCCTCCGGGGAAGGTTCTTCTGCCGACCAGCCATCTTCCGTCTCTTCGAAATGAGCACCACGGGTAGAGAAACGTGGTCCGAAGCCGGAGCGCGTTGGTACACGAGGCGCCGGATAGGCGAGACTGGGGCATAAGGAGTTTTCAGGACGGGGTGGTGGTCTACGTTCAGCCGAACTGGCGTAGATCCGTTCTTGCCTGATGGCTGCCATTTCCAGAGTATCCATAGTCAGCCCTTCAACGAGGGGAATACCGATTTGATACACCGGCAACATTTTCCGATGTGCCTGGCGAAACTGTTCGAAGTCCGACCACTGGGGTCGAAGTCGATTGAAGTATCCACGCATGCAGGAGAAGTAGTCGCGTACAGACTCCCGATCATCTTGAGTTCGACGACTTATTTCCTCCTGCAAGGCGAGCTGATAATCCGGATCAGCGAAGTGATTCCGAAGAGCGTCCTTCATGGCTTCCCATGAGGAGAAGTGATCAGCATGCCCGCGATACCAGTTGAGAGCGGAACCCTCAAGCAAGAAGGCGATAGCACGAACTAGGTGGGTCTCACGCACATTGACGAAAGCCTTACCTTCGTCGATGCGGGAAATGAAACTTTCCACATCCTCGTGAGGACGACCTGAGAACTTGATATTCCATCGTCGAATGGTATTCAAGAGCGCAGCAGGCGTAAGAGGTCGACCTGTATCCCGACAGTCGATCTCCTCGTCCGAGGGGTGGTTATCGAAACTTTCGGCTACGGCAGAACGCCGCAGATTCGGGCCGGCGGACTGACGTCGCCGAGGGCTATCATGAGCATAGCGTTGCTCGCGGAGAGGATTCCCGAGGGTTTCCGACGGATAGCCGCGAGAGTTATCTTGGAGCTGTCCTCGAGGGGAATCACGAGAGGGTGACTGCGCACCGTGATATGGATTTCCCGTATTCCGGCGAGGATTGTAATTGGCAGGAAATCTGTACGGCTGTGATTCACGAGGATGGGGTTCTGTCCCAAAAGGCTGCACTTGCCATCTCGACTGACCCACGCCGGGTGCAACCGGAGGGCTTTGATACCCTAGTGGTCGAGTAACCGGTCCGAAGGACAGGGGAGGTCCTCGAGGGGGTTGATCATACGCGGATGAGCGCGACCCATTACTGGACACTTCTGAGTCCGATCCCATTCCCACATTTAAATGGGAACGAGTTCCACCGGGAGTTTCCCGATTAATTTCAACCGAGCGAGCGCCAACTTTGGGAGGTCTACCCCTTTTGCGTTTGGGGAGCACCTCGGCTATTACACTCGGAAACTCTGGAGATTGCTCCGAGGGTTGCCTTACCCCGGCAGATACTCCGGGGCGAGCGAACTCTTCGTCCCGTGGGACCGCAGGTTCCCTGCGAGGGTCCACAGCATGTTCTTCCTGTGACGCGGTATCCTCTGTACCACGAAGGCTCGTATGACTACGAGTCACGGGTCCTTCTCGACCTGAGTCACTCATGTTGGATTAAATTAATGAATGCAACACGAGGGAGAAAAACTGCCGAGAGCGAGAGGGAACGGAATGATACAAAAGGAAAAGACGAGAAAGGGAAAAGTAAAGGAAATAATTAAAAAAATAGAAAAATAATAAGATGAAATAAAAGGAAATTAAAAAAAAATTATAGGAGGAATTGATAAAATAGTAAAATTAAATGAGACTGAATTGAACAAAAGGAAGGAAGGAAAGAATTCACCTTATTAAAATGTCGGAGCGTCAGCGTTATTGGAGCTAGCGATGGATGTAGAGAGCTCTAGGAACCGACGGTGGATGAGAACGTGGTAATGGCGGACGCCGGTTCTATCATTCCCTTTGAGTAGTGGGAGAGGCCCCCACTGCTACCGTAACCGGGGCAGCCATGTCAACGCCGACATTCTGGGAGGCGAGGGGAACTACTGCGCCCCCACCAATTTCCGCAAGTCACACGTGACTTGGGTCACGTGGGAGTAGGAGAGGTAGACCACTATCCAGCGAAAACCGGAATTACGTCTGCCGACGAATGATCTAATCCGAAAGGAATTCGAACGATCACCTCGGGTGAGGTCACCGGGCGAACACAATAGGAGACGATGAGGTCAGCCTACGATTTTTCGAAATGAATCGAGCTATTTTTAGTTTCTCGACTATTTCGGTCGAAAATAATATCTCCCTTTGTTGAAAACCGATCAACGAGATATTTTCGTTACCGAGTTTTCGGTCGAAAATTCCATCGTACGAAGACGAGAATTATTTTACTGGCTTTCCAGTCCACAAGAATTTCTCTCGAGAGTTTTAGATTATCGACGTTTTCGGTCGAACTGCAATGCATACTATGTAGAGGGTGGTTTTTAATTTACCGACATTTCCGGTCGAATTGTCCATTCTTACAGATAGAAGAACGATAGTAGTTTACCGACGTTTCGGTCGAAAGAAAAGAAGGGGATCACATTAAAAAATCTAATGTACTCAAAAAATATACCCAAGCCGAATAACCCAAAACAGAGACCAATTATTCGGAGCCCCACGTTGGGCGCCATTTGTGACGTGACATTTCGCATGGGCAAAACATCATTCACCTTCGCGTCGCTTTTCCTTAGTGAAAAATAAAATAAAAAAAAAACTTACTTAACCTAAACTCAAAATTTGGGCGCCAGTTGGTTTGTACGCCGAACCAACAACGCGAGAGTTTCTAACTTAACGCAAAATCCTCGAGACGCAAAATTTCTCTAAACGCAAAGTCTCAAAATATTCAAAATTAAAACGAAAAAGGAGTGAACGTCACTTACCGTAACCGCAAACTCGACTTATCTCGAATACCTAAACTAACTTAACTAAACTAGACCTAAGGAAAAGGAAGCGGTAAATCCCGCGCTGCTCAGGAGGTGCTTATGGTAGATGGGGGTGGGTCGAGATGTTAGGGGATAATTGGTCTCAAACACAAGAAAACAACCAAAATAAAACATACACCCGAAAAGTTAATTCTCAAAACTCTATATTTCTTCTCACCAAAATTTACAGAACTCAGAACTTTTGAATTATAATTACTTGGAGTACACGAAGCTTCTGTGATCACGTGAAGTTAGGCCGAATCCAAAAAAAAAAAATCAAATCGAACTGAAATTTCGATCGAACCTAAAACTAACTAGTTTACCGACATCGCGGTCGAGGTTTGTCTCAATTTTTCCCCGAAATTTATCCCATAATAATCCAACGAGACACAAAACGAACTCGGAACTGCACATAAAGCGATAGTTTATCGACTTCTCGGTCGAGACATTTATCCCAATCCAAATTAATTAATTTCAAAAAAACTTAGTTGCCCCTAATCCGATAATTCGTCGACTTTTGGTCGAGAGGGTCATAAAGATCCTAAATCCCAATGAAATCTGTAACTTCATTAATCTATGTAGTTTTCCAGTCAACCGGGACCGATAGTTTATCGACTTTGCGGTCGAACTAATATAATCCCACAACAAAAAATAGTGATTAATATCCGAAATAGTTTACCCGAAATACTCGACTTTTAGAACAAAAGAAAACCCCATAATAAGGCGAAATTAGCTTCAGCCGATGTTTCCGCGACAAAAATTTTATCCCGTAATTTTCAAAATAGTTTTTCGACGCTCCGGTCGAAACATAAGTTTTCACAAAAAAAAAACATCGCGACGAATAATCAAAATTATCCTGCCATGACTCGAAATAGTTTATCGACATTGCGGTCGAGATTACATAATTTTATCATAAACAAAAGCCTCACTCAAAGACTCGAAATAGTTTATCGACATTGCTGTCGAGATTACATAATTTTATCATAAACAAAAGCCTCACTCAAAGACTCGAACTAGTTTATCGACATTACGGTCGAAATCTCATAATTTCGCAACAAAATTACCGAATCGTGGCCGAATTATAATTTTACAACAAAATTGTCGAATCAAGGCCGAATTATAATTTTACACCAAAATAAATAACACTCAAGAGCGAAGATAGTTTATCGACATCTCGGTCGAGATAATATAATTTCGCAATAAACAAAAAAGATGTTAATTTTCCCTAAAATAATTTTTGGACCTCCCGGTCGAAGTTTCATAACCTTGTAACGCACAAAAAAAAATCCAATAATGAACCAAATGACATAATGATCTAACCCACAAAAAAAAAACACTCAATAGCGAAGATAGTTTATCGACATCTCGGTCGAGGTGCATGAATGTTCCAACAAGCAAATTGTCGATTATTAACCTCATTAGTTTTTCGACTTTCCGGTCGAGATTATTGTTTTACGACAAACTCACAAAAAAAGTCTTGAACAATAGTTCGAATTAGTTTTACGACGTTCCGGTCGAAATCGCGTAATTTTATAACAAAAAACTTTGTCCCTTAACAACTCATAAATTCCCGAAACCCAAATAATTTTGATTTTCCATTATATCCACAGTGAATTTACAGAGTCGCGAGCAATCATCTTTCTTCCTATTGTGTGACTCGATTATCGACCCGTCTATTTTCGCACCCAAATTTCCCGGAATTTGGACGAATAATACATTCCAAAGGAATGACGTAATCACTCTTACACGAGTGAATATTTTCCCTCCTTTGTCCCGTACTGATAACTCCCCATTTCTAAGTTTTCAAAGCCAATTTTCCTCACCCAAAAAAAAATAAGAAAATCTATTCGTACTCTTCCGAAATTCGCGCCGCGGGATTTGAAGTAAAAAAAAAAAAACAAACAAAAGGGAGTCAACTATTGGCCGAATCATAATCCGGACGTGTATTAACCGCGTCTCGAATCTCGCCACTAAATTTTTCAAAATTTGGTGTAATAATAAGAGAATAATAAAAAAAAACAATGCGTAAGCCTACCTGAGGTTTTTTTTCTAATTTTTTTTTTTTTATGGTCCCGGCGTCTTTTCTATTCCGGTCGTAGGTGTTGCGTTGGCGCGCGGTTAAACACGAATGAACATCCCGCTAACGCTAGCTTACGCCGCGATACTTTCGGGGCGCTGTCGATCAGCGAGATGCGCAGTCGCGCGGCGGGATTATTCGAATCCCGTCACAAAATTTTTATCGATTTTCGCCAAATTTAACATTTGGACCTTATCGGGAGGCAAACTTAATTTTTTTAAAATTGAATTTTTGGCCCCGTGTGCGTTGATACTATCCAATAGGAACCCCTAGAAGATGTTTCCGTCGAATTTGGGTCGAAAAAGTCAAATTAATTTTTTTCGATTTTGACCAAATTTAACCTTGGGACCTTATGGGGAGGCAAATTTAATTTTTTTAAAATTGAATTTTTGGCCCCGTGTGCGTTGATACTTTCCAATAGGAACCCCTAGAAGATGTTTCCGTCGACTTTGAGTCGAAAAAGTCAAATTAATTTTTTTCGATTTTGGCCAAATTTAACATTGGGACCTTATGGGGAGGCAAACTTAATTTTTTAAAAATTGAATTTTTGGCCCCGTGTGCGTTGATGCTATCCAATAGGAACCCCTAGGAGATGTTTCCGTCGAATTTCGTCGAAAAAGTCAAATTAATTTTGTTCGATTTTGGCCAAATTTAACATTGGGACCGTATGGGGAGGCAAACTTAATTTTGTTAAAATTGAATGTTTGGCCCTGTGTGCGTTGATACTATCCAATAGGAACCCCTAGAAGATGTTTCCGTCGACTTTGAGTCGAAAAAGTCAAATTAATTTTTTTCGATTTTGGCCAAATTTAACATTGGGACCTTATGGGGAGACAAACTTAATTTTGTTAAAATTGAATTTTTGGCCCCGTGTGCGCTGATACTATCCAATAGGAGCCCCTAGAAGATGTTTCCGTCGAATTTGGGTCGAAAAAGTCAAATTAATTTTTTTCGATTTTGGCCAAATTAAACATTGGGACCTTATGAGGAGGCAAACTTAATTTTGTTAAAGTTGAATTTTTGGCCCCGTGTGCGTTGATACTATCCAATAGGAACCCCTAGAAGATGTTTCCGTCGAATTTGGGTCGAAAAAGTCAAATTAATTTTTTCTGATTTTGGCCAAATTTAGCATTGGGACCTTATGGGGAGGCAAACTTAATTTTTTAAAAATTGAATTTTTGGCCCCGTGTGCGTTGCTACTATCGAATAGGAACCCCCAGAAGATGTTTCCGTCGAATTTGGGTCGAAAAAGTCAAATTAATTTTTGTCGATTTTGGCCGTATTTAACATTGGGACCTTATGGGGAGGCAAACTTAATTTTGTTAAAATTGAATTTTTGGCCCCGTGTGCGTTGATACTATCCAATAGGAACCCCTAGAAGATGTTTCCGTCGAATTTGGGTCGAAAAAGTCAAATTAATTTTTTCTGATTTTGGCCAAATTTAACATTGGGACCTTATGGGGAGGCAAACTCATTTTTTTAAAAATTGAATTTTTGGCCCCGTGTGCGTTGATCCTATCCAATAGGAACCCCTAGAAGATGTTTCCGTCGAAAAAGTCAAATTAATTTTGTTCGATTTTGGCCAAATTTAACATTAGGACCTTATGGGGAGGCAAACTTAATTTTTTAAAATTGAATTTTTGGCCCCGTGTGCGTTGATACTATCCAATAGGAACCCCTAGAAGATGTTTCCGTCGAATTTGGGTCGAAAAAGTCAAATCAATTTTTCCCGATTTTGGCCAAATTTAACATAGGGACCTTATGGGGAGGCAAACTTAATTTTTTTAAACTTGAATTTTTGGCCCCGTGTGCGTTGATACTATCGAATAGGAACCCCTAGAAGATGTTTCTATCGAATTTGGGTCGAAAAAGTCAAATTAATTTTTTTCGATTTTGACCAAATTTAACCTTGGGACCTTATGGGGAGGCAAATTTAATTTTTTTAAAATTGAATTTTTGGCCCCGTGTGCGTTGATACTTTCCAATAGGAACCCCTAGAAGATGTTTCCGTCGACTTTGAGTCGAAAAAGTCAAATTAATTTTTTTCGATTTTGGCCAAATTTAACATTGGGACCTTATGGGGAGGCAAACTTAATTTTTTAAAAATTGAATTTTTGGCCCCGTGTGCGTTGATGCTATCCAATAGGAACCCCTAGGAGATGTTTCCGTCGAATTTGGGTCGAAAAAGTCAAATTAATTTTGTTCGATTTTGGCCAAATTTAACATTGGGACCGTATGGGGAGGCAAACTTAATTTTGTTAAAATTGAATTTTTGGCCCTGTGTGCGTTGATACTATCCAATAGGAACCCCTAGAAGATGTTTCCGTCGACTTTGAGTCGAAAAAGTCAAATTAATTTTTTTCGATTTTGGCCAAATTTAACATTGGGACCTTATGGGGAGACAAACTTAATTTTGTTAAAATTGAATTTTTGGCCCCGTGTGCGCTGATACTATCCAATAGGAGCCCCTAGAACATGTTTCCGTCGAATTTGGGTCGAAAAAGTCAAATTAATTTTTTTCGATTTTGGCCAAATTAAACATTGGGACCTTATGAGGAGGCAAACTTAATTTTGTTAAAATTGAATTTTTGGCCCCGTGTGCGTTGATACTATCCAATAGGAACCCCTAGAAGATGTTTCCGTCGAATTTGGGTCGAAAAAGTCAAATTAATTTTTTCTGATTTTGGCCAAATTTAACATTGGGACCTTATGGGGAGGCAAACTTAATTTTTTAAAAATTGAATTTTTGGCCCCGTGTGCGTTGCTACTATCGAATAGGAACCCCCAGAAGATGTTTCCGTCGAATTTGGGTCGAAAAAGTCAAATTAATTTTTCCCGATTTTGGCCAAATTTAACATAGGGACCTTATGGGGAGGCAAACTTAATTTTTTTAAACTTGAATTTTTGGCCCCGTGTGCGTTGATACTATCGAATAGGAACCCCTAGAAGATGTTTCTATCGAATTTGGGTCGAAAAAGTCAAATTAATTTTTTCGATTTTGGCCAAATTTAACATTGGGACCTTATGGGGAGGCAAACTTAATTTTTTTAAAATTGAATTTTTGGCCCCGTGTGCGTTGATACTATCCAATAGGAACCCCTAGAAGATGTTTCCGTCGAATTTGGGTCGAAAAAGTCAAATTAATTTTTTTCGATTTTGACCAAATTTAACCTTGGGACCTTATGGGGAGGCAAATTTAATTTTTTTAAAATTGAATTTTTGGCCCCGTGTGCGTTGATACTTTCCAATAGGAACCCCTAGAAGATGTTTCCGTCGACTTTGAGTCGAAAAAGTCAAATTAATTTTTTCGATTTTGGCCAAATTTAACATTGGGACCTTATGGGGAGGCAAACTTAATTTTTTAAAAATTGAATTTTTGGCCCCGTGTGCGTTGATGCTATCCAATAGGAACCCCTAGGAGATGTTTCCGTCGAATTTGGGTCGAAAAAGTCAAATTAATTTTGTTCGATTTTGGCCAAATTTAACATTGGGACCGTATGGGGAGGCAAACTTAATTTTGTTAAAATTGAATTTTTGGCCCTGTGTGCGTTGATACTATCCAATAGGAACCCCTAGAAGATGTTTCCGTCGACTTTGAGTCGAAAAAGTCAAATTAATTTTTTTCGATTTTGGCCAAATTTAACATTGGGACCTTATGGGGAGACAAACTTAATTTTGTTAAAATTGAATTTTTGGCCCCGTGTGCGCTGATACTATCCAATAGGAGCCCCTAGAAGATGTTTCCGTCGAATTTGGGTCGAAAAAGTCAAATTAATTTTTTTCGATTTTGGCCAAATTAAACATTGGGACCTTATGAGGAGGCAAACTTAATTTTGTTAAAATTGAATTTTTGGCCCCGTGTGCGTTGATACTATCCAATAGGAACCCCTAGAAGATGTTTCCGTCGAATTTGGGTCGAAAAAGTCAAATTAATTTTTTCTGATTTTGGCCAAATTTAACATTGGGACCTTATGGGGAGGCAAACTTAATTTTTTAAAAATTGAATTTTTGGCCCCGTGTGCGTTGCTACTATCGAATAGGAACCCCCAGAAGATGTTTCCGTCGAATTTGGGTCGAAAAAGTCAAATTAATTTTTTTCGATTTTGGCCGTATTTAACATTGGGACCTTATGGGGAGGCAAACTTAATTTTGTTAAAATTGAATTTTTGGCCCCGTGTGCGTTGATACTATCCAATAGGAACCCCTAGAAGATGTTTCCGTCGAATTTAGGTCGAAAAAGTCAAATTAATTTTTTCTGATTTTGGCCAAATTTAACATTGGGACCGTATGGGGAGGCAAACTTAATTTTGTTAAAATTGAATGTTTGGCCCTGTGTGCGTTGATACTATCCAATAGGAACCCCTAGAAGATGTTTCCGTCGACTTTGAGTCGAAAAAGTCAAATTAATTTTTTTCGATTTTGGCCAAATTTAACATTGGGACCTTATGGGGAGACAAACTTAATTTTGTTAAAATTGAATTTTTGGCCCCGTGTGCGCTGATACTATCCAATAGGAGCCCCTTGAAGATGTTTCCGTCGAATTTGGGTCGAAAAAGTCAAATTAATTTTTTTCGTTTTTGGCCAAATTAAACATTGGGACCTTATGAGGAGGCAAACTTAATTTTGTTAAAGTTGAATTTTTGGCCCCGTGTGCGTTGATACTATCCAATAGGAACCCCTAGAAGATGTTTCCGTCGAATTTGGGTCGAAAAAGTCAAATTAATTTTTTCTGATTTTGGCCAAATTTAGCATTGGGACCTTATGGGGAGGCAAACTTAATTTTTTAAAAATTGAATTTTTGGCCCCGTGTGCGTTGCTACTATCGAATAGGAACCCCCAGAAGATGTTTCCGTCGAATTTGGGTCGAAAAAGTCAAATTAATTTTTGTCGATTTTGGCCGTATTTAACATTGGGACCTTATGGGGAGGCAAACTTAATTTTGTTAAAATTGAATTTTTGGCCCCGTGTGCGTTGATACTATCCAATAGGAACCCCTAGAAGATGTTTCCGTCGAATTTGGGTCGAAAAAGTCAAATTAATTTTTTCTGATTTTGGCCAAATTTAACATTGGGACCTTATGGGGAGGCAAACTCATTTTTTTAAAAATTGAATTTTTGGCCCCGTGTGCGTTGATCCTATCCAATAGGAACCCCTAGAAGATGTTTCCGTCGAAAAAGTCAAATTAATTTTGTTCGATTTTGGCCAAATTTAACATTAGGACCTTATGGGGAGGCAAACTTAATTTTTTTAAAATTGAATTTTTGGCCCCGTGTGCGTTGATACTATCCAATAGGAACCCCTAGAAGATGTTTCCGTCGAATTTGGGTCGAAAAAGTCAAATCAATTTTTCCCGATTTTGGCCAAATTTAACATAGGGACCTTATGGGGAGGCAAACTTAATTTTTTTAAACTTGAATTTTTGGCCCCGTGTGCGTTGATACTATCGAATAGGAACCCCTAGAAGATGTTTCTATCGAATTTGGGTCGAAAAAGTCAAATTAATTTTTTTCGATTTTGACCAAATTTAACCTTGGGACCTTATGGGGAGGCAAATTTAATTTTTTTAAAATTGAATTTTTGGCCCCGTGTGCGTTGATACTTTCCAATAGGAACCCCTAGAAGATGTTTCCGTCGACTTTGAGTCGAAAAAGTCAAATTAATTTTTTTCGATTTTGGCCAAATTTAACATTGGGACCTTATGGGGAGGCAAACTTAATTTTTTAAAAATTGAATTTTTGGCCCCGTGTGCGTTGATGCTATCCAATAGGAACCCCTAGGAGATGTTTCCGTCGAATTTCGTCGAAAAAGTCAAATTAATTTTGTTCGATTTTGGCCAAATTTAACATTGGGACCGTATGGGGAGGCAAACTTAATTTTGTTAAAATTGAATGTTTGGCCCTGTGTGCGTTGATACTATCCAATAGGAACCCCTAGAAGATGTTTCCGTCGACTTTGAGTCGAAAAAGTCAAATTAATTTTTTTCGATTTTGGCCAAATTTAACATTGGGACCTTATGGGGAGACAAACTTAATTTTGTTAAAATTGAATTTTTGGCCCCGTGTGCGCTGATACTATCCAATAGGAGCCCCTAGAAGATGTTTCCGTCGAATTTGGGTCGAAAAAGTCAAATTAATTTTTTTCGATTTTGGCCAAATTAAACATTGGGACCTTATGAGGAGGCAAACTTAATTTTGTTAAAGTTGAATTTTTGGCCCCGTGTGCGTTGATACTATCCAATAGGAACCCCTAGAAGATGTTTCCGTCGAATTTGGGTCGAAAAAGTCAAATTAATTTTTTCTGATTTTGGCCAAATTTAGCATTGGGACCTTATGGGGAGGCAAACTTAATTTTTTAAAAATTGAATTTTTGGCCCCGTGTGCGTTGCTACTATCGAATAGGAACCCCCAGAAGATGTTTCCGTCGAATTTGGGTCGAAAAAGTCAAATTAATTTTTGTCGATTTTGGCCGTATTTAACATTGGGACCTTATGGGGAGGCAAACTTAATTTTGTTAAAATTGAATTTTTGGCCCCGTGTGCGTTGATACTATCCAATAGGAACCCCTAGAAGATGTTTCCGTCGAATTTGGGTCGAAAAAGTCAAATTAATTTTTTCTGATTTTGGCCAAATTTAACATTGGGACCTTATGGGGAGGCAAACTCATTTTTTTAAAAATTGAATTTTTGGCCCCGTGTGCGTTGATCCTATCCAATAGGAACCCCTAGAAGATGTTTCCGTCGAAAAAGTCAAATTAATTTTGTTCGATTTTGGCCAAATTTAACATTAGGACCTTATGGGGAGGCAAACTTAATTTTTTTAAAATTGAATTTTTGGCCCCGTGTGCGTTGATACTATCCAATAGGAACCCCTAGAAGATGTTTCCGTCGAATTTGGGTCGAAAAAGTCAAATCAATTTTTCCCGATTTTGGCCAAATTTAACATAGGGACCTTATGGGGAGGCAAACTTAATTTTTTTAAACTTGAATTTTTGGCCCCGTGTGCGTTGATACTATCGAATAGGAACCCCTAGAAGATGTTTCTATCGAATTTGGGTCGAAAAAGTCAAATTAATTTTTTTCGATTTTGACCAAATTTAACCTTGGGACCTTATGGGGAGGCAAATTTAATTTTTTTAAAATTGAATTTTTGGCCCCGTGTGCGTTGATACTTTCCAATAGGAACCCCTAGAAGATGTTTCCGTCGACTTTGAGTCGAAAAAGTCAAATTAATTTTTTTCGATTTTGGCCAAATTTAACATTGGGACCTTATGGGGAGGCAAACTTAATTTTTTAAAAATTGAATTTTTGGCCCCGTGTGCGTTGATGCTATCCAATAGGAACCCCTAGGAGATGTTTCCGTCGAATTTGGGTCGAAAAAGTCAAATTAATTTTGTTCGATTTTGGCCAAATTTAACATTGGGACCGTATGGGGAGGCAAACTTAATTTTGTTAAAATTGAATTTTTGGCCCTGTGTGCGTTGATACTATCCAATAGGAACCCCTAGAAGATGTTTCCGTCGACTTTGAGTCGAAAAAGTCAAATTAATTTTTTTCGATTTTGGCCAAATTTAACATTGGGACCTTATGGGGAGACAAACTTAATTTTGTTAAAATTGAATTTTTGGCCCCGTGTGCGCTGATACTATCCAATAGGAGCCCCTAGAAGATGTTTCCGTCGAATTTGGGTCGAAAAAGTCAAATTAATTTTTTTCGATTTTGGCCAAATTAAACATTGGGACCTTATGAGGAGGCAAACTTAATTTTGTTAAAATTGAATTTTTGGCCCCGTGTGCGTTGATACTATCCAATAGGAACCCCTAGAAGATGTTTCCGTCGAATTTGGGTCGAAAAAGTCAAATTAATTTTTTCTGATTTTGGCCAAATTTAACATTGGGACCTTATGGGGAGGCAAACTTAATTTTTTAAAAATTGAATTTTTGGCCCCGTGTGCGTTGCTACTATCGAATAGGAACCCCCAGAAGATGTTTCCGTCGAATTTGGGTCGACAAAGTCAAATTAATTTTTTTCGATTTTGGCCGTATTTAACATTGGGACCTTATGGGGAGGCAAACTTAATTTTGTTAAAATTGAATTTTTGGCCCCGTGTGCGTTGATACTATCCAATAGGAACCCCTAGAAGATGTTTCCGTCGAATTTAGGTCGAAAAAGTCAAATTAATTTTTTCTGATTTTGGCCAAATTTAACATTGGGACCGTATGGGGAGGCAAACTTAATTTTGTTAAAATTGAATGTTTGGCCCTGTGTGCGTTGATACTATCCAATAGGAACCCCTAGAAGATGTTTCCGTCGACTTTGAGTCGAAAAAGTCAAATTAATTTTTTTCGATTTTGGCCAAATTTAACATTGGGACCTTATGGGGAGACAAACTTAATTTTGTTAAAATTGAATTTTTGGCCCCGTGTGCGCTGATACTATCCAATAGGAGCCCCTAGAAGATGTTTCCGTCGAATTTGGGTCGAAAAAGTCAAATTAATTTTTTTCGATTTTGGCCAAATTAAACATTGGGACCTTATGAGGAGGCAAACTTAATTTTGTTAAAGTTGAATTTTTGGCCCCGTGTGCGTTGATACTATCCAATAGGAACCCCTAGAAGATGTTTCCGTCGAATTTGGGTCGAAAAAGTCAAATTAATTTTTTCTGATTTTGGCCAAATTTAGCATTGGGACCTTATGGGGAGGCAAACTTAATTTTTTAAAAATTGAATTTTTGGCCCCGTGTGCGTTGATCCTATCCAATAGGAACCCCTAGAAGATGTTTCCGTCGAATTTGGGTCGAAAAAGTCAAATTATTTCTTTCTGATTTTGGCCAAATTTAACATTGGGACCTTATGGGGAGGCAAACTCATTTTTTTAAAAATTGAATTTTTGGCCCCGTGTGCGTTGATCCTATCCAATAGGAACCCCTAGAAGATGTTTCCGTCGAAAAAGTCAAATTAATTTTGTTCGATTTTGGCCAAATTTAACATTAGGACCTTATGGGGAGGCAAACTTAATTTTTTTAAAATTGAATTTTTGGCCCCGTGTGCGTTGATACTATCCAATAGGAACCCCTAGAAGATGTTTCCGTCGAATTTGGGTCGAAAAAGTCAAATCAATTTTTCCCGATTTTGGCCAAATTTAACATAGGGACCTTATGGGGAGGCAAACTTAATTTTTTAAACTTGAATTTTTGGCCCCGTGTGCGTTGATACTATCGAATAGGAACCCCTAGAAGATGTTTCTATCGAATTTGGGTCGAAAAAGTCAAATTAATTTTTTCGATTTTGACCAAATTTAACCTTGGGACCTTATGGGGAGGCAAATTTAATTTTTTTAAAATTGAATTTTTGGCCCCGTGTGCGTTGATACTTTCCAATAGGAACCCCTAGAAGATGTTTCCGTCGACTTTGAGTCGAAAAAGTCAAATTAATTTTTTTCGATTTTGGCCAAATTTAACATTGGGACCTTATGGGGAGGCAAACTTAATTTTTTAAAAATTGAATTTTTGGCCCCGTGTGCGTTGATGCTATCCAATAGGAACCCCTAGGAGATGTTTCCGTCGAATTTGGGTCGAAAAAGTCAAATTAATTTTGTTCGATTTTGGCCAAATTTAACATTGGGACCGTATGGGGAGGCAAACTTAATTTTGTTAAAATTGAATTTTTGGCCCTGTGTGCGTTGATACTATCCAATAGGAACCCCTAGAAGATGTTTCCGTCGACTTTGAGTCGAAAAAGTCAAATTAATTTTTTTCGATTTTGGCCAAATTTAACATTGGGACCTTATGGGGAGACAAACTTAATTTTGTTAAAATTGAATTTTTGGCCCCGTGTGCGCTGATACTATCCAATAGGAGCCCCTAGAAGATGTTTCCGTCGAATTTGGGTCGAAAAAGTCAAATTAATTTTTTTCGATTTTGGCCAAATTAAACATTGGGACCTTATGAGGAGGCAAACTTAATTTTGTTAAAATTGAATTTTTGGCCCCGTGTGCGTTGATACTATCCAATAGGAACCCCTAGAAGATGTTTCCGTCGAATTTGGGTCGAAAAAGTCAAATTAATTTTTTCTGATTTTGGCCAAATTTAACATTGGGACCTTATGGGGAGGCAAACTTAATTTTTTAAAAATTGAATTTTTGGCCCCGTGTGCGTTGCTACTATCGAATAGGAACCCCCAGAAGATGTTTCCGTCGAATTTGGGTCGAAAAAGTCAAATTAATTTTTCCCGATTTTGGCCAAATTTAACATAGGGACCTTATGGGGAGGCAAACTTAATTTTTTTAAACTTGAATTTTTGGCCCCGTGTGCGTTGATACTATCGAATAGGAACCCCTAGAAGATGTTTCTATCGAATTTGGGTCGAAAAAGTCAAATTAATTTTTTCGATTTTGGCCAAATTTAACATTGGGACCTTATGGGGAGGCAAACTTAATTTTTTTAAAATTGAATTTTTGGCCCCGTGTGCGTTGATACTATCCAATAGGAACCCCTAGAAGATGTTTCCGTCGAATTTGGGTCGAAAAAGTCAAATTAATTTTTTTCGATTTTGACCAAATTTAACCTTGGGACCTTATGGGGAGGCAAATTTAATTTTTTTAAAATTGAATTTTTGGCCCCGTGTGCGTTGATACTTTCCAATAGGAACCCCTAGAAGATGTTTCCGTCGACTTTGAGTCGAAAAAGTCAAATTAATTTTTTTCGATTTTGGCCAAATTTAACATTGGGACCTTATGGGGAGGCAAACTTAATTTTTTAAAAATTGAATTTTTGGCCCCGTGTGCGTTGATGCTATCCAATAGGAACCCCTAGGAGATGTTTCCGTCGAATTTGGGTCGAAAAAGTCAAATTAATTTTGTTCGATTTGGCCAAATTTAACATTGGGACCGTATGGGGAGGCAAACTTAATTTTGTTAAAATTGAATTTTTGGCCCTGTGTGCGTTGATACTATCCAATAGGAACCCCTAGAAGATGTTTCCGTCGACTTTGAGTCGAAAAAGTCAAATTAATTTTTTTCGATTTTGGCCAAATTTAACATTGGGACCTTATGGGGAGACAAACTTAATTTTGTTAAAATTGAATTTTTGGCCCCGTGTGCGCTGATACTATCCAATAGGAGCCCCTAGAAGATGTTTCCGTCGAATTTGGGTCGAAAAAGTCAAATTAATTTTTTTCGATTTTGGCCAAATTAAACATTGGGACCTTATGAGGAGGCAAACTTAATTTTGTTAAAATTGAATTTTTGGCCCCGTGTGCGTTGATACTATCCAATAGGAACCCCTAGAAGATGTTTCCGTCGAATTTGGGTCGAAAAAGTCAAATTAATTTTTTCTGATTTTGGCCAAATTTAACATTGGGACCTTATGGGGAGGCAAACTTAATTTTTTAAAAATTGAATTTTTGGCCCCGTGTGCGTTGCTACTATCGAATAGGAACCCCCAGAAGATGTTTCCGTCGAATTTGGGTCGAAAAAGTCAAATTAATTTTTTTCGATTTTGGCCGTATTTAACATTGGGACCTTATGGGGAGGCAAACTTAATTTTGTTAAAATTGAATTTTTGGCCCCGTGTGCGTTGATACTATCCAATAGGAACCCCTAGAAGATGTTTCCGTCGAATTTAGGTCGAAAAAGTCAAATTAATTTTTTCTGATTTTGGCCAAATTTAACATTGGGACCTTATGGGGAGGCAAACTCATTTTTTTAAAAATTGAATTTTTGGCCCCGTGTGCGTTGATCCTATGCAATAGGAACCCCTAGAAGATGTTTCCGTCGAAAAAGTCAAATTAATTTTGTTCGAATTTGGCCAAATTTAACATTAGGACCTTATGGGGAGGCAAACTTAATTTTTTTAAAATTGAATTTTTGGCCCCGTGTGCGTTGATACTATCCAATAGGAACCCCTAGAAGATGTTTCCGTCGAATTTGGGTCGAAAAAGTCAAATCAATTTTTCCCGATTTTGGCCAAATTTAACATAGGGACCTTATGGGGAGGCAAACTTAATTTTTTTAAAATTGAATTTTTGGCCCCGTGTGCGTTGATACTATCCAATAGGAACCCCTAGAAGATGTTTCTGTCGAATTTGGGTCGAAAAAGTCAAATTAATTTTTTCGATTTTGGCCAAATTTAACATTGGGACCTTATGGGGAGGCAAACTTAATTTTTTTAAAATTGAATTTTTGGCCCCGTGTGCGTTGATACTATCCAATAGGAACCTCTAGAAGATGTTTCCGTCGAATTTGGGTCGAAAAAGTCAAATTAAGTTTTTTCGATTTTGGCCAAATTTAACATTGGGATCTTATGGGGAGGCAAACATAATTTTTTTAAAATTGAATTTTTGGCCCCGTGTGCGTTGATACTATCTAATAGGAACCCCTAGAAGATTTTTCCGTCGAATTTGGGTCGAAAAAGTCAAATTAATTTTTTCGATTTTGGCCAAATTTAACATTGGGACCTTATGGGGAGGCAAACTTAATTTTTTTAAAATTGAATTTTTGGCCCCGTGTGCCTTGATACTATCCAATAGGAATCCCTAGAAGATGTTTCCGTCGAAAAAGTCAAATTAATATTTTTCGATTTTGGCCAAATTTAACATTGGGACCTTATGGGGAGACAAACTTAATTTTGTTAAAATTGAATTTTTGGCCCCGTGTGCGTTGATACTATCCAATAGGAACCCCTAGAAGATGTTTCCGTCGAATTTGGGTCGAAAAAGTCAAATTAATTTTTTTCGATTTTGGCCAAATTTAACATTGGGACCTTATGGGGAGGCAAACTTAATTTTTTTAAATTGAATTTTTGGCCCCGTGTGCGTTGATACTATCCAATAGGAACCCCTAGAAGATGTTTCCGTCGAATTTGGGTCGAAAAAGTCAAATTAATTTTTTTCGATTTTGGCCAAATTTAACATTGGGACCTTATGGGGAGGCAAACTTAATTTTTTTAAAATTGAATTTTTGGCCCCGTGTGCGGTGATACTATCCAACAGGAACCCCTAGAAGATGTTTCCGTCGAATTTGGGTCGAAAAAGTCAAATTAATTTTTCCGATTTTGGCCAAATTTAACATTGGGACCTTATGGGGAGGCAAACTTAATTTTTTTAAAATTGAATTTTTGGCCCCGTGTGCGTTGATACTTTCCAATAGGAACCCCTAGAAGATGTTTCCGTCGAATTTGGGTCGAAAAAGTCAAATTAATTTTTCCGATTTTGGCCAAATTTAACATTGGGACCTTATGGGGAGGCAAACTTAATTTTTTTAAAATTGAATTTTTGGCCCCGTGTGCGTCGATACTATCGAATAGGAACCCCTAGCGGATGTTTCCATCGAATTTGGGTCGAAAAAGTCAAATTAATTTTTTTCGATTTTGGCCAAATTTAACCTTGGGACCTTATGGGGAGGCAAATTTAATTTTTTTAAAATTGAATTTTTGGCCCCGTGTGCGTTGATACTTTCCAATAGGAACCCCTAGAAGATGTTTCCGTCGACTTTGAGTCGAAAAAGTCAAATTAATTTTTTTCGATTTTGGCCAAATTTAACATTGGGACCTTATGGGGAGGCAAACTTAATTTTTTAAAAATTGAATTTTTGGCCCCGTGTGCGTTGATGCTATCCAATAGGAACCCCTAGGAGATGTTTCCGTCGAATTTGGGTCGAAAAAGTCAAATTAATTTTGTTCGATTTGGCCAAATTTAACATTGGGACCGTATGGGGAGGCAAACTTAATTTTGTTAAAATTGAATTTTTGGCCCTGTGTGCGTTGATACTATCCAATAGGAACCCCTAGAAGATGTTTCCGTCGACTTTGAGTCGAAAAAGTCAAATTAATTTTTTTCGATTTTGGCCAAATTTAACATTGGGACCTTATGGGGAGACAAACTTAATTTTGTTAAAATTGAATTTTTGGCCCCGTGTGCGCTGATACTATCCAATAGGAGCCCCTAGAAGATGTTTCCGTCGAATTTGGGTCGAAAAAGTCAAATTAATTTTTTTCGATTTTGGCCAAATTAAACATTGGGACCTTATGAGGAGGCAAACTTAATTTTGTTAAAATTGAATTTTTGGCCCCGTGTGCGTTGATACTATCCAATAGGAACCCCTAGAAGATGTTTCCGTCGAATTTGGGTCGAAAAAGTCAAATTAATTTTTTCTGATTTTGGCCAAATTTAACATTGGGACCTTATGGGGAGGCAAACTTAATTTTTTAAAAATTGAATTTTTGGCCCCGTGTGCGTTGCTACTATCGAATAGGAACCCCAGAAGATGTTTCCGTCGAATTTGGGTCGAAAAAGTCAAATTAATTTTTTTCGATTTTGGCCGTATTTAACATTGGGACCTTATGGGGAGGCAAACTTAATTTTGTTAAAATTGAATTTTTGGCCCCGTGTGCGTTGATACTATCCAATAGGAACCCCTAGAAGATGTTTCCGTCGAATTTAGGTCGAAAAAGTCAAATTAATTTTTTCTGATTTTGGCCAAATTTAACATTGGGACCTTATGGGGAGGCAAACTCATTTTTTTAAAAATTGAATTTTTGGCCCCGTGTGCGTTGATCCTATGCAATAGGAACCCCTAGAAGATGTTTCCGTCGAAAAAGTCAAATTAATTTTGTTCGAATTTGGCCAAATTTAACATTAGGACCTTATGGGGAGGCAAACTTAATTTTTTTAAAATTGAATTTTTGGCCCCGTGTGCGTTGATACTATCCAATAGGAACCCCTAGAAGATGTTTCCGTCGAATTTGGGTCGAAAAAGTCAAATCAATTTTTCCCGATTTTGGCCAAATTTAACATAGGGACCTTATGGGGAGGCAAACTTAATTTTTTTAAAATTGAATTTTTGGCCCCGTGTGCGTTGATACTATCGAATAGGAACCCCTAGAAGATGTTTCTATCGAATTTGGGTCGAAAAAGTCAAATTAATTTTTTCGATTTTGGCCAAATTTAACATTGGGACCTTATGGGGAGGCAAACTTAATTTTTTTAAAATTGAATTTTTGGCCCCGTGTGCGTTGATACTATCCAATAGGAACCTCTAGAAGATGTTTCCGTCGAATTTGGGTCGAAAAAGTCAAATTAAGTTTTTTCGATTTTGGCCAAATTTAACATTGGGATCTTATGGGGAGGCAAACATAATTTTTTTAAAATTGAATTTTTGGCCCCGTGTGCGTTGATACTATCTAATAGGAACCCCTAGAAGATTTTTCCGTCGAATTTGGGTCGAAAAAGTCAAATTAATTTTTTTCGATTTTGGCCAAATTTAACATTGGGACCTTATGGGGAGGCAAACTCAATTTTTTTAAAATTGAATTTTTGGCCCCGTGTGCGTTGATACTATCCAATAGGAATCGCTAGAAGATGTTTCCGTCGAAAAAGTCAAATTAATATTTTTCGATTTTGGCCAAATTTAACATTGGGACCTTATGGGGAGACAAACTTAATTTTGTTAAAATTGAATGTTTGGCTCCGTGTGCGTTGATACTATCCAATAGGAACCCCTAGAAGATGTTTCCGTCGAATTTGGGTCGAAAAAGTCAAATTAATTTTTTTCGATTTTGGCCAAATTTAACATTGGCACCTTATGGGGAGGCAAACTTAATTTTTTTTAAATTGAATTTTTGGCCCCGTGTGCGTTGATACTATCCAATAGGAACCCCTAGAAGATGTTTCCGTCGAATTTGGGTCGAAAAAGTCAAATTAATTTTTTTCGATTTTGGCCAAATTTAACATTGGGACCTTATGGGGAGGCAAACTTAATTTTTTTAAAATTGAATTTTTGGCCCCGTGTGCGGTGATACTATCCAACAGGAACCCCTAGAAGATGTTTCCGTCGAATTTGGGTCGAAAAAGTCAAATTAATTTTTCCGATTTTGGCCAAATTTAACATTGGGACCTTATGGGGAGGCAAACTTAATTTTTTTAAAATTGAATTTTTGGCCCCGTGTGCGTTGATACTTTCCAATAGGAACCCCTAGAAGATGTTTCCGTCGAATTTGGGTCGAAAAAGTCAAATTAATTTTTCCGATTTTGGCCAAATTTAACATTGGGACCTTATGGGGAGGCAAACTTAATTTTTTTAAAATTGAATTTTTGGCCCCGTGTGCGTCGATACTATCGAATAGGAACCCCTAGCGGATGTTTCCATCGAATTTGGGTCGAAAAAGTCAAATTAATTTTTTTCGATTTTGGCCAAATTTAACATTGGGACCTTATGGGGAGGCAAACTTAATTTTTTAAAAATTGAATTTTTGGCCCCGTGTGCGTTGATACTATCCAATAGGAACCCCTAGAAGATGTTTCCGTCGAATTTGGGTCGTAAAACTCAAATTAATTTTTTTCTATTTTGGCCAAATTTAACATTGGGACCTTATGGGGAGGCAAACTTAATTTTGTTAAAATTGAATTTTGGCCCGTGTGCGTTGATACTATCCAATAGGAACCCCTAGAAGATGTTTCCGTCGAATTTGGGTCGAAAAAGTCAAATTAATTTTTTTCGATTTTGGCCAAATTTAACATTGGGACCTTATGGGGAGGCAAACTTAATTTTTTTTAATTGAATTTTTGGCCCCGTGTGCGTTGCTACTATCGAATAGGAACCCCTAGAAGATGTTTCCGTCGAATTTGGGTCGAAAAAGTCAAATTAATTTTTTTCGATTTTGGCCAAATTTAACATTGGGACCTTATGGGGAGGCAAACTTAATTTTTTAAAAATTGAATTTTTGGCCCCGTGTGCGTTGATACTATCCAATAGGAACCCCTAGAAGATGTTTCCGTCGAATTTGGGTCGAAAAAGTCAAATGAATTTTTTTCGATTTTGGCCAAATTTAACAGTGGGATCTTATGGGGAGGCAAAAATAATTTTTTTAAAATTGAATTTTTGGCCCCGTGTGCGTTGATACTATCTAATAGGAACCCCTAGAAGATTTTTCCGTCGAATTTGGGTCAAAAAAGTCAAATTAATTTTTTTCGATTTTGGCCAAATTTAACATTGGGACCTTATGGGGAGGCAAACTTAATTTTGTTAAAATTGAATTTTAGGCCCTGTGTGCGTTGATACTATCCAATAGGAACCCCTAGAAGATGTTTCCGTCGACTTTGGGTCGAAAAAGTCAAATCAATTTTTTTCGATTTTCGCCAAATTTAACATTGGGACCTTATGGGGAGGCAAACTTAATTTTTTTTAAATTGAATTTTTGGCCCCGTGTGCGTTGATACTATCCAATAGGAACCCCTAGAAGATGTTTCCGTCGAATTTGGGTCGAAAAAGTCAAATTAATTTTTTTCGATTTTGGCCAAATTTAACATTGGGACCTTATGGGGAGGCAAACTTAATTTTTTTAAAATTGAATTTTTGGCCCCGTGTGCGTTGATACTATCCAATAGGAACCCCTAGAAGATGTTTCCGTCGAAAAAGTCAAATTAATTTTTTTCGATTTTGGCCAAATTTAACATTGGGACCTTATGGGGAGGCAACTTAATTTTTTAAAAATTGAATTTTTGGCCCCGTGTGCGTTGCTACTATCGAATAGGAACCCCCAGAAGATGTTTCCGTCGAATTTGGGTCGAAAAAGTCAAATTAATTTTTTTCGATTTTGGCCGTATTTAACATTGGGACCTTATGGGGAGGCAAACTTAATTTTGTTAAAATTGAATTTTTGGCCCCGTGTGCGTTGATACTATCCAATAGGAACCCCTAGAAGATGTTTCCGTCGAATTTGGGTCGAAAAAGTCAAATTAATTTTTTCTGATTTTGGCCAAATTTAACATTGGGACCTTATGGGGAGGCAAACTCATTTTTTTAAAAATTGAATTTTTGGCCCCGTGTGCGTTGATCCTATCCAATAGGAACCCCTAGAAGATGTTTCCGTCGAAAAAGTCAAATTAATTTTGTTCGATTTTGGCCAAATTTAACATTAGGACCTTATGCGGGGCAGCGGGTGGGACACTAAAATTGGGGAGCAGCGGGTGGGCCACAAACATTGGGGGGCAACGAGTGGGGTACAACAGTTGAGGAGCAGCGGGTGAGGCTCAAAATTTGGGGGGGCAGCGAGTGGGGCACAAAAATCGGAGGCAGGGGGTGGGGCCCAAAAATCGGGGGGCAGAGAGTGCGGTACCAAAATTGGGCGGCAGCGGGTGGGGCACGGAAATCGGGGGGCAGAGAGCGGGGCCCAAAAATTGGGGGGCACAAAAGTCGGCGGGCACAAAAATCGGGGGGCAGCGAGTGCGGCACCAAAATTGGGGGCCAGCGTGTGCGGTACAAACATTGGGGGGCAGCGAGTGGGGCACAAAAAACGGGGGGCAGAGAGTGGGGTACAAGAATTGGGGGGCAGCGAGTGGGGCATAAAACTCGGTGGGCAGAGAGTGGGGCACAAAAGTCGGCGGGCACAAACATCAGGGGGCCCAAAAATCGGGGGGCAGGGGTGGAGCACAAAATGCGGCGGGCACAAAAATGGGGGGGCAGCGTGTGGGGCACAAAAATCGAGGGGCCCAAAAATCGGGGGGCAGCGAATGGGGCACTAAAGGTGGGGGGCAGAGAGTGGGGCACTAAAAGTGGGGGGGCAGACTGTGGGGCACAAAAATCGGGGGGTAGCGTGTGGGGCACAAAAATTGTCGGGCACGAAAATCGGGGGGTAGCGAGTGGGACACAAAAATTGCAGGGCAGCGAGTGGCGTGCAAAAATTGCGGCGCAGCGAGTGGGACACAAAGATTGCGGGGCTGCGAGTGGGCACCAAAATTAGGGGCAGACAGTGGGGCACAAAAATTGGGGGGCATAAAAATCGAGGGGCGCAAAAATCGGGGGGCACAAACATCGGTGGGCACAAACATCGGGCGGCAGCGAGTGGTGCACCAAAATCAGGGGGCAGA
>BQMI01000277.1:0-360964 GCA_026005395.1 Asobara japonica | reverse complement strand
CCCTCCTCGGCTCCCCATCACCACCCGACCCCCTTCCCTCCCCCTCCCATCACCACCCGACCCCCTTACCTCCCCCCCCATCACCACCCGACCCCCTTACCTCCCCCCATCGCCACCCGACCCCTCCCCCCCCCATCGCCACCCGACCCCCTTCGCTCCCCCCCATCACCACCCGACTCCCTTCCCTCCCCCCCATCACCACCCGACCCCCTTACCTCCCCCCCATCACCACCTGACCCCCTTACCTCCCCCCCCCCCCCCCCCCCCCCACCACCACCCTACCCCTCCCCGAAAATAAATCGAAATGTCAATTTCGTCCTCGAAAAAGAGCCCAGCATCAGTAACATAAAGATCATACTGCGCTCAATTGCCATTGGCGGACCTCGGAGTCTCCCGACTGCGTTCATCGACAATTGGTTGAGTCGAACGATCTCCAACCACGCCTCCCGTATCTCCCTGGCTCGCCATTGGCGCAATCGCATCGGCCTCATCCGGCTTTATCTTTTTTCCTCTTTTATCTCGACATTTTTATCCTCTCGCTATTCCCTTTTTCCTTTTTACTGGAGTGAATGATTCGCTCAGCGACCACCCTACATACATATTTTTGTTTCGATTCACCAAGTCGGTTGCAAAATACGCACTTGGCATCGTGTTTCACCTTACTCTTCAAGGCAATTTCTTTCTCGCCTCATCATGTACCACCATTATTCCTATACTTTATTTAGTAAAAAAAGAAGCGCGCCTTTGATTACACCTCCGAATATTGGAGTACAAAGTGTTATCGCAAAATGGTAACTGGAGCAATTGATGGGGGAAATTATAGAAGGGGAAAATGGAGAAATTCGCAGAGAATGGAATACAATCCACGGAAATAGAATACTGTCGATTTACATAGTTGATATAAATTGAGAGACATGTTTGATAGAAATTACTATTCCGTTTTGCAACGATATAATATATGCGATTTTGAATTTTTTTTTTTCTAGACATCTACCCACCTACCCAACCACCCTCCCCCCCCCACCCACCCACGCAACCACCATCCCCCCCACTCAACACCCTCTCACCGAACACCCGCCCTCTCACCTAACCACCCACCCACCCACCCAACACCCTCTCACCGAACACCCGCCCCCTCACCCAACCACCCACCCAAGACCCGGTCACCCACCGACCTAACACCCGGTCACCCACCCATCCAATACTCTACCACCCACCCACCCACCCATCCAATACTCTACCACCCACCCACCCACCCATCCAATACTCTACCACCCACCCACCCATCCAATACTCTACCACCCACCCACCCACCCATCCAATACTCTACCACCCACCCACCCATCCAATACTCTACCACCCACCCAACACTCTCCCACCCACCCAACACTCTCCCACCCACCCAACACTCTCCCACCCACCCAACACCCTCCCACCCACCTACCCATGCAATACCCGCCCACTCACCCACCCAACACCCGGCCACCCACCCACCAAATACCCACCCACTCACCCAGAAACCCCACCACCCGCCCACCCACTCACTCACCCACCGGGGTTTCTATAGAGGTGTAGTGAACTGAAACTTTCCTCTCGATCACCTTCTAAGAATCAATATATACATCAATGTTTCGCAAAGCAAAAAAAAAATGAATACATCACATTAAATTTTATGTAATATCCTGGGCGCAGGGATAATTGGTCCATATCTTTTTCACAATATTTTCTCCAGTATTCTTTTTTTGCGTTGCACATAACACCCTCAAATATATATCCCTCTTAAATATCCTTCTCTGAATAGCCGAAACTTTCTTGTCGCATCACAACCGCCGATCTTCAGTGCCATGCAAATTTTGCCACAGCCTCCAGTGCCGCTACAAGTCGTTGTGGTCATAAATTAAAAAAGAGAAGAAAAAAAAGGAGAGAAACTAAAGGCATAAAAGAAATTGCTGAATACATTCATCCAGTGCGGGTAACACGCGCCCTCCGGAATTATTGCATGAGCAATGAATCTTCACGGATTTTTTGAGGGCATGATGGAGGCTCCGTTGTGGCTTCCGAAATTTTTTATTGGGCTCAAGACTTTTTTCTCCCCCCCCCCCCCCCCTTTAGGATGAGTGAAAGAGAATTGCTTTTGAGACGCTTGCGAGATCATTTTTCGAAAAGAAATAATGCATCTGCGATACCAATTTTTAACGGCCCTCAATTTGTATTTTTCATATATATGTAGCTTTTGGTGGGTGGGTGTGTGTGGGTCGTTGGTTGGGTGGATGGGTGTGGGATTGGGCGTAGGTATGTGTGTGGGTGGATGTAGATGGGTCGGCAGCTGTAGGAGGGGGTGCGTAACTGGGTGGGTGGCTGGGTGTGGGGTGGGTGGGTGGGCAGCTTTAGGTGATTAGTGGGTGTGTGTGTGGGTGAGTGGGTGGGTGGCTGTAGTCAGGTGGGCGGCTGTAGGTGGGGGTGGGTGTGTTTGTGGGTGAGTGGGTGGGTAAGTGGGTGTGGGGTGGGTGTGGGGTGGGTGGGTATGTTTGTGTGGGTGGGTGGGCAGCTGTGGGTGAGTGGGTGGGTGAGTGGGTGGGTGAGTGGGTGGGTAGGTGAGTGGGTGGGTGAGTGGGTGGGTGAGTGGGTGGGTGAGTGAGTGGGTGGGTGAGTGAGTGTGTGGGTGAGTGGGTGGGTGAGTGGGTGTGTGGGTAACTGGGTGGGTGTAGTCAGGTGGGGGTGCGTGAGTGGGTGGGTATGTGTGTGTCTGGCCGGGTGGGTATGTGTGCGTGTAAGTGGGTGAGTGGGCGATTTTAGGTGGGGGGTGGGTGAGTGTGTGTGTGCGTGGGTGTGGGTGGGTGTGGGGGTGTACCACTACAAATTCGAATATTTGATTCTTGTACCGAATTTCGAATCGCCAATTTTTAACATGTACATAATTGAGTTATCCATTAGGAGTGAATCAAGTCCATTAATTCTCTTTAACTCACATACATTCATAACATTAATTGAAACAAATATTTAATTACACGCAATAAATTTATCCTCATTTCGTATTTCATTAAGCGCCTTCTTTTTTTTTCCTTCTGCGTTAATTAACACAACTTCAAGCTATTGATATCCCTTTCATATCAGATTGGGCTTCTTAAATTGATCTGAAGCCCCGTGAAGATGTTGATGCCGATAACAAGTCCACGGCAATTGTAAGATAATATCACAACTTTCTAAAAGTGTCACATTACAAATAATCTTTCAACGGCAATCTTTTTTCCACAATCAATAATTCAATGCGGGGCTTTTGTATCAATTACCGATATTAAATGACGCGTATAGCGTAAAATGGCGGCAAATATTGAGTGATTTGAATTTTATTCTTAAATTTTTCCCGCAATTTTTTTGCATCTTTCTAGTTCTCCAAATTTTTAGTGATTCACCATTGATCAATTTTCATGGAAAATTTTCGTCATGGGATCAATCGGACGGGCAGTGGAAAATATGTTAATTGCAGTTGAGTCATCACCCCCCCCCCCCCCCCCCCCCCCCCCGCCTCATTATTGGCCAAGCCCTCCTGCCTCCTTGATGAATCGTGTTTCTCAGTGGGCGGAACATACGCCCGCACTTTCAATTCTTCCTGTGCCTCGTAAAGTAGAAAAAGGAAAGGAAGCCATTAAAAATTGCCAAAGGCAACGGCCGATACACAGTCATAATAATTTCTGCCTTACTTGAATATATATGGCCGCCGGCTCGACAATTTCATTTCGGATGCTGGGCTTCTTTCACGTCCTTGAGCATCATTTTACGGTGTACGAAATCTTTGATAAAAACATTCGAATTAAATGAGTACATTAATGAAAGTAAAGTTTATTAATCGGTTTTTCATTAGATCATCACATTTTTGGGGGTGTTTCGAATATTTCCAATGGACTGTATGTGTATGTGTGTTTTTTTATTTCCGTCCCTCTCGTTTGTACCCTGCGCGGTAACTGCTCTGGAGTATTCCGTCAAAAGGGACTACTGGACACCCATCCATTCGGCTGGGGGCGACTTTCGCCATTTAGGCCGCGGTATTTCTACACACACGGGATGGGTAGGCTGGGTGGTTGGGTCGTTGGGTCGTTAAGTGGTTGGGTGGTTCGACTGGGTGGGTGGGTGGCTGGGGTTGGTAGGTGGGTGGGTGGTTCGGCTGGGTAGGTCGGCGGGCCGGAAGGGGGATTGGCCTGGGTGGGTGGGATGGGAGGGTGGGCTGGATGGGTGGGTGGTTGGGCTGGGTGAGTGGGTGGTTGGTCTGAGTGGGTGGTTGAGCTGAGTGGGTGGGTGGGCTGGGAGGGGAGTTGGACTTGGTGGGTGGCATGGAAAAGTGGGTGGTTGGACTGGAGGGGGGGGGGTGGATAAGTCGGTGGTTGGGCTGAGTGGGTGGGTGGGTTGGAAGGGGAGTTGGACTGGGTGGATGGGTACTAAGGGGAGATGGACTGGGTGGGTGGGTTGGAAGGGGAGTTGAAGTGGGTGGGTGGGCTGGGTGGGTGGCATGGGAGGGCGGGCTGGGTGGGTGGCATGGGTGGTTGGACTGGGTGGGTGGACTGGGTGGGTAGATGTGTCGGTGATTAGGCTGGGTGGCTGGATGGGTGGGGTGAGTGGGTAATCTGGGTGATCTGGGTCGTTGGGCCGGGTGGACGAGTGTCTCGGAAAACTGGTCGACAGACTCCACAGACGTCCCCCATGCACATCCACTCCAATTTGTCCCAGCACGCCAATCTCTCTCAAACTTTTCCCCCGACACTTGATATATCAATAGCCACCACGAAAGCTCACATATTGACAAATTTCCTTCCGCCCCATTTCTACTTCCCTATTCGCCCAACATCGTAGGAAAGCTCTGGTTATGGGTTAGGGTATGCCGGGCAGTCTCAACACTACGTATGTTATCCTCCCTACCGCGCAGTCGCAATCTATTTTCATCCCCCCCAACGTAATGCTGACGCCGAAAAATCTATAACGAGCCGAGGGCGGCGCGACGCCGACAAACCTCCTCAATCGCCTGTTACCCGTCTACCAAACTTTGTTATAACGACGCTTGACGTCGGCTCCGTCAAGACGTCGACGTCGACGAATTGCCAACGACCCTCGACGTATTGTTCTCCTAGGATTGGAGGAAGCACAAGTCTGGCCTTTGCCGCTCGTTTCACTCGTTTAACATCCAACGAAGCTTGCAGCAAGAGCTTTTTGCTAGGGGTGGGCGAAGCGTCGCGACGCTGATACCTCCCAACTGTGTATGCTAGCCGGTGATCGTGGTACGTCAGACGGCGTCTTCCAATTGACGGGCAGCTTTGTCAGACGTCAAGTTTATCCCTAAGCTTTTTTTTTTTGCTACTTTCATCCTCGTGCTTTTTTTTTACCTTTTACTTGCAATCGTTGATCTTGGCGCAGCAAGTGGTTATGGAGATTTTTGTAGGGTCCTTTGATTATCAGTTACAACTATAGGCGAGTGTATACTCCCCGGGTAAATGGTCATGAGAATAGGGCGCCACCCCGAGGAAAAAGCTCGCCATGTGAACGTGACAACTGATCAAGGCATGATCAACTTGGTTGATTAGGGGTAAGTCGGTGCAGCCTGACAAGTCTGTTAGCAGGGAATCAGTGAGCCAATGTCATGGTGAGGGACATCAGGCTATAGAAGGGATTTTGCCCATAGGCAATGGTGGACAAGTAGATAGGGTACCAGGTTGATGATTCTTCATATCATCCAGCTGCTAATTTTTTTTTTTTTTTTGTACAAATGAAATTTTTTTTGGCCTCGGCCAGTGTAACCTAACTTCCAGCGAAAGCTCCACAATCATGGAAGCTTTCGACATTCAGAAACATTGTGAATAATCCGAAAGCTCATCAAGCAGTAGTGAAGGTCGCTGTGCATGCCAGCCCGCAAGCTTCCTCACCCAGCCATGATTTCCTGCTCACCACAGTCAGCTCTGGAGGACTGGCGCCACTAAAAGCTCCACGGTCGATAACGGCCCTCTAATCTCCATTAACTTCTGCCCTATCTATGCTATCCGCGTAATGGAGTCCGCGACGACCGAGCCGCGACAAGCAGTGAGCGACAGATGGCCAGTTTTCATTCAAAGCTTTTACCCCCCCCCCCCCCCCCCCCCAATGATCGTCCAATCCCTGATCATTGATTAGCGGGCTTGTCTTGGCCTTGAGAAAAGCACAAGGAATGCCCACACCTGTGCCAGTACCAAAATCTGCAGGTCGAGAGACACATTGGCGCCGCACCAGGCGCCTATCAGTTTGACGTCGGTAGTGTGATACTCTGTGCGCCGTCGTGCAAGCACTAAATACCGTGAATGCGGTCGTCTCAACGTTAAACCCAAGAACAAGAGAACATGAGCTTTTATCCGAGCTTTCTGTTGTATGAAATCGGGGATTGGCTTGTAGAGCTGAAATGTTCTGCATTGTCGCAAGCTCTACTCACATTCTCCGCAGATACAGCCATTTTTAGAGCTTGCGATCAGTAAGCTCAATATAAAAAAAAGCTTACCATTAGCAGAAGGATTCTCGGTGCGCAGCACAAACTGCGAGAATGCGGTCGTCTCAACGTTAGAGCTTGTAGCAAGAAAACATGAGCTTTCATGGAGCTTTTTTGCCGGCTGCAATACGAAATAGAATGAAATGTTGGAGTACATTTTCAATGTTACAGGAGCTTTTTGCAAGCTCAGGTAAAAATTAAACATGCATGGAAGGATAAATCATAAAAGCTCAAAAGCTCAACTATCTTCTAATTTGAATATTTGGGATTTGAATATTTCTGAAGCTTTCCGTAATTGACATAACATTCAAGTATTGTCAATCGATATGCATAACCTTGCAAGCTCTATGAGCTTGCAAACAAAAAATAACTGAGTGTATTTTGAGCGAAAGCTCATACAATAACAAGTGAAGAAATGTTACCCTTGTGTCTGCACCTGACGGAAATGACAGAACTCCGTCAATGAGTGAGCTTGCAATCAGGCTAACATAGATATTTAGGAGTAGTGTAAGGTTTAGTATTGTTGTCAGGAACGAGCTTAAAGAAAGCGCGAAACACGAAATTATTGTATAGGGATATATTTAAAAGGAGAAAATCAAAAGTGTTACAAATTCGGGGGCTCACGCCAGACTGACTCACTCGGAATTCAGGTAGTAGAGAAAATACAATTGACACTTATAATAGTACCAATCCCATCGGATTAATTTCTAGCACAACGGTAGCTTGCAAGCTCGATTCTCTTCTCGTCTCATACCTTGATCCATCCAAGAATGGATAAAATACATGTACGTATTATTCCACTCTCTTCCTCTCCTTCCATCCTACTTCTCCCTCCCCTCTCCTCCCCCCCCCTCCCCGCTCCATGATTCTTTATATCAATGTCAGATTTAATGAACGCCCGAGTGGACACTATAATTGCACCACAAGAAAGACCGGAAGACCGATCATTTATGACTGTGCGCATTATAAATCCCCCTTTTACCTCATTCGTTCTTACGATTTCGTGCCCCCTCCCCCCTCACCCACCCACCTCCCGCCGGAAGACGTCACTTTCACCATCGCACTATTTATCTATCATTTTCGTTTTATTCCCATCGTTTACAACCAGAGGGCTTCATTAATTATTGGGCGAGCGGTTACAATCGATCAAAGAGAATAGTCGTAACGGTTTCTTATGTATAATCCGAGTCGGGCTGCCAATCGGTGGTGGGCGGGTGGGTCGCGGTGGGGGGGGGGGGGGAATCCCAGTGGGTGGTAGGTGGGTGGGTGTGGGGCGGGGCGGAAGGGGGAGTCCCAGTGGGTGGTGGGTGGGTGGGTGTGGGGGGGGCGGAAGGGGGAGTCCCAGTGGGCGGTGGGTGGGTGGGTGTTGGGGGGGGGGGAGGGGGAATCCCAGTGGGTGATTGGGGGGGGAAGGGGGAATGCCAGTGGGTGGTGGGTGGTTGGGTGTTGGGGGTGGGGGAAGGGGGAATCCCAGTGGGTGGTGGGTGGGTGGGCGTTGGGGGTGGCGGAAGGGGGAATCCCCATGGGGTGGGGGTGGTTTGGGGGGGAGGGAATCGAGGAGTCCCGAGGAGTGGGGGGGGGGGAAGGGGAGATAATAAATTAATTCGTGGTCATTCATTGCTGGGACTAAAGACTAGGAGAGCAGCTGCTTCATTCCACCGAGATAAAACGTTTAAAAAAAAAATAGGGAGACAATAAATAGGATCACAGGAGGCTGGCTTCAGTCATCAACAGGTGAATTGAGCTTTCACCATTATCATTGGTTGGCTTTAACATGGCCCACTGTAATTATCCCCCAGCATTTCAAAAAGCTCACCAAAAAAGCCCTCCTGCATTCCTGGTAAATGAATAAAAATATGGTTTATTTTTTAAATTAAATCAGTTTAGTGTAATGAATGTGATTTTGCAATTGTTAATTATGAAATCTGTCCATGATTTCGGAGAATTATATATTGGTCCACTAGAATTCTAACGAAAGTGGTAAGGAAGCTTTTTCGCTTTACATCTTATCACCAAGATTGATCAAGCCAGTTATTAAGACAAATATTATCAATGAAAGCTCTATATATTCAGTGAAAGCTCCTTTGGGATGCTGTGAAATTTTGCTCTTGCACATTGCAGATAAAAATAAAAGGACGCGTCCAACATTTCATCGTAAAATATCATTAAAAATACCAGTATTGTTATTTGAAATGAAATGATAATAAATATTGTTGATAGCAGCTGGAAAAAAAAAATTGATTAAAAGGGCGTCGGCCGATGAGTGAGGTTGTATCGTAACAGGGCAACAGATTTGTCCCCAGTTCTGAATATTCCCAGGATTGAAATATCAAAAAAAAAAAAAATACGGTATACAATAGAGAGGATTCGTCAGTGTAGGGCGGTGATCGATAGCCACCAGTTGGATCGTGAAAAAAAAAATTCCTGGCAATACACGATAAAAAGCTCCTGCAATTTTTGTTATCCCCAGCGGAAAAAAACTGGAATTGTCTTGGGAGAGGTAAGAAGGAAGACTCGAGGGCGAGAAAAAAAAATACATGAACACTGAGTAGTGAACGAGGGAGCTTGCAGTAAGACAAAGCACCCGGCGGTTGCTTGCAAGCAGCCCCCGGCATCAGGCAAACATGACAAGCTTGTGGGTTGTTGTGGGTGAGCTTGCGCTCTACCAGTAATGGTCATTCTATTTTTAGTGAGGCGAAGCGAGCACCGAAAAAGCGCGGGCGTCGCAACGTACGATCCGGCGAGTAGAAGTCAAATGAGCTTGCGCAAGCTCAACATTTTTTTCGTTCTGAACGATTAAGCTCAGAACTTTATGATTAAATAATTAAGCAAAATAATAAAAATGAAATTGAGTGGGAGCTTTTTTCCATTTAAGCTCAATTCCCATTAAAAAAATTTTACGAGCGCATGTTATATCATCATGGCTATAAACAATTACCGTTAAATAGTAAAATTAATATATCACATCGCGAAAATTAAATGAAAATTAAAGAGCTTTCTAAGAAAAAGCTCAATGAAAAAAGCTCAATACAAAACACAATGGAGGAAAAACTCAGCGGAAAAAGCTCACTGTGAATAAGCTGGATGAAAAAGCTCAATGGGAAAAAAGTTCAGTGGGAAAAAGCTCAATGGGAAAAAAAGATCTATTCAGTTGAATAATTGATGAGGAAATTAGAAAAAAAAAATTATGCCCATTCCATTTTTAATTACGATTTTGCTCATTAATCCTTGATCCAGGGAATAGGGGTTGAAAGCTCACGGGAATTATTTTCACCCCACAATTTTTGGAGGTAAATGCAAGAGAACCCGTGAAACTCAAGTCCATAAAAATGCATTGCAAAAAAAAAAGTGCAATAAAAATGCCATAGCCCATTCATGGTGTTAATGGGACTTGGTACGAGTGATTATGTCGCTGGAGCTCTCAGCGACTCCTAAACGTTTACAACTTCCCTGAAAATTGGCTTTCCAAGCACTGCATTTGTGGGAATGGCAAGTGTGGTAATGACGAAAACCATTTGATTCGCCTTTAACGTCCGTCACGTTTGGACGACTGATTTTTTTTTTCACTGGTATTACGGATTTTCAAATAGTTCACTAGTGATTTCAATAAGAATTGCCAGTAGCAATCATTGAGACTTTTAGCTTGACTCATTGATCAAAAAGTTGGAACTTTGCGACAGTAATATCCGATGACAGTAGATTCTCGGTTGTCCGGCCTACCGCATTATCCGCGAGACCGAATTGGCCGCGGATAATACGGAAAAGCTCGGATAAGACGGATGGAGTCAAATATACTTGTCGCGATACACTCTGCGCGCTCTTCCTTCGTTTCGGAAGAACCGCCTAAACCCACTGCAAGTGATCATTTGTTGATCAAACGTTAGCGAGATATCGCGGCTAAAAAACGAATGAGCAAGTTGAAGCAGTGTTCAATTACACCTTTTCTTAAACCTTATCAGTGACTATCTAAACTTTCTATTCACCATTATCTTTATACCAACTATTAAAATATGATAATACATTTCTATTTTTATATATTCATCTGATGAAATTTCAGTTCGCCATCCAAATTACGTGGGAGATGATTGAAATTTTAGAATTCCCTATTCCCTCCGTGTTATCCGAGTTATCGCTTATCCGCGGCAGCCCTTCCCCACATTACCTCGGATAATCCAGACTCTACTGTACCCTGAATCAAGTCTTCCAGGTGTCTGAAATTAAGCTTTTGGAGTGCCGTAAGTTAAGTCCCTAACAGTTTTTCAGCAACACCTAAATCATTGTAACAACATGCGTTTTAAATTTCGGCCAATCCTTCTCCAATCTCTATATTGTCATTAACAATTACAAACGTTCGTAATGGCATAGCGCATCGGGGGTTAGAGATAGAGCAAAACGGGCATAACAAGAGTTGTTCGTCATGTCAAAACGCACATTTCATGTTTTACAACTTTTTGCCATACGTCTCATACTTTAGAAGATATAGCGCGTCAAATGTGCGACGGCCGAGAATTACAAATCGGCAAGTTTGTCCCATGTTATCAATGGGACACCCAGTGATTCGGTCCTTGAGGTTTTGATCCTAAATTAAACATAGGATTTTGCGGATGTAAGAAGGGTCAATAGTTTTCAGACAAATGTGCACAGTGTGCACTTGGTGTGTGCGTTAACGCGACACAAGTTATTACGTGGCTTTATAGTGCGGTCTCCCTCCCTCTCCCGTCATTCTCTTTAATTCCATCAGTGACTATCCAAACTTTCTATTCACCATTATTTTCATACCAACAAGTGTTGCAAGATCTGCGAAAATTTTCAACAAATTAAAATGTACCAATTGTTGTTTTTCCTCATCCCTTTATTTCACTTACCCGAAGGATGCTCATTGGAAATGAAAAACCTGAAATAATGGCTATCCATGAAGGGTAGAGCGTAATTACTGTCAGCCTTCCTCTCCACTTCGCATTATACACTGGCTAAAAAAAGCCTCGGCTAAAGAAGAGGCTGGGTTGTGGCGAAAATGTGAAATACATGTACAAAAGAGTCAGGAAATTGGTTGTATGGTAACAAGTGTGATTGCAGGGTGGCCTCAAACGACGAAGGCTAATGACCATCAGTAGGGACGAATGTGTCTTTCTGCTGTATATTACACGCACATATGTACTTGGCTTGAACCGTCGAAACGCTCGTTTACTCACTGATTGCCGTGGATTATTTGCGCATGTGCATCCGGATCTGTCTTTACCCTTCATTCGACTTGTGCACCTGTCATGTACAGTTGAATATTTTTTTTTTTTTTTTTTTTTATAACATCATTTATTTTATTCATGAGCCCAATTGTTTCAATCTTCCCCCCCCCCCCCCCCCCCCCCCCAATTAATTTCGTGATTGTCAATCTTTTGAGAGCGCAGAGAAAAAGTGGGTCAGTGGAAATATTTTTTTTTCGTTTTTTTTTTTTAATCGAATTCCGTCCGATGTACTCGATTCGTGCTATTTGCTTAAGTGTGTATTAACCAAAAAAATTCCATTCATGACCTTCGGTGAATTCAAAAGGAAAGTCAATACACTCGATTAAAAGGTCTTTACACTGAAAACAGATCGAGAAAATTTTTTTTGTTGTTGTTGAATCATTTTTATGGCATATCAATGTCAATGGAATTGATTACGTGGGTTAAGTGATTTTTGTGCTATAATTTTTTTTTTTTTATATATATAGATTAATAGAAGTGGGTGCTGTCGAATTTATTGACTGTGCGACATTATAAAAGATATAAAAGTGAACACACATACACACACACACACACACACAAAAACACACACACACACCCACACACAAACAGGCACGCATACACACACACACACACACACACACACATACACACACACATGTGTTAATTTTGTAAGTTTGTTTAATAAAGGAAAAGTATGGAAAAGAGGAAAAAAAAAACCTACATGTACACACTATGGAAATTTGGTGAATTAAATTTGTTCGACGGGTCAAAAATTACTTATGCAATTTTGACTCTTCAAATAAAAAAAAAAATGATAATAAAAAAAGTCCATGTAGGATTGCATATCTCAATATCTCAACTTCAAATTTACCATGAACCTTGATGAAGATCTAGGCCAGACACGGCCCATATCTTAATCTTCTTCTCCACCGGCGTAATGGGATTGTTTGTGGAATATTGCACTCGAATCGGATTCCACTTATAGGTGTTTTATACAAAATGTAGAGATGAATTTGGGATTTTGCACACTTGCTTTTATTATCAGAAAATTTTGGGTGGGTTTGAGGCTAATAGTAGCTTTTCGATCGGAATATATTGAGTTTAAGCCATTACTTGTTTCCGAACTTTGAAACAATCGATAGTAGCGTTATTGTGACCTACATCGACAGGTGATAGACTCTAATCAAAAGCGTGCTATCAATGTGATTGATAGACATGTAGGAAAATACAAATGATTGAGGTCTTTAAACTGAAAGACCTATTTTTTTTTCTCTTTTATTAACACTTGGATCCAATTGGGATATGCAGGTGGAGAAGTCCCAAGCTTGAACAATCGGCCCAAGCTTGGGACAGTCTTGTTTTACTAAGCCTCAGCATCCTAGGTTGGGCTTAGCTTGTACCAGTGGTGATACCAGTCTTTTGCCAAGGCTGCCAACCAAGACCACGGATACCAAACTTGGATCAGTATTGGCACAGGGCTGGCACCCAAGCCTGGCTATTGCCGGATTAGTACCAGCCTGAATCCACAATCACATTTTACGTTAAGGCTTACTTGCCAGCCTTGGTACAGCCTAGGACCAGGTCCGGAGTTCGAGGGTCGGTTATACCACGTAATTCTCGATCAGGCCTGGCGCTTGCCAATCCTTAACTCGGTCGCCAGACTTGTCTCAGTCTAAATATCAAGCTTGGCCCAGGCTAAATTACCAGTCCAATTCCCATCCTCAGGCCTAGCTTGACCCAATGTTCCAAACAGGACTGCCACCCGCTCGTTTGAGAAGGCTGGGACGGACCAGGCAAGGCTAGAGAAAAATCAGTGTTTGCATATTTTTTTATATATTTCCGCCATGTTGCACGGGTAACGATGATATCACATTTTTTTAAGTGGCTCGGGTGATACAAAATTTTCCATGAATATCATTATTAAATTGGAGAATCTTTGGAACTCCGTGTGGTCTCTCCTTAAACTTTAAAAATGCTTATCATTATCATTAAATATTTAAAAACCTATTAATGTCAACCTTTACGTTTTTTTTTTCATTATCACTACAGCACATTGACCCTTAAAGCTTTCCACTTTCCAATATGGTATGTCAGTTTTTGAAGGTCAGATAAGGCGAATAGTACGTACGATTTGGATGTATACTGATCCGTGGAACACTAAGAAGAAACAAGTGGAGATGAGAACTTGTGGATCACATAAGGAACTTCCGAGTTTACTGGAGATGATGAATTATTGTCAAGTCTAGCTTGGCGTAATCATCCACAGACCCACTCACCCACCCACCCACTCACCCAACCACCCACTCACCCAACCACCCACTCACCTACCCACCCACCCACTCACCCACCCACCCACCCCCCACCCACTCACCCAGCCAGACACCCACCCACCCATTCAGACACTCACACAGGCACCCGCTCACCCACTCAGCCACCCACCCACCCACCAACCCACCCACCCACTCACCCACCCACCCACCCACCCACTCACACACTCACCCACCCACTCACTCACCCACCCACCCACTCACCCACTCACCCACCCACTCACCCACCCACACACTCATCCACCCACACACCCACTCACCCACCCACCAACCCATCCACTCACCCACTCGCCCACCCAACTACCCATCCACCCATCTACCCATCCATACGCCCACTCACCCACCCATTCCCAATTTCCAGAAAAGCCCTACATCTGCTGTCAGTTGTCTCTATCGTCAATATGGATACTTCCTTATTTCATATTTTCAAAACACTTTGCACATTTCCGGTCAGTTAGAAGCCCCTCTAGACCTTCAATTAGTTTCGCCCCCAAATACTGGACCCTGCAGAAAGGATTCCCAGACCAAAAAGAAAAAAGCAACTAGAACAAAAAAGCAGCAAAAACAAAATCACCAATAGAAAAATGCAAAAAAAAATTGATAGTATCAGTGGGCACGCCTAATACATACACCTAACGCGTGTCTGTGGCGTGCGCTAAGAGCGTGGCATCAGCGTGGACCGTAGGTATAGGGTTCCACAATTTTTATTTCCCCTTTTCTCCACCTCTCCACTTCACCATGGTCATGCAAAAGCATCACAGATCCTCTTAGTCTCCGCCCCCCTCCACTCCCCCCCCCCCTCTTGCTCTTCACTGTCCCTCCACTGCTATCATGAGACTGACTCTCGGACGCACCTGCCGCCAGTTCCCACACTCGTTGCCCTCACGCCGGACGTGACGTCACATGCCTTACCACTCACTGCAATATATCTCCTTTATCCTCACACTCGTGAAAATAAAAGAGAATGACAGGAGAGGGAGGGAGACCGCACTATAAAGCCACGTGATAACTTGTGTCGCGTTAACGCATACACCAAGTGCACACTGTGCACATTTGTTTGAAAACTATTGACCCTTCTTACATCCGCAAAATACTATGTTTAATTTAGGATCTAAACCTCAAGGACCAAATCACTGGGTGTCCCATTGATAACATGGGACAAACTTGCCGATTTGTAATTCTCGGCCGTCGCACATTTGACGCGCTATATCTTCTAAAGTATGAGACGTATGGCAAAAAGTTGTAAGACATGAAATGTGCGTTTTTACATGACGAACAACTTTTGTTATGCCCGTTTTGCTCTATCTCTAACCCCCTATGCACTATGCCATTACGAACGTTTGTAATTGTTAATGACAATATAGAGATTGGAGCAGGATTGGCGGAAATTTAAAACGCATGTTGTTACAATGATTTAGGTGTTGCTGAAAAACTGTTAGGGACTTAACTTACGGCACTCCAAAAGCTTAATTTCAGACACCTGGAAGACTTGATTCAGGGTACAGTAGAGTCTGGATTATCCGAGGTAATGTGGGGACGGGCTACCGCGGATAAGCGATAACTCGGATAACACGGTGGGAATAGGGAATTCTAAAATTTCAATCATCTCCCACGTAATTTGGATGGCGAACTGAAATTACATCAGATGAATATATAAAAATAGAAATGTATTGTCATATTTTAATAGTTGGTATAAAAATAATGGTGAATAGAAAGTTTAGATAGTCACTGATAAGGTTTAAGAAAAGGTGTAATTGAACACTGCTTCAACTTGCTCATTCGTTTTTTAGCCGCGATATCTCGCTAACGTTTGATCACCAAATGATCACTTGCGGTGGGGTTAGGCGGTTCTTCCGAAACGAAGGAAGAGCGCGCAGAGTGTATTGCGACAAGTATATTCGACTCCGTCCGTCTTATCCGAGTTTTTCCGTATTGTCCGCGGCCAATTCGGTCTACTACAATCTAATACTCTACCGTATTAATCTGCAGCCTAAAAAAAATCTCCTTGAAAAAATCTCAAAATAAAAAAATACAATTAGGCAAAAGCTACAATTTTTCATTTATAAATTGATGATTTAATGGACTAGAAGCGGTATCTGCATTTTCCACTGCACCTAGCGCTGTTGAATGATGTGAGGTATAGGGGGGCTAAGGGGTGGATGAACACTGGTAGATTCCAGCGCGTGACTGGCATACTCATGCACGCGAGCTGTAATCACCGGCAATGTTCAACTGGTTCGCCCTGAGAGTTGTGGGGAAGCCTCTAGGACGATTAGAATAACGAGGAGGCTGACGTTACGGTTCAGCGGTTATTTGAAGGATTTTGACGTCTGACACTTCCACTCAACCAATCTCGCTGTTCAATCCAGCTAAAACCTAGTGAGCCCCATGGGGGACATGGACAAAATAAATCCAGACTTGTGATTCTTGTCTCACAATTTTATTTCAAGATTTTTTTTTCACATTTTTTAAGTGGATGTGGATACACCAGAGTGCGCGCGTGCGGCGTTTAACTCTAGCACCATCCGCACATTCCACCGCCGGTCACGCCTTAATCATGCAAGTGAAGAGAAAAATCGTACAACATAAAATCTTTACGTGAGGCACATTTTTCTTATCAGATGGGTTTTCCTGTGTGGAAGTATGCGTGATATATACACCACACTGAATTCCAAGAAACTTCGAGAAACTGTGTGTGCCGCTGGGTGGGTGTCCGAGTGGGCGGGTGGGCGTTGGAGTGGGAGGGGCTGGGCGGTGAGTGCGTAGTGGGCGGGTGGGTGGGAGGGGGGGGGGGGCAAATGGGTGTCCGTGTGGGTGTGAGTGGGCGGGTGGGTGGGAGGTGGGCGGCTGGGTGGGAAGTGGGCGGGTGGGTGGGAGGTGGGCGGCTGGGTGGGAAGTGGGCGGGTGGGTGGGAGGTGGGCGGGTGGGTGGGAGGTGGGCGGGAGGGTGGGTGGGGCTGGGCCGGTGAAGGGGGGTGGGCGGGTGGGTGGGAGGTAGGCGGGTGGGTGGGAGGTGGGCGAGTGGGTGGGGCTGGGTCGGTGAAGGGGGGTGGATGGAGTGGGATGGGTCTGTAAAATTAAACGAAAATGGTTCACATGGATTTTTCCCACTCCAAAAAGAAACCACATCTCAATTTATGAAAGTCACTTATTCTGATAACGTGAAGTCACGTTCTAACTGTGTCCAGAATTTTCAATTTTTTTTACATACGAAAAATACCAGGTGGTAGTGTCAATCCCGATGATTCAAGTGGGTAATCCCTGAATGACGACGACAGTGAGCCCGTGATGATTTTAACAAATCACGAGACATGTGTATATGTTATGCATGAGAAATCCAAATCACGCTGCACGATCAGTGAATTTTTCATCATTCTCATGTGTAGTATAACTGGCAAATTTTTTGCTTTATTTTTTACTCCATCTCTAATGGTGGTGCGAGTGGGAGCGACTAGCGTGATTCAATGAGATAGAAGTCAGGTGGGAGTGTTATTTATTCTAGACGTGCTTTAGTGCCGATGCAGTCAATCATACAGATATCAACGCGGCCTCCAACGACCTTCTGTGCTACTTTCAGTGCATCCTATGGTGTGTTGAACACGCGCAACGCCACAAGCTTGATCAATAACCCCATGCTGCTCGCGCTATATCTACCGCAATACAATCGTAATTCGATAAATTTAGGTGGAATGAGAGTTGAGGAGTTCAAACATGGATAATTAACTTGCCATTATGTGAAATAAGCCGAGTTTGATAAACTCCCGGTAGGGCGCAGTGGACACCCATCCACGTGGCTGGGGCCGACTGACAGGATATCGGTCTTTAAAAATTCCAAATAAAAATTTTTTTTTTATCAACTCTTTGAAAAAAAAAGCCAAGGTATCAATTGTCCCTTCAATAGCGTGAACCAATCAAGCCCAAACGTCGGTTTTAAGGCGCGACGAACGAGCGAACAAACCCAAGCCGAAGCGGAGTACCAACAACGAAAAAAAAAAAAGGACAACAGAAGAGTGGTGAAGCGTCTCCCCAGCAATATCCAACCATTGAATCGAAGGAAGCTGTGTCTTCAAAAACAAACCGCAGTTACATGGTTAAACCCACACACAGTTGAGGTTTTACGAATGATGGGAACCCGAGCATCACCGTGCAAAACCACATTTTCCACGTTCGCCGATGAATAGAGGAGCAAAAAGTGTTGAGTTAGTTGGTATGAAAAAATGAGAAGTTAAGTAATGAAAAAAAAAATGAACTAAAAGGAGAAATAAATGAGAAAACATTGTTGGTTTAATGCCCAGGGGAATGGAGTTCTGGATCTCTGACGTTGCCAGGGAGAGAGGTCAGTGGCACGTACGCGGTTTTTTCACACAATTTTTTTTTTCTTTACTCAACTTCCAGATGAATCGATACCTTAAATTCGCGCCCGTATCAAAATCCCCGGTTTTTTTCCCCAGAGGAGATGTGGATTTTACGTTATCGATTACAGAAAATTCACGGTGAAGCTTTATTTATTGCTTCATCAATCATCATTGCAGATTGTCATTTAGTGAGAATGGTGAATTCCACTTGGCAGTAAAATTTAAGAAGCTTAGGACAGTCTTGTTTTACCAAGCCTCAGCATCCTGGGTTGGGCTTAGCTTGTACCAGTGGTGATACCAGTCTTTTGCCAAGGCTGCCAACCAAGACCACGGATACCAAACTTGGATCAGTATTGGCACAGGGCTGGCACCCAAGCCTGGCTATTGCCGGATTAGTACCAGCCTGAATCCACAATCACATTTTACGTTAAGGCTTACTTGCCAGCCTTGGTACAGCCTAGGACCAGGTCCGGAGTTCAAGGGTCGGTTATACCACGTAATTCTCGATCAGGCCTGGCGCTTGCCAATCCTTAGCTTAGTCGCCAGACTTGTCTCAGTCTAAATATCAAGCTTGGCCCAGGCTAAATTGCCAGTCCAATTCCCATCCTTGGGCCTAGCTTGACCCAATGTTCCAAACAGCACTGGCGCCGGCTCGTTTGCCAAGACTGGGGCAGGTCAGGCAAGGCTAGGGACTCCCTAATACCCTCGCCACTTGACTGGGTGGGGGGCTGCGACTGGGTGGGTGGCTACGACTGAGTGGGTGGGTGGGTAGGTGGATGTGACTGGGTGGGTCAGTGGGTGGTTGTGAGTCGGTGGGTGGGTGTGTGTGAGTGGGTGGTTGGGGGTGAGTGGGTAATTGGGTGTCAGTGGGTGGTTGGGGGTGAGTGGGTGGGTGGGTGTGGCTGTCGGTGGTGTTGCCCTCGAGTTAATCACATTGGCACCCGCTCTTCCCAACATCTCCATTTTTTCTCACACTTCTACACAAAATCCAATACATCCATACGTGTCTTAGCTTCTAATAACACCTATTAACCAATATTAGCATGCTAATAGCCACTTAAATTTCCAATGCACGGCAGTGCCACCTCCGAACGATGGGAAATATTCTTCATTCCTTTGGCCGAAAAATTTTAATTGTCCATTACAGTGGGGGGAGAAAAGAAATCCCACAGGAATTTACCTTGCCCCTTGTCACTTATTCATCTCTATTCCCTCGATTGTCCCATGCTTATCACGTTCTTGGCTCCCAGCGTGAATGGAAAACAAAGTGCATGCATAAAAGCCAACCACGGAAATTCGATCGACGCGGTGTAAATAGCGAGAGGCTCCATGCACAGTGTTTGAAGGGTGTGTAAAGAGGAAAGTAGTTGGGTGGGGTGGGAGGAAAAAAAAAAAAAAAAAAAGAAGAGAAGTAAAAAGTCATAAAATAAACGAAGGGAAGGCACGAGCTATCGCGCACGACGGGCAATGCCATTCGATCGATGGGAACTTGCGGTGTGAAGGCATGTGTTATTTCCCTCGAGGCCGTTGGAGGACGTGTCGTGTTGTGCATCCACGATCCCAGTGACGAATTATACATATACTACGTCCAAAGTATTTTCTAAAGAAAATAATTACGTGACCGGCGGGCCCTGCAGTGGCCGTTGAGATACCCTCGGCAATTGTCGCAGGTTTGGATTGCTATTCAAATGCGCGTAGATTTTTTTTTCTTTTCTTTTAGCTGCTTCACTTTTGCACATAGCACAAATATGGAGAGTGTCAGTGTAGGCTTTTTTTTTTTTATTCACCTGGCCTTGGCCGCCCTACGAGCACAACCTCGCGGGAGATCGGTTTTGAAATTTTTTGGCGGGAGCTGGTTAAGGGAAAGACGCGGGAAATTTGAATTTTGCCAATTGTAGTTTTGGAAGTATGATGTTTTCCGGCGATAGGAATTTGTAACGAGATGCAGGAGAAACATTATTTTTGGAAGTTGAAGCAATTTTTGCGGTGTTGGATGACGAGATGGACGCCTGCGTGTGTGTGTGTGTGTTTGTTTGTGTGTGTCTGGTTGGGTGGGTGAGTGGGTGTGGGTGGGTGGTTGTGGATGAGTGGGTACATGTGAATGAGTAGGTGGGTGTGTAGGTGTGAGTGGGTGAGTAGGTGGGTGGGTGTAGGTGAGTAGGTGGGTGTGAGTGAGTAGGTGGATGTGAGTGAGTAGGTGGGTGTGAGTGGGTAGGAAAGTGTGAGTGGGTGGGTAGGTGGGTGTGAGTGGGTGGCTGGGTGTGAGTGGGTGGGTGGATGTGAGTGAGTAGGTGGGTGTGAATGGGTGGGTGTGAGTGGGTGGGTGGGTGTGAGTGGGTGGGTGGGTGTGAGTGGGTCGGTAGGAAAGTATGAGTGGGTGGGTGTGAGTGGGTGGCTGGGTATGAGTGGGTGGGTGGGTGTGAGTGGGTGGGTGGGTATGAATGGGTGGGTGGATGTGAGTGAGTAGGTGGGTGGGTGGGAGACTACGTGGGTGTGTACTCGATCTGCTAAACTTATTGCCGACGATTATTGTACAATAGTATCCGTCAGAATCTATCAAGAACGCATGTTTAATTCAATCCACAGTATGGCGAACCGCTATTCCGTTCGAAATATTCAAAACATATTTCTCGATAAATTTTGTCTATACATGTCAATGAAATATGACAAAAAGGTATTTCAGTAATTGCAGACGAGTAAATTGCAAATGATCCATAAGTCAATTTGAATTCAATTTTTATTTCATTAATTATACGGGTCAACTGTTGCTGGCATATGAAACTTTTGGGTTTTCATTTTTATTCATTGTAGCCACATGTTTTACTCGGCTGAGGGACGTTGGCCGGTCAATTTGTCGCTCTCCATCATTTTAATGGGCGCACATGATTGGAGCCATGTGATTTAGGCTACATAATGGTTTATGTTACTTTTTATGGCGGGACAATACATTGAACAAGTGGTCCATGTGTCGGCGGTGAGGTCTACAGGAAAAATTTGGCAATTTGTAATTTTGAGTGGACCCATTTTTCGACATGATTTGATTAAGAAATGGAGATGAAGAAAGAGGCTCTGAATGTGAAATATTCACTATTACATATAGAGACCCATTCTGGTGTTATGTTGATATCCGTATTGGTAATCGTTTCTGAAAAATCTGGCGATGGAATGTCGGATGGCATACACGTTCGCTCCCCTCGCTTGCATCGCCACAGACTCACCCACCCACCCACCAACTGCCCCACTCACCCATCCACCCGCCAACTGTGCCACCCACCGATCCACCCATCCGTCCACCCACCCATCTAACCACCCACCCATCCAACCACCCACCCATGCAACTACCCACCCATCCATCGATCCACCCACCCATCCATCCATCCATCCATCCATGCATCCATACACCCACCCACCCACCCACCCATCCATCCACCCACCCATCCACCCACCCATCCACCCACCCATCCACCCACCCATCCATCCACCCACCCATCCATCCACCCACCCACCCATCCATCCACCCATCTACCCAATCACCTACCTATCGATCGAAGATCGATGGAAGATAAAAAAACAACGCTAATACAAATCGTATGTATACATCGAAAAAAAAATTCTTTTCATCACCCCCAAACTTTTCAATTTGTGTTACTTCCATTCGAAAACTTACCTTTTTCTTTAGTACAGTAGTGATAAAAATTTTTATGGCCCGTAAATATTTCCATACTATACAAAGCCTGTAATTATCCGTTATCGCTTCTTTAGTGAGCATCGGTAAGCTTTCTCATGGAAATAAAGACAATTGGATAATACACGGGGTGAAGAAGAGAAGCAGAGTGTTTTCCATAAATAGACGCAAGCTCACTGCTCTATTTTATAAAGGTGTAGGGAACGTCACATTTTTTTTCTAAATGCAAGTTCACTCCCATGATGCCCAGGTGGGAAGTGCCAAACTTCAACAATCGGCCCAAGCTTGGGACAGTCTTGTTTTACTAAGCCTCAGCATCCTAGGTTGGGCTTAGCTTGTACCAGTGGTGATACCAGTCTTGTGCCAAGGCTGCCAACCAAGACCATGGATACCAAACTTGGATCAGTATTGGCACAGGGCTGGCACCCAAGCCTGGCTATTGCCGGATTAGTACCAGCCTGAATCCACAATCACATTTTACGTTAAGGCTTACTTGCCAGCCTTGGTACAGCCTAGGACCAGGTCCGGAGTTCAAGGGTCGGTTATACCACGTAATTCTCGATCAGGCCTGGCGCTTGCCAATCCTTAACTTGCTCGCCAGACTTGTCTCAGTCTAAATATCAAGCTTGGCCCAGGCTAAATTGCCAGTCCAATTCCCATCCTTGGGCCTAGCTTGACCCAATGTTCCAAACAGAACTGGCACCGGCTCGTTTGCCAAGCCCGGGACCGGCCAGGCTAGGCATTAGCACCTGGAAGAAGGCATTCTCCTCAAGTTAAATCATTTTTCACCTTCAATCCACGTCATAATTGCTCATTATAAAATACATCGAGCATGGTGGTCTTGCAATCACATTCCCCTGGCCCAATTTTCATCCAAGAATAAAAAAAAAAAAAACGAAAAAAAAAGCACACAAACATGATTGCGCCTGGACAAGGTTGAGTCGTCGGCTACCGAGACACCAAGGTGAAATTCTTGTTTACAATTTGCTGTGGAAAAACGTAAAATCGCAGGTGCGAAACGAGCACGAGCCCCAAACCACTTGGGCCCCGAGGTCGACAATTGTTATTTATGAGCCAACATTGAGTATTTAAAAAAAACGAACGGGTAAGTCTTATCGATGAATACTGCCTCAATCATTCCCCCATGTCTTCTAATAGAAACGACATTCGTATTTATAATTACATGAAAAAATTCAACTTTCCGAACGAGTCAACTGGTTCTCCACTTGCGAATCTCCAAAGAAGAAAAAAAGAAAAAAAAAAAGTTAAAAAAAAAAAAAGAAAATGAAAAAAAAGCCCTCATCAAATTAAATTGATATTCCACATTATCTCTTCATATTGGACAAGGGAGTGTGTCACGTTCATTTAATGAAATCTCGGGGCGATAAGTTGTCGAAGGGAGTTGGCAGAAAGGCACGAGCAAAAAAAAAAAAAAAAAAAAAAAAAGACAAACTTGGTGAGACGTTATCGCACATCCGCTGAACGGGACTATGAACTCACCTTGAGCATGCATATACATATGTAAATAAAAGTAAAGAAAGCGAGGTAGAAGAAATTTGGTGAAAAAATAATGACAATCTTGAGGATATTGAGGAAGCGTGCGAACTTTTATTTCCCCGACAGAAAAATGACGCTTACTTAGCCGCAGTCGCTCATTAAAGTCGCAAATGTCATTTTAATACGACGGCTATTTATTTCTTATTTCCGGTGACATTACTGCTCATTACTATGCATCGTTATCATTAAAACTGAATCAGAAGACGAGTTCAGGTACTTCTGGATGTGGCAATGTACCGGAGGGTGGTTTTTTTTATAAGGGTTGCAGGATTTTTTATTTTTCAAAACACTTGAAACGACGTGACTTGCCCTACTCTGCGATAGTTTTGGGCCTGTGCCCAGTGAAAGATATGAGGGAGTTAAGGAGGTATCATGATTGCTCAAGAAAAGGAGTGGAGTCTCGATTATCCGGCCTACCGCGTTACCCGCGAGACCGAATTGGCCGCGGACAATACGGAAAAACTCGGATAAGACGGACGGACTCGAATCTACTTGTCGCAATACACTCTGCGCGCTCTTCCTTCGTTTCGGAAGAACCGCCTAAACCCACTGCAAGTGATCATTTGTTGATCAAACGTTAGCGAGATATCGCGGCTAAAAAACGAATGAGCAAGTTGAAGCAGTGTTCAATTACACCTTTTCTTAAACCTTATCAGTGACTATCTAAACTTTCTATTCACCATTATTTTTATACCAACTATTAAAATATGACAATGCATTTCTATTTTTATATATTCATCTGATGAAATTTCAGTTCACCCTCCAAATTACGTGGGAGATGATTGACATTTTAGAATTCCCTATTCCCACCGTGTTATCCGAGTTTTCGCTTATCCGCGGAAGCCCTTACTGTAAAAACTACCCTCCCCAATTCTCAAGAACCGCCGCGAAGTGATTCAACCCCGAAGAATGATCCCGCCACACGTCGAAAACGTGGCGGGCAGCATCTCAGTCACGTTCTTTCCTCCCCTCGGTGCAGAAAAAAAAAAAAAAAAAAAAAAAAAAAAAAATCACCCTGAATATAAAGGGGACGGAAAAGGGGCCCAATAATAAGTCGACCAAACGAGGCCCATAATGTACCATAGCCGTAGAAAGGCGCCTATTTACCTCCACTACAACCCCCTCCCCCCCCACCCACGGGATCTGGGGTTGGCTGACACACTTGCACGGCTTTTTGAAGACCCACAGGGGTAACAAACCCACGTGAAGGGGGCCACAAATGAGAAAAACCCGTGAAAAAGAAGAAGCAAGAATGAAGAAGAAGACGGAAGAAGTGGTAGAAAAAAAAATGAAGGGAGAGAGAAAGAGAGGAAGGTATCACGGGAAGATTCGAGTACGAGGGTTCCCACGAGGCGATACCACCTGTGCCATGACGACAGGCCCCCCTAAACCAACCCCTAAAAGGTGCACGTGTGTTTGTATGTATGTGCGCGAGGGCCCATGGGCCTCAAGATGAAGAGAGACACGTGAGAGAAGCGTGTATATATAGATAGAAATCCAAGCTGTTGGGGCACATGGAGGGTGTTAAGAGATCTGTTGAGGGGAGATTATGTATTGGAAAATAACTGGGAGGCTTTTTCCGATAATGAAAACATACTCCTTGTGTCGAGTCAGTCATCTTGGCCAAGATGATCTGCTACATTTGCCTAGCTCCATCAATTTAATCCGGATTGCCTGGCCCGTCCCAGTCTCGGCAAACGAGCCGGTGCCAGTCCTGTTTGCAACATTGGGCCAAGCTAGGCCCAAGGATGGGAATTGGACTGGTAATTTAGCCTGGGCCAAGCTTGATATTTAGACTGAGACAAGTCTGGCGACCAAGTTAAGGATTGGCAAGCGCCAGGCCTGATCGAGAATTACGTGGTATAACCGAGCCTTGAACTCCGGACCTGGTCCTAGGCTGTACCAAGGCTGGCAAGTAAGCCTTAACGTAAAATGTGATTGTGGATTCAGGCTGGTACTAATCCGGCAATAGCCAGGCTTGGGTGCCAGCCCTGTGCCAATACTGATCCAAGTTTGGTATCCATGGTCTTGGTTGGCAGCCTTGGCAAAAGACTGGTATCACCACTGGTACAAGCTAAGCCCAACCTAGGATGCTGAGGCTCAGTAAAACAAGACTGTTCCAAGCTTGGGCCGATTGTTGAAGCTTGGCACTTGCCACCTGGGCTGTCCACCCCAGAGACACCACACACCCCTGGAGCACTTGGAAGGCGAGAATTCTCCACCGAACTTTCATAAACATCAAATGTATCCCTGGCTTATTCTCAAGTGAGCGTTAATTGGATGGCTCTCCTCACTCCACTTGCCTCTGACACTCACTGGGTCATTCATCTCCACGTCTTGACGGGTTTTCTACTTGAGACCTGACTGTCAGGTTTCAAGACGTATCGCCTCGGGTAAAACCAACCAAAAAAGAAAAAAAAAAAAGTTGATGTAAAAGATTGTCGATGATGATCCACCGGGTTAATGACATTAAATCAGCATTTTCAATCGGCCTCGGTCAAAAAACTCATTTGAAGTGATAAAAATGAATTGAAATAGTTCATTAAAATTTCACAACACTATTGTTTTCTGATATACATAAATTCCAAGTGTTCATTATCATCGCATAATCTATGGGCGATGGGTATTAACATTCTATCTAATCATGCCAGTGGAATTTTCTGTAAAATAATTAGATGGGTGGCTAGATGAAGAGTGGACAAGTTGGAGGAATCAGGGATTCAATCTTGTACGTCAGGAGGAGAAAAGGAAGGATCTATCAGATAAGAGAGAATGATGGAGCATGAAGTGTCCGCTACTGAATTATATTCCCATCGATCTATTATACCCCCCCAGCCACCCCCCCCCTCACCCCACCCACCCCCCGCCCACCCAGTGATGTCGATCACTCTAGCCTTGAGATCCATACCCCATTACACGATTACTCATTAATTCCTCGGGCAGCATCCATACCGCGCGTAATCACTGAGCCATGGAGCAATTCTATCTCCAGACAAACCTAGGACTATCATCCGCCGACGTGCGCGCGCACTCCTGCGCTGGCGGATGCCATGCTTCTTTACCTATCAACCATTCAATTCCAACTGTGTACTTTCACCGGTTGGCAATAAAAGCCAAAGAAAAAAACCTGAAGGCAGAAAGATTGAGCCGTCCGCAACCTGCGGGTGACTTTGCCACCACTGGCCAATTGCATTTGCGCAATCGCAGTGGCTTGCACGCCAGTGCAGAAAGCGTTTCCCTTATGATAGGCTGATTAATCACTGTCATTGGTTGCTGTTATGGCACGTGACTGTGATACTTGAAATGATTAAGATCATCGATAGCTGTGACCTTCTTTTAAAAAGAAGGCAGTGAAGTGAATGAGTATGAACCAGCAGGGTGGCATGAGATACTTTTCAATTTCTATTTTTTGAACAAAATGGCTTGTTATTTTTTGTTTTTGTTTTTTTTTTGCTTTTTGGTTTTTGTTGTTTCTTGTTTTTTTTGTTTTTGTTTTTTTGTTTTTCTTTGTTTTTGTTTTTCTTTGTTGTTGTTTCGTGTTTTTTTTGTTTTTGTTTTTCTTTGTTGTTGTTTCTTGTTTTTTTTTGTTTTTGTTTTTTTGTTGTTTTTGTTTTTCTTTGTTGTTGTTTTGTTTTTTGGTTTTTGTTTTTTGTTTTTTGTTTTTTGTTTTTTGTTTTTTTTTTCTTGTTTTTGTTTTTTGTGTTCTGTTGTTTTTTTGTTTCTTCATTTTCTTTTTTTTTTATCTATTTTTTGTATTGTATTTTTGAGGAAGAGAAAATGATTCAAAAGCTCATGCTTATAACATCATATCCACCTCATGTTATTATTCATCATAAACCCATAAGTCGACGAATTACAGTAACTAATGAAAGCTGCTGCTGACTAGTTATTTGTTTCACCGACATCCTATATTGACAATGAACGATAAGCGCCCCGAAGACTCGATTAAATTTTCATTTGGACAAACATTCGAAAACAACGTTCAATTATTTTTTTTCGTTTGTGCGTTCCTATTTTGAGTGTCCGTTCTTCCCCCCCCCCCTCCCCCCGCCCAAAAAAAAAAAAAATCAGCGCAATTCGCTCTTCCATGAACCGGGTCAAGATGAATGGCCCCTTCCGGAAAAACCTCGCATAACCCAGCACAGGAGGATATCACGCGGTTGTCGGGGTTCAAATGAACAAATAAGGACATCACGTCATGAAGCAAGTTGCTTATTCCTCTGCTCTACATTATAGCTGGCATATGAGAGGTCGAAAGAGGCGTACCAAGAATATGGCCCGTGCTACTCACAATGCTCTCACATTATGTGCACAACGCGACGGCAATGGGTTGCAACTCTTAGGTTACATTACTCCCTCCCCCCACCCCCTCCTCCCCCTCGCCCGTTTTAGCACACACAGATGTACTAATACACACTAGGCCACTTTAGGTGCGTGCAATATAAAGCGAGGACTCACGCTTCGCCGCACAATGGGCTCTGAGCGTATCTTCTCTTTTCTTTTTTTTTTTTTTTTTTTATTCATCTCCCTCCCTCCCCATTGGGTGTTGTATTCATGGGGGCCCTCCCGTGTTGACGGGGTGGAACGGAGCCTGAGAATTTTCCCACGCTCCGTAGCACGAGCCAACGAGTACACCAAAGGAATGATTTTTTTCCGTCCTTTTTTCGGCGGGGGGGCGGGGGGGGGGGGGGGGGCTTTGAGTAGCGAGAAAAAAAGTAGCCAGGCGTCTCTGAGAAAACGCAATAAGGGGAAACGAGCAGATAAAGGGGGCCTCGGCGGCAATGGGAATTGACGGTGCAACATGCTTGCAACAAATTAACATTCACCAATTATAGTTTTCATTCCGTTAAATTTTTTTTTTTTTTACACCTGAAATTTGCCCAAGTTTCGACCTGAGCCTGATGATACCTGAATAGCAAAATAATTTCTAACCTCGTTGACTCGCAAACGTAATCTGGTAGTGTCGCCCCCCCCCCCCCCCCCCCCCCCCCCTCTACAGATGCGCACGAGATCGCAATTACGGCAATTCCGGGCACGTTGCACGTGACCGGTATTCCTGTTCGCCAGTTGCAAGTGTCCAGAGGTGGTATTGAGAGTCTGCAATAGCCACCTCATCACCCGAGAGAGACAAATATCCATGGCACGGTATCCGGATGATTCCCCCCCTCCCCCTCCCCCCCGCCCGGCGGCATCACGTGGCCACCCTGATTTCATCCAAGTGTAAGTGAGATAAGGCTCAGTGGACAAGAGAAGGAGGATGAAGTGAGGGCATCCTCGTGCTGGTCGCGCGTCGTGGCGTGTGCTGTAGTGCTATTCCAGTGCCGCGCACCTCGCGGCCTCATGATACCGATGAGGTCTCTCGCAGGTCCAACAGAGACAGCAGCAGGATTGGAGTAAGAGGGCAACTGGGGGGGGGGGGAGGGGGGGGGGGGTATATTGCAGGTGTGTCTGGGGACTGATTCCCCCCACTCCTCCCAACTACATCTACAAGAGACCTGGTGTGCCTACACATAGGCTTTACGATCTGTGGGAACGTTTCGTCCTCCGTGCTTCCCACGATACGCTCCTCCGGCTGGTAGCCTTTACTTGTGGTCTACCCATAACCCAGCTGTCTCACTCTCACCAATACCCATTGACGCTACAAGATCCCAACACCCCAAACAGGCCGAGTGGGGGGGGGGGCGGGGGGAGGGGGAGCTGTTTAACTTCAAATACTTGTTGGATGGTGATGGTGGTGGGGGGGGGACTCCGGTGAACGAGCAGCCGGGGGGTATAAATGCTGGTATAAGGTCCCCACCAGTTCCACAACACAGCACAGATCCACTCGGCACTCCGAGTTGTAACGTTCTCAAGTCATTGACTGTTAAATCATCTGACTTTACAATCAGTAGATTGATACTTGTGAAACAGTGCAAAGTGATTGATTTGATTTGGTGTTAATTGAATGGTAAAATGGCACCGCATACGACAACTTATACAGTGGCTGGTGGTATGGAGTACGAGGAGCCAGTATCGAGGACCTATCAATACCGCAAAGTGATGAAGCCAATGTTGGAGAGAAAGAGGCGTGCACGTATTAATCGTTGTCTTGAGGATCTCAAGGAGCTTATGGTGACGGCGTTGCAAGCTGAGGGTGAAAATGTTGCTAAGCTGGAGAAGGCGGATATTTTGGAATTGACGGTTCGTCATCTTCATACATTGAGAGCAGCGCGGAAGTTGACGTTGACGCCGGAGGTGACCTATGCTGATAGGTTCAGGGAAGGTTTTACCCAGTGTGCACAAGAGGTATCGACATTCCTTCAGACAACACCAATTGCTGCTGCTGTCCATCCGGCCGCTGGTGCTCAGCTCATTCGTCATCTTGGTGGCTGCTTACGTCGTCTAGAAGGCACAACTGCGGCTAGTAGTGGTCAGGGACCTAAAGCACCGGTGAATCTACCGTCGGGGATTTACACACCACCTCAGAGTCCTGTCAGTGTTGCAAGCTCATCGGAAGACAATGGTGAAAGCTCCGTCTGGCGTCCATGGTGAAGTGATGGAGGCTGAACTTGCTGGGGCACCACTGCAATCCACTGGATACCTATCTGTGAAGAATTATAGGATTTTAAATAGAAATTGAACAAATTATACGACAAATCAATTTGTCTTCCACTCAAAAAGTTTCGCTAGATCTTTAAATTACGTTTTTTTTTTCACGTTTTGTCGACAATTATTAGATTTCTTACTGTATGGTGATGAAGCTTTAAGTAATGTCTGTGATAGGGATTTTTATTGTCGTACCTGAGATCATTATTTTCTCATTAATTATTAATTATATTGAGTTAATTTTGTTGTGTTTAAGATGAACTTTTAGATTTAGTGATGAGACATGTTGATGATGGAGGTTGAGAGATGATGATGTTGGAGATAAAACAAAACCAAGCAAATGCTAAAGATGAATAAATCACTTTTTTTCCAATTTTAATTAATTTCGTTGGATCATTTATCTAGATTTAAGAACCTGACCTTTATTTCCCCCCCCCCCCCCCACTTTACATAATAAATTACATGGATTTATTATACTAAATTTCCTGCTATTTGAGTAAAATAAGTGGTATCAATGCATGGTTGAATTAATCAGCCTCTTTCATAACATCCGTAGGGGGAGCAAATATTTTTTTTTCGCCTCAATGATAATTTATGGAGGACTACTTGATTATCAGTTGGTGGGACACTTGTATTAAATTTACACATGAATTGATTGTAACAATTAGATATTTTTTCACCATGATGCAACAGTTAGAACAATTGCAACAAATCGTCAGGTTCTTTATTTACTTTAGTATCCGAAGAAGAATGACGAAAGAACAAATAAAGATTGTGTGAGGAATAGCTATGAAATTTGCCGGGATAAGAGGAAGTGGTAGAATTGGTGGTAGAAAATAATTACTACCCAAAACTCCATTAAACCTCTTGATGATGTACTTTATCAGGCGTGAGCCTTGTGTCCTCGTTATACAAAATTATTACTCATGGAATTGATGACGTTGCGTATCTCAAATAACAACTCGTTGAAATTCTAACACTCCAGTGATTTTACAAAATAAATTCTCAATAGATGATGTACTCGAAAAAGCGTTCAACTTCTAATTCTCTCACAGTATGTTTAAACGCTCGATTTAATCTCTCGATACAAACTCTAGACACAAACTATAGATATGAACTGCTCTGATTGAACTACAGATACGGAAGAAGGAAACTACGTGTTGCGGATTTTCTACGTGATCTGGCCCCAAATCCGAATGACCGAGGTCGCCCGAAATTACTCGATTGATTTGAATCTTAATATGGCGATTTTCTTGCTGCATTTCAAACACAGATATCAAATGAGTGGGTCTTGAAGAAGTCTTGTTGTTTTTTACAGATATAGCCTGAGGTAGCTGATAATGTTGCTACCAGTGGATGAGACTCCATAGCCCTCACTGCCCTGTAGAGCTGTGCTAAAAAGAGCCGCAGATTAATCAGCATCACCCAATTCCTGCAGCTACCCCGTCCTGCGCTATGGACGTCATCACCTTCAATCACCACGAGCTGCCAAAGCTGTCCAGCGACGCTCCTGAAGATGATCTGGACCAGGACTACGACCAAGAAGAGGAATTACAGGTTAATAACAACTCCCGTCACCTTGTCCCCGATCCTGAACCTAGTGACACCACCTCCGCCCCACCCCTCCGCAAAAGTCTCTTTCCCCATGTGCCACCCTACATAATATTTCAATCCTACGACTCCACAAGTCACAATCTGCCACTATCCGTCACCAAACACCTGAAATGGAAGCTGAGCACAATAACACCACTCGTTGTACGCCGAACCGTAGTCAATTCCGGATTTAGATTGGTGAAAAAATCGCCGGATTGGATTGGCACTTGGGGCAAATACATGAAGTCCAATGCCTTCAAATTGCTGAAGGACACCCAGAAGGTGAATCACTTTCCCGGTACCTTTCACATAGGTCGTAAGGATCGACTATGGAGGAACTTGAGTAGGCTAATGTCCAAGCATGGTAGAAGTCAATTTGGTTTTGCACCACGTACTTACGTGCTGCCCCAAGATCTGCGCAGCTTTCGCCAGGTATGGGAGAAAACTGGTGGCAAGGAGAAGTGGATTGTGAAGCCGCCTGCATCAGCAAGAGGCACGGGTATCAAGGTTGTCCACAGGTGGTCGCAAATACCAAAGAAACGTCCGATCATTGTCCAGCAGTACTTGTCCAAGCCACTGCTGATTGGTGGTGCTAAGTTCGATCTGCGTCTGTACGTTCTCGTCACGAGCTTCAATCCATTGCGGGTATATCTCTATCCGGATGGTCTCGTTCGGTTTGCCTCGGTCAAGTACAACGATGACATCAATTACCTCAGCGATCGGTTGATGCACTTGACTAATTACAGTATTAACAAGACGTCGGCTAGTTACACGAGCAATGAGTGCGCTGATTCGTGCGCTGGTCACAAATGGACCATCAAGACCTTCATGACGTACATGGAGAAGGAGGGTGTCAATACTCAGAAACTGTGGAACTCTATCAGGGATATCGTGGTGAAGACTATGATTGCTGGTGAGCCGCCGATAAATACTCTCACCAGGGCTAATACAACCACCAGGTACAGCTGCTTCGAGCTCTTCGGAGTTGACATTCTACTGGATGAGAACATCAAGCCGTGGCTGCTGGAGGTCAACATATCGCCATCGCTGCAGTCGTCTTCTGCTCTTGATGTAGCTGTCAAAGGACCGTTGGTGAAGAATCTGTTCAATATGGTGGGCTATCAGCTGCCTGCTAGTTTGCCGCGTAAGGAGATCACAGCCCTTGCTAAAGCGTATGAGTATGATTTGGTATGTCAGGATGTGAGGTTGGACAAGATGACGTTGAGCAGCCAGGAGAAGCAGAAGCAGGCACTCTATGTTAACTTGGATAGGGAGGACTACGTTGAGGACATTCTGGATGATCTTACACCTGATGATGTGAGACATCTCATTGCCCATGAGGATGAGATATGTCAGGCAGGTGAATTTGAAAGGGTCTTTCCAATCAAAAATAGCGCCTGGTACCTCGACTTCTTTGATGTACCCAGGTATTACAATCTATTGCTGGACGCTTGGGAAGATAAGTATGGTGATAACAGAGAAAAAGGTATTGACCTACTGCGAAAGATGTGCGAGGAGAAAATTCACCTGGAAAATACTGCCTAAATTTTCAATCAATGTATGTAGATCCTGATATACAAATGACTTTGCCCAGATGAGACATCCAACAAAATTGTGTTCAAATTTTTATGGACTTTTTAATGGCAAGGAGGACGTCAATTTTTTTGAGGCGGATTTTTTTTTTCTATTTATACCGCCGCCAGTGCCTTCTAGAATTAGGTTGAATTTGATAATGTATGCAACGATAGATAAATAATAAATGTCAGATTTTTTCACTTCGATGTGTTTGAATTTTGAGATGAGTACTTGTTGTCCTTATAAGGTGAGTATTGACCACTGGCCCAGGCCTGATCCAGGCTAGTCCCTAGCTTTGCCTGGCCCGTCCCAGTCTTCGCAAACGAGCAGGTGCCAGGCTTGTTTGGAACATTGGGTCAAGTTAGGACTAAGGATGGGAATTGGACTGGTAATTTAGCCTGGGCCAAGCTTGATATTTAGACTGAGACAAGTCTGGCGACCAAGTTAAGGATTGGCAAGCGCCAGGCCTGATCGAGAATTACGTGGTATAACCGAGCCTTGAACTCCGGACCTGGTCCTAGGCTGTACCAAGGCTGGCAAGTAAGCCTTAACGTAAAATGTGATTGTGGATTCAGGCTGGTACTAATCCGGCAATAGCCAGGCTTGGGTGCCAGCCCTGGGCCAATACTGATCCAAGTTTGGTATCCATGGTCTTGGTTGGCAGCCTTGGCAAAAGACTGGTATCACCACTGGTACAAGCTAAGCCCAACCCAGGATTCTGAGGCTTAGTAAAACAAGACTGTCCCAAACTTGGGCCGATTGTTGAACCTTGGTACTTCCCACCTGGATAAGGGTGACTATTGGTCCAGGGAATAGAGCACTGAAATATGTATTTCTGCCAACCAGGCTGCGTTTTTTTTCGAAGGTATATTTCGCGGAGCTGAGACTATCTGAGAAAGCTGGGAGTGCCACCCTACCGGCAATGACTGAAAAAAAAATTACAATAACCCCTAAAACGGTCTTTTTCAAAATAACTCGAAACCTGCCAGAGTTACGTGTTCAGAGGTGGAATGAAAAATTGTAGAGGAGAAAATTATCTAAAGAACATGTAAAGAGCATATTACCCCTAATCTGCGCCCTTCATCCCCTAGAACCGCGCGACGATTTTTTTTTCAATTATTGAAATACTGTTCGTGATGCAAGTATGCTTGACATTTTGGATAATCGATGGTTAGGAGGGCTCGAGCGCCTAATAAAATTTGAACGGATACTAAAGGCCAAATAAAATGTTATGACAATTTAATGTCTCTATTGTATCATGCCAGGGATGTAGCCAGACAGCGGGTCGTCGGATAATTCAGTGTCTCATCCAGCTGCACGACAAAAGATGATTCAGTGGTGATTTCTTGGCACTTCCGTCGGTTAAAATTCAATCAAGAAAAGGAAGTGAGGCGATAAGGGTCGAGGAAAAAAATGAGATAAGTGATGCAGAAATGATTTTTAATGATTCGGATAAATACATAGAAACTTGATAGAATTGACGAATAATGATTGAAGACAATGGAACAATCATGGGGCAATGTATAACATTCAATGAATTGATATCGTTATTGTAACAACTTAATAGACATATTTTCTTATTGAGATTACAGTCGCGTACTAGGTTGTGTTATGTACGTGTCGATTCCTCACGACGTATTCTTAATCTATTCATTCATGTGGTGTTGTTGAAGTGATGTATTGAATTTACGGGAATATTTGGTAGGAATAATCAATGGTTATTGACATGTAGATGTCTACTGTGTTAAGTAAAGCTATGTTTCCTTCTTCCCCTGGCGCGTCCCAGTCTTCGCAGACGAGCCGGTGCCAGTCCTGTTTGGAACATTGGGTCAAGCTAGGCCCAAGGATGGGAATTGGACTGGTAATTTAGCCTGGGCCAAGCTTGATATTTAGACTGAGACAAGTCTGGCGACCAAGTTAAGGATTGGCAAGCGCCAGGCCTGATCGAGAATTACGTGGTATAACCGACCCTTGAACTCCGGACCTGGTCCTAGGCTGTACCAAGGCTGGCAAGTAAGCCTTAACGTAAAATGTGATTGTGGATTCAGGCTGGTACTAATCCGGCAATAGCCAGGCTTGGGTGCCAGCCCTGTGCCAATACTGATCCAAGTTTGGTATCCGTGGTCTTGGTTGACAGCCTTGGCACAAGACTGGTATCACCACTGGTACAAGCTAAGCCCAACCTAGGATGCCTAGATTGTTGAAGCTTGGCACTTCCCACCTGAAGAAGAGTAGGTGGTCACGCCCCCTCCCCCCCCCCCCCCCAGGTGAGTCCTGGATCGCGTTCAATTTGGCCACAAAAAAATTGAATTATTCAAAATCAATTCAAGAATTGTTTCAATCTGGCGGATACGCAAAAGAATTTGTTTTTGTTTCTTTTTGAAAGAAACCTAAGGTAGCCCGTTACACGTAGAAGCGAGGGCGTGCGCGAGTCCAAAGCGAACGTCTTAATAAACCGTTGGCGCAGAAGCCAGATTGTCTCGGGTGTGATAGAGAAAGAGAGAAGTCACGAGGCATCAAAGGCAGAGGAGGAAGGGAGAGGACAGAAGATGCGGGTGGGGGCGGATGCTGCGGGCGAAAGAGTTGGGCACGGCTCCTCTATTCGCGGTCAGGTGCGTCGCGTGCCCACTTTTGTGCGCGTGGTGTTTTGTTTTGGGAAGGCCCAAGCGTGCCCGTTCCCACGCTTCCGAGTGTATGGACATGGCGCGCTGAACCCTCGTTCAAGAGAGCCACCAGAAAGCCATGGCATGGCACCAATCGGCATTCGGGTATGGTAGTTTGACGTGCGCGAATGAAATATGAATTTTTTTGTCTCCTTCCTTTATTTTCAGGGCAAATTTCGGAAGACATGACTCATTATCCGTTGATCTTGCGCAAGATTTTTGGTCTTATACAGTATGAACACGATTGTGGAATGAATGGAGAAATGTGGGATCGAATTGATTAATGAGAATGGAAGGTGCGACCTTCTCCTGGGATATTTGAGATTAAGAAAAAATCGCTTGGGACAGTCTTGTTTTACTAAGCCTCAGCATCCTAGGTTGGGCTTAGCTTGTACCAGTGGTGATACCAGTCTTGTGCCAAGGCTGCCAACCAAGACCACGGATACCAAACTTGGATCAGTATTGGCACAGGGCTGGCACCCAAGCCTGGCTATTGCCGGATTAGTACCAGCCTGAATCCACAATCACATTTTACGTTAAGGCTTACTTGCCAGCCTTGGTACAGCCTAGGACCAGGTCCGGAGTTCAAGGGTCGGTTATACCACGTAATTCTCGATCAGGCCTGGCGCTTGCCAATCCTTAACTTGGTCGCCAGACTTGTCTCAGTCTAAATATCAAGCTTGGCCCAGGCTAAATTACCAGTCCAATTCCCATCCTTGGGCCTAGCTTGACCCAATGTTCCAAACAGGACTGGCACCGGCTCGTTTGCCAAGACTGGGACGGGCCAGGCGAAAATTTTCTGGCCAACTACAATGCATCACCATTTGTTATCTATTTTTCCAAAAATTTATCACCGTTTTTTACTCCAGTACCTTTACCCATAAAATGAAAAAAATCATTGTTTTTCACGGATTGTGTGAAGGTGAATTGATTTTATGAATGAATAACCGTACTACTCCTGACCATTCGAGCGAAGAATCGTAGTACACATGGAGGAAGAGGGAAATACAACTCGGTGTAGGTAAAAGGTCCAATGAATGCTCAAGCAAGCGCGCTAGCCACCTGACGCACTGCGGCACACATCGTGGGAACTCGGAAAAAAAGAGGTGGAGTAAAAAAAAAAAGAGGAGAATAAAAAAGCCTCCGAGGGGGAGCAACTTGAGGAATTCGACTCTTTTACGACCGAATGGGGCGGCAGTGGGGGGGGGGGGGGGGGGGGTAACTCGACACACTGTCGAAGGGGTACACGTGCAGCGCGCATGCCTGTACACGATATAAGCCCCCATTGGCAAAAAGACGAGGGGGGCGGGGGGGGGGGGCGCCGAGGGGAAGCGGAGAGGCGCGTTTAATACAACTGGACCCCTGATTGGCGGATGCGTGCGAGCAAGAGACTCGTCAGATTAGGCTGTAAGAGGAAGACGGCGATTTTATTTGAAATTATCCGCACTTATCATCCCAACGAATGTATATTTTTCGCCCGATCGTTTCCACAAAGCAGCGGATATATTATTCATTTTTTTTATTTTTTTATTTTTGCTGAAAATAATTTGTGAAGAATTTCTGCTCCTTGAGACATTAATTGCCGATCCCGGGAAGACATCAATAAATGAACGGCCGTATTGATTCACAGAAGTCTTTCAGGTGAATCATTTCATTCGTTGATATAAATTTTATAAATTTTTTTTACGCTCTGTAAATTAATCCTTGAGAAGAATAATTAAACTCTATTAATTTTTGCGACGATTTTTTTTTTCGAACACTCAAGATAAAAAAGGAAAAAAACATCTGAACGTAAAATATTTGAGGTGAAATTTTGTGATTTTTATTGTATTTTTTTTTCCTCATGTATGTGTCAAAGAAACCATTTTTTCTGAATGTAAGCGGTGTTAATTCCCCCTTTTTTATAGTCAATAATATATTGATATGCATCAGCATTTGTTGGAGCACTATGGGAACTTAATGCGTGACAATATTCGAGTTTCATTAGACACGTATAAATAAATCTTGTCACGGGTGTTAGACAATAAGGTACATAATATGCGTGATAGTATGTACATGTGTCGGCCGAACAGCGGTTTACGGCTACCATTTCATTTTGTCATTCCGGTGGACACTACCGGAACCAGCGTCGACAAGGTCCCGTAATCGTCAATGGAATATGTGACATATCAATTTAAAGGAACGAAAAAAAAAATCTCAGCTTACTGAGGGATTTTATTTTGTTCTTTAATTTAGTTCTATTGACCGCCATACTCGTACTGTACGGAAAGAATCCCCATTCACCGACACGCCCAGCCACCCACCCGCCCATTCACAGATACGCCCACCCACCCGCGCATACACAGACACACCCACCTACCCGCCCATTTACCGACACGCCCAACCATCCACCCATCCACACACACGCCCATCCGCCCATTCACAGACACGCCCACCTACCCGCCCATCAGTACACACGCCCATCCACTCACCCGCCTATTCACACACACCCCCACCCACCCGCCCATTAACAGCCACGCCCACCCAGCCGCTCATTCACAGACACGTCCATCCACCTGCCTATTCACAGACACGCCCACCCACCCCCCCATTCACAGACACGCCCACCCACCGCCCCATTCACAGATACGCCCACCCACCTGCCCATTCACAGACACGCCCACCTACCCACCCATCCGTACATACGCCCATCCACTCACCCGCCTATTCACACACACCCCCACCCACCCGCCCATTCACAGCCACGCCCACCCACCCGCGCATTCACAGACACGCCCACCCACCGCCCCATTCACAGATACGCCCACCCACCTGTCCATTCACAGACACGCCCACCCACCTGCCCATTCACAGACCCGCCCACCCACCCGCCCATTCACACACACGCCCACCCGTCCACATACACGCCCAATTATCCACACACACACCCACCCATCCAGAAACTATCCTAAAAATTATTGAAAATACCGCGAAAAGTGAAGAACTGAAAATGTAAAAATGAAAAACCTTCCCGTAACGACAAATGAAAACCGTCCATAATGAAAATACATAAACCTTAAAGTGATGAATGTTTTTTCTTCTTTTTTATTGTCAAGCAGACCAGGATAAATAAAGTGTGCTATACGCGTGTCATTTTACGGTGGCCGGTATACACCCTGGGGACACTTTGAATGATATGTGAATGGTGTTCTCACGGTTAAAAAGACGTCAGGTGCGCAAGGACCCTACGCCTTCAGGAAGTAACAACGGTTCCTTACAAGGATTCGCAACTTACGTCTGTGCATTATAGACTCATCTTTCTTCCCACGCTCCGAGACCGTTTCTAACGGACAAATTCGAGTGTTTCTTGTTTAGTAAAGTGGAAGTATTGCGGGTGGGGTGGGGGGGGGGGGGGTGGCATTTAGAGCAAAAAATGGGCTTGTGGTTTTTGACATGTGTGCATGAAACGCCAATTTTTAGTCTCCACTTTATTGTGTATGATTTTAGATTTGGAAATTTTGGGAGTATTTAATTTTAATGAAATAAAACATTCTGAGCCTCCCGATACTTTTTTTGAACGTACGTAATTTTCCACCGCATGACCTATTGGAGCTAGCGAAAAATTTATAGAAGAAAAATTATTCCTCATATAAAAATACACATTTTATGGTTGATGACTTTTTTTCATAATTTGCATAATTAAGGAGCTAGGGCGCTGAACAGGTAACGCTTTAATCGGCTGTTTTATTGGGCATTATAATAAAGGCGGGATTTTTAAAATTGTAACGAAAAATCCGCTGGATTTCTCGCGTTTGGTTATAACAGAAAAATGAGAAAGAGAAAATGTTCTAGGTGAAAAATTAATGAATACAGACCCATTACCATAAATCCATAATTACACGGCATTAAGTGATTATGGAAAATTGAGGTGAGCTTGGTTTAATTGCCTTGTCTCGTCGTCAGCCGGTGGTAATAACCTATTGCGCTCAATCGGGACAGTTTTCACTTAACCACGTGTCTGCCACGCTTATCCCTCAGGCCGCAAAGCAAATACTACAAGTATATATTGATATTTGTGTGCACACAGTGGTGGTGTCTCGCCGCCTGCTCAACGTAGTCTGGACTGTCGATATGTTGAGCCTTTATTGTCGGCTGAAATTGAGCGATGCAATCAGTATCCTGTGATTACGGAATAGTCATTTATTAATTGTTTCACTTACAATAGCTTATCCAAGAGTGTTTAGAACAAAAATGTGATCCTCTACGGGTTGCTTCGATAACTTTTCTATCGAAATCGGAAAGTGCGATTTGTAAGTTTTTCACAACTCTGTTAACGAACCACCCACCCACTCACACAACCACCCACCCACCCACCAACTCACTCATACACCCACCCACTCACACACCCACCCACCCACTGATACACCCACCCACCCACCAACCCACTCATACACCCACCCACTCACACACCCACCCACCCAATGATACACCCACCCACCCACTTACACATCCATTCACCCACCCACTCACACACGCACCCACCCACCCACCCACCCACCAACTCACTCATACACCCACCCACTCACACACCCACCCACCCACTGATACACCCACCCACCAACCCACTCATACACCCACCCACTCACACACCCACCCACTCAATGATAAGTGACGGGGCTTTGGCGTAGTCGGTAGAGTGTCTGCCTACTATTCTAAAGGTCCCGCGTTCGATTCCCGCTCACTGCAAAATATTTTTTCTGAAAAATATTTTCTCACGGACTCCGACCGATGGCAGGAACATTCCGTGTGTGCTATCGGCGGTATCCATGAAGTGAGACCGTGAGCCGGGACCGAACGCGACCCGTCGCGCGGGGGGGAGGGAGGGTTCCATCGTAGACGCCCGCCATCGTATCACAGGGGTTTCTGGAGGTTTACCCTGTGATTAGAAATACGATGAGCTGAAATGGCGAAGTCGGCCCCAGCCGCAATGGGTGGGTACTCTGATCCGTAGTATTGCCCATGTAGTAATGCTTACCAGCGGGGACGTGGGTGAATACGAATAGAGAAAGAGTGGAAAAAAAAAAAAAAAAAAAAAAAAAAAAAAAAAAAAAACCCACTCAATGATACACCCACCCACCCACTTACACATCCATTCACCCACCCACTTACACAAGCACTCACCCACCCATCCACTCACACACCCACCCACTCACATGCCCACCCACTCACGCACTCACACAACCACCCACCCACCCACTCACACGCCTACCCACCCACCCACCCACTCACTGACCCACCAACCCACCCACCCACCCACTCACTGACCCACCAACCCACCCACTCACGCACTCACCTACCCACTCACCGACCCACTCACCTACCCACCCCCTCACTCACCCACCCACTCACCCACCCATTCACTCACCCACCCACCCACTCACCCACCCACTCACTCACGCACCCACCCACTCACCCAGCCAATCACTCACCTAACGACCGACTCACTCATTCGCCTCAGAGGCATCGACTCAATATTTTCAGGACACTTTCGGTATCCTTAAACCACAATTCACAGGATTGAGCAAAAAGTTCTTCATTTCTTGTGAATGCAATAAATTAGTAAATGAAGATGTAAAATTGTAGATGAATACATAAATAATGGAATTCATGAATAAATGAATCAATACATTGATACAAGAGAATTATTTAATTCTGTAGAGGTAAGCCAAGGAGACTCTGCCGGAAGGCCCAAAAAGCCAAGACTCTCCCACTTGATCAGACAATCATGTTGGACAGTGGTGTTACCTATTATAGCCTACTTAGGGGTCAGTGGAGACACCCGGTGCGCTCGTTGGGCGTCAGTGTCCGTAACGATGATGGTCCGGGCCACTGACGTCCATTCAATTCCCCCCTTACACTCCCTCTTGTATCCCCCCGCCCGCCCCCCCCCCCTTGCACCCCAGACGGAAGGTGTACATGGGTGCCGGATGAATGCCCCGTGGGAACAGAACGCCCGCTAGCGCAAACGATCCGCCAAGCGTTGCAGGAAACCCTCTCCCTACAATACTCACTCCCTCCACGGGTGTTTTTTTGTTTTAAATCCCTTATCGGTGTCACGGTAATCTGATTTTTGGCGCCGGTAATTTTAGTAATTAGTCAGATTTGGCGGGAGAAAAAATAGAGATCAGGGCAGTCGAGGGAAAGAAATTTTCCACTAAAGAGTCTCGATCATCCGGCATACCGCGTTATCCGCGAGACCGAATTGGCCGCGGATGATACGGAAAAACTCGGATAAGACGGATGGAGTCGAATATACTTGTCGCAATACACTCTGCGCGCTCTTCCTTCGTTTCGGAAGAACCGCCTAAACCCACTGCAAGTGATCATTTGTTGATCAAACGTTAGCGAGATATCGCGGCTAAAAAACGAATGAGCAAGTTGAAGCAGTGTTCAATTACACCTTTTCTTAAACCTTATCAGTGACTATCTAAACTTTCTATTCACCATTATTTTTATACCAACTATTAAAATATGACAATGCATTTCTTTTTTTATATATTCATCTGATGAAATTTCAGTTCGCCATCCAAATTACGTGGGAGATGATTGAAATTTTAGAATTCCCTATTCCCTCCGTGTTATCCGTGTTTTCGCTTATCCGCGGAAGCCCTTCCCCACATTACCTCGGATAATCGAGACCCTACTGAACACCATTTTTATCTATATTAGAAATATTGGGTTCAACTGATAAGAAATTTTACTAATTAATTTCACAAATTTAATTTTACTGATCTTAGTAATGAACTAATCTCAGAATGAACTAATCTCAGAATGAACTAATCTCAGAATGAACTAATCTCAGAATGAACTAATCAAGGTGGAAATTTGAATTACGTTGGAAAAAAATTGTTCTCTGGCAATGGGTCACACTTATCTACCACCAGTTTATAACTACTTTGTTTACCACAAGAAACAGCACAGATATAACGACGTTAAATGACAATAAAAAACAAATCGGGGACGAAAAAAAATGTGCTCTGATTTGAGTGCGTCGACATGCTGGATCGTAGTATATATAGATATACTTGATTATATATGTAATCTATATAATCTATGCTCAATGCTTATATATTTCATACTGAATGCCAGTATATTCTGTATGTCTTATCTCTCAAACTTTCAAGATCCTCTTGAATTTCCTATTTTTTCCATGTCTTCAAATATCTCATTTTCCGGAGGTTTCCAAATGTTTGGAGCGTCGATTGCAAATTCCGCGAAATAGATTACAAAAATATTTTCTTATAGATTCCGACCGATAGGAGGAACGTTCCGCGTGTGCTATCCGCGGTACCGATGAGGTAAGACCGCACGGCCGGGCGGGAACCTAATCGGACGGGGGTCGGAGGGGGGGGGGGGGGGGGGGGTGGGTGGGAGATCCATCATAGACGCCCGCCATCGTAGCATAAGCGTTTCTGGGAGTTTACCCGGTGTTTCGAAATATGATAACCTAAAATGCCGAAAGTCCCAGCGTGGATGGGTGTCCGGTAGGCCCTACTGAGGGAATGCTCAACGGCAGCTGCCGCGGGGAGTACAAACGAGAGGGAGGGACGGAGACAGAAACACACACACAAACACACACACACACACACACACACACACACACACACACACACACACACACACACACACATAAAACCGCTGAAATAATTTTTTACATTTTTCGATGGTTTGGTTGAATTTCAAAGAATTCCACGGAATTCCATACGATGTCAGTGAATGATGATGCAGCAATTTTGCCAAGGAACATACCCTGAATGAGGCCAATCTTACAATGTACACCTTTAAAAAGTTAAGTTATACCCTGAGTTACACTAGTTTAGTTGTGGTACACCAGAGTCGGTTATGTATATACGAGGCGCCGTAATAACGCTTATATACTTAACTCTAGTCCATAACAACCGGATGCATTTCAGTGCTCTAAGCCACCCATTGTAGCAGTCGTATGATGAAGACTTTAAATATGATTAGAACATGGCCATAAATCTCCCCAGTCGGGATACAAACCCGGAACATTTTGCATATGAAGCAATGCACTTACTCACTGTGCCATTCCCCTGGATGACGGAAGCATGAAAAATTATTGGAAAAAGTTTGACAACTCTGGGTAGCAATAATTCACATATATATGGATATATATGTATTAGATGAAGGAATTGGATGTCCATGAACGATTGTCAACTAGATTTCTATATACATATGTATGTTGTTTTTCTTTTCTCCTGAGTCCCTCTTTCTTGTACTCCTCACGGTAGCTACCCTTCAGTACTCCTTCAGTAGGGCCTACTGGACACCCATCCATGCGGCTGGGGTCGATTTTCGCCATTTCGGCCATAGTATCTGAACACAGGGTAAACCTCCGGAAACCCCTGTGCTACGATGGCGGGCGCCTATGAGGGAACCCATCCTCCCTCCGGCGGCGGGTTAGGTTCCCGCCAGATCTTGCGCTCTCCTTTTATGGGTACCACTGATAGCACATGCGGAATGTTCCTGTTATAGGTCTGAATTCATGAGGAGATATTTCATCACAGGAAACATTCTCTGAAGTGGGTGGGTCTGAGTCGGTGGGTGAGTGGTTGGGTGGGTGGATGAGTGGGTGGGTGAGTAGCTCTGACTCAGTTAATGGGTGGGCCTAAATCCGTAAATGGGTGGGTCTGAATCAGTCGGTGGGTGAGTGAGTGGGTGAGTGAGTGGGTGAGTGAGTGGGTGAGTGAGTGGGTGAGTGAGTGGGTGAGTGAGTGGGTGAGTGAGTGGGTGAGTGAGTGGGTGAGTGAGTGGGTGAGTGAGTGGGTGAGTGAGTGGGTGAGTGAGTGGGTGAGTGAGTGGGTGAGTGAGTGGGTGAGTGAGTGAGTGGGTGAGTGAGTGGGTGAGTGAGTGGATGAGTGAGTGAGTGGGTGAGTGAGTGAGTGGGTGAGTGAGTGAGTGGGTGGGTGAGTGAGTGGGTGGGTGAGTGAGTGGGTGGGTCTGAATCGGGGAGGGGGGTGTGAGTGGGTGGATGGGTGAGTGAGTGTGTGGGAGAGTGGGTGAGTGAGTGGGTCTAAGGTGGTGGTGGGGGGGGGGGGGGTGGATGGGTGGGTGGGTCTGAGGTAGGGGGGGGGTGGATGGGTGGGTGGGTCTGAGTTGGTGGGTGGGTTTGAGTTTGTGAGTGGGTGGGTCTTGCATCGATTCTTTCGTCTATCGCGACAATACTTCTGACACGTTACATGTTACAGCTCCTCGAAATTAAAAAAAATTCTTTGCAAACTCTACGAAATTTTGAAATTGCGCTGTGAAAAATATGGAGCCCCAGTTTCGGGGAGAGCCGGAGATAAAAACCAAAAGTAACGAGAGCTTAAAAAAACGGTAAAACATTTTGTCTAAGCGTTCTCCAGAATATCTGAACTGAGACAAATACACTGAAGTCACATTTTTTAAAAAATCTTCTGAACCATTTTTTCAATGACAGATTTGCTATAACAAAAGTACACGCGTGCTCACAAATGCCTCTGGCTCTGGTACCCCCCCCCCCTCCCCCCCCCCCCTCGTCCACCCACGCCATTGCATACATGAGTGAATAGAGGAGGTTATATACATGTTTGTGCACTGAAACGCATAAATGGAGGAAGCCAAAGGGACAGGGGGAGGGTGGGGGGGGGGTGCAGGTAGGGGGAGAGAGTGCCCCTTTTGCTACCTCCGAATGGCCTCCGAGGCTACCGTGAGAACGAGCTGAGGCATCGCGTCCCACACGCGGGGCCCTTCAGCCGGCACGGGGCCCAATAGGGCCCCAGTGTACCACATATATAGATATACAATTTGCCGTGGTGTGCGTTTACCACGTGAGACGAGCGTGTCAGTGAGAGGGGCGCAGGCGCGAGCCCCACACGCGACAAGCACACGTCCGTGGAGTCACTTTATTTTAATTTATTAATTTTTCTTAATTTAAACTAAAAATTGGTGGTTTATAATTTTTTTTCATTATAATTCCTCAATTTATTATTTGAAAAAAAAAAGTACCACATATATATGTTATTTCCTTTAGACGATAAAAAAAACATTTCCGACTACTTCAGTTTCCGTTTGGTCAGAATGTTCGTTCCGTTTAAATAATATCACCGGCAAAAAAAAAACCTCCACCCCCCCCCCCCGCCCCCCCCCTCCCACCCGCCCGCGGTAAACAAACCTTATCATTAGCTGAGCAACGTTATTCAATGCATCATTCATGCGACGGTTATGTATCACACATTTTCTCGTCTCCATTGATATATTTGTACACACAAGCGGATATAAAAATTTATAAACCGGACGTACGACGTTTACAGACACGAGTCGTAAACATTCGCACGCTCCTCTCGTATCGCCGCGTAATTGAAGGCGTTGAACGATAAGATTGGGTGGCTCATGTGGCCAGTGTGTTGTGTATGTGTGATGTATATGTGCTAGCATCGCCCTTTTACCGCACCCGCTCCCCCCCCCCCCCCCCCCCCTCCCACCCACCCACCCGCCGCAACTCACGTGTCAATTGATAAGGTGACTAGTTGCTGATGTGCGGCGCAGTGGGGAATTAAGTTGAGAATGGGCTCGAGCGGTGACATCAGTAATTATTATTACGCTTCCTGGTAGTCAAAAGGCGTGATTCATACTGATAAGGGAGCCGCAGGTATGCCTGACACTTGAAACGTGTGAGAAATCGGGCAATTTGAAGAAGACACTAGCGCCATTGATGAAGAAATCGCAGATTTATCACGTGATTTTGGTGCAGAATTATGGAACTCGATTGGCCCGGATGTCCACCACCTTCAATCAAACAGGATCTTTCAAACAGCAGTTGCGCTGCTGGCTGCAGGATGCTGAGCCTGCTAGGTCTTTTGATGCTAACCCTGCTGTCCATGAATGTCTAACAGATTCTCAGTTCTTCCATTTTTATCTTCAACTTATACTTACTCAGAAAAATTCGTTCACACACATTAGCTCTTGCCTTTACTGCTGTGAGTACGGGCGCGCGCGCTGCGCACGCGCACTTACTTTCTCCGCCGCGCTGACTGGTGTCGCGTCGGTTGCCGTCGTACGCTCTTCGATAATTGCGATATCTATCCATATTCTCTTCGGTCTCTACTTTTTTACTGTAGACAAGCCCGAATGCGCGCTTCGCGCGCTGAATTACAATTTGATATTTGAAGTAACAATATATTTTCCGAAGTTGAAGATACTGTTAATCATTGACTCCGAAAAAATGAGAGCTTTCAATTTTCCAATTTGGTGCAAGCATCTTTTGTTTTTTCTGTAATTATCGCGTGCATATAAAATTTGTCAACACTGGACAGAATATGTAAAACACTCGAAACTTAATAAATTAACAGAACGTCAAAAAATATTCTGTGTATATGATTTTCAATAACTACATAAGCTATGACCACTTGAACAATTGTCATACTTTTGAAAACTAAACCCGAATCGATATCCCAAATATCGATGTTTATCGATGCTAACGCGATTACCAACCAACTTGACGATGTTATCTGACTAATCTGATCGAGCAATAAATGAATGACGATTGAAAAATAAATCGTGTCGTATCATTTGTCCTTATCCATCAATTTTCCATAAACAACATGTGTGGGGCAAAATGGGATAGCAATGTTGGGGTTAATGAATAGCAATTGCATAGTCTAGATTTGGTAAGGAGGGGGCGTTGAAAATGAAATCGTAGGACGTCGCATTTCCTATGGGATCCCGTGTCCGAGGGGGAGGGCACCGATGGAATGGCTGGCGGAGCCATCCACTCAGTTGGCGTAGAGACTCCATGGAGAGCGCACTCGATATTCTATATCACCCTCAACACATCTACCTAACATTCACCCCAATTTGCCCCTAACACTAAGTGCTCCGATAGATTTCTCTACTTCAGTTCAGCATCCAATACAAATTGAAATCAGTGTTGTCCTTTTTCAAGTCATCAATCAGGAATAACGTGCAATGATGTCGTACCAGTATCCTCATCCAATATCGAGGACATATCGATACAAAAAAGTAAGCTCATTAATTTTGCAATAAGCAATATTCAGATTTTTCCATTAATTAATTTGCCATCGTGGAACTACTCAATTTTTTTTCTACTTGATCAAATTTCCTACTGGATCATCTGGTTTTGCTGACTTTACTAATAATCAGCAGTGTTCATTTAACATTTTTTTTTTTAATTACTTGTTATTAGATAACAAAACCGGCGTTGGAGAGAAAGCGACGAGCCCGAATGAACAAATGCGTCGATGAACTTAAAATTCTCATGGTTGATGCATTAGAGGTGTGTATTGTCAATTAGTTCATTGAGTCGGTAAGTGTGCTTATCATTGAGTAACTTGGCGATTTTTAGTAACTCTGACCAGGTCATTTGTGTAATTTGGGACATTTTCGGAGTTTTTTTAACAGAATGGGTTTTTTGTGGGTGTGTGTATGTGGGTGGGTGGGCGGTTGTGGTTGTGTGGATGGGTGGGTGGGTAAGTGTGCATCAGTGGGTGAGTGGGTGGGTTGGCATAAGTGGGTGGGTGGGTGGTCATAAGTGGGTGGGTGGGTGGTCATAAGTGGGTGGGTAGGTGGTCATAAGTGGGTGGGTGGGTGGTCATAAGTGGGTGGGTGGGCATAAGTGGGTGGGTGGTCATAAGTGGGTCGGTGGGCATAAGTGGGTGGGTGGGTGGTCATAAGTGGGTGGGTGGGTAGTCATAAGTAGGTGGGTGGGCGGGTAGCTGTGCATGAGTGGGTGAGTAGGTGGGTGTTCACGAGTGGGTGGGTGTGAGTGACTAGATTTTTTGTTGCAATTCATCAGAGAGTTTTTCACAGACAATTTCAATAACCATTTTTGAACGGGACATCAGACATTACAAAAAGAATGCGTGGAAATAACCTTGCCCGGAAATTACGAATTGCGATTTTTTTCTCTGTATGACCTCGATGGATAACCCACATTCAGACCGTTTATCGATTTTGGAAAGTTATGCTCATGATCCCAAATTGGTAAGAAATATCTTCACTATGGAACTAGTAGGTTGTGAGGGTACTAACATCGTCCCAATAATTAAACGTCACCAATTAATTTTGAGATGGAGTCCATGCGTGTATATGCAACCCTAATATTTGAGGCACTCACACTCACCGACTCACATACACAGACACTTACTCATCCACTCACAGACGCACCCACTCACCCTCTTAACCACCCACCCACTTACCCACATACCCATCCACCCACTTACCCACACATTCACCCACCCACCCACACACACTCATTCACCCACATACCCGCCCACCCACTTACCCACACACCCACTTACCCACACACACTCATCCACCCACTTACCCGCCCACCCACTTACCCACACACCCACCTACCCACACACACTCATCCACCCACTTACCCACACACCCACCTACCCACACACCCACCTACCCACACACCCACCTACCCACTCACACCCACCCACCCACCCACCCACACACACTCACCCACACACACTCACCCACACACACCTGGCAGATTCTTTGGGCCCCCTATTTTCACACAACCACATTTCGCCCTCTAATTATTTTTTTAATCTTTGACAGGCTGAAGGGGAGAACATAAGCAAGCTTGAGAAGGCGGAAATTTTGGAATTGACAGTTCGTCATGTTCAAAGACTTCATGCGACACAGGGCTCCGGATTTTTATCAGCACCTCCAAAAGCGGATGCCACTGCGGAAAGCCGATGGCAATCAGGTTTTGGCCATTGCGCTGCCGAAGCATGCCGATACCTTGCGGCATTGCCCGGGGAATCGGGTGAAGAATTGGCGAAACATTTGGCATCGGGACTCGAGTCCACACGTAAATTAAATATTCCGGTAAGCAGGTCTTAATTAATGAACGATAAATTACCCATTTCGGCCATCAACTGTCCCAGAATGCCGATAAGTAAAGGAGTAAAAATTTACAGTACTTCGACATTAAATTTTTCAATTAACCAAGTATGGTCATCACGCTGCGCTTTGGCAACGATTAAGGATATTCAACACGTATAGTCAAAACAAAAGTTTATGACCCTTTCTATAATTCGGTATATTTATCGCCAATAATTTTTAATTAATATTTCAATGCGTTAATTAGTTGAAGTGATAGCCATAGAAAATTATTATATTGTATTTGATTTTGCGAATCAATATTATATTGTTTAAACAAATTAGTGAAAAAAAATTTTAGTCAATCGTCATGAAATTTTTACCATCGTTTTATATCTGCTTCAATAGTAAATTTTCAAAATTTCAACAAATTTTTATATTTTGAACTGTATTTACAGAAATTTTTATTTTTCCCATAAGAGGCCGTGTTAATTGAGAACTTTGATAATTAATAACTACAAAACGGTGTTGTGAATCAATCTCGAATTTCGTACAGGCATCTGTTACCGCTTCGAAAACATTATGTCAAAATTTCAAGCAATTCTTACATCTTCGCCAATATAGGTGGAATCCTTAAGTCCTTTTCATATATTAAAATACATAAATCAATTTTTCCAAAACCAAGAAATCCAAGATGACACCGCTGGAGCCATTCTCCGGAGACGCGCGGGGCTTGATGCGCTCCGCATATATCTATATATATTCAGCATAAGTGATCCCAGTTTGAACCTGAAGCAAAAAAAAAATCCACTCAATATTAAAAATTAAAAAAAATTTTAAACATTACTATTTAAAAAATATTCATTTTTGTAAAAGTGGGAAAGGTTTGGCCTCAAAATTTCGGTGAAAAAAATTTTTCTTCGGCATACAAGTTTCTTGCCCCTATTCTAGAAGGGTAGAAGGATTTTTCAAGCCACTAAAAAAAAATTCTTCGAAACATCTTCAGTGGTGTTGTCCCTTAATTGGGCACTAATCCTTTGACTTCCTCAATCCTAAAACTGCAAAATTCTCCAAAGTTTCTCTAATTACGTCGGATATAGAAGCTCTTACCCTCAATTTTTAAGGCTTAGAAGTGATTAGGAAAAAAGATATCCTTTATTTAATTTGTTTTCCAATTAGGTTTGAAAATTATTTGGCAAGCCTCATTTATGCTAACGAGACATTTACGAAGACCTGTCTGGTTCCAGATTTTTTGATGTTTGGGGTATGCACAGTAGAGTCTCGATCATCCGGCCTACCGCGTTACCCGCGAGACCGCATTGGCCGCGGATAGTACGGAAAAAGTCGGATAAGACGGATGGAGTCGAATATACTTGTCGCAATACACTCTGCGCGCTCTTCCTTCGTTTCGGAAGAACCGCCTAAACCCACTGCAAGTGATCATTTGTTGATCAAACGTTAGCGAGATATCGCGGCTAAAAAACGAATGAGCAAGTTGAAGCAGTCTTCAATTACACCTTTTCTTAAACCTTATCAGTGACTATCTAAACTTTCTATTCACCATTATTTTTATACCAACTATTAAAATATGACAATGCATTTCTATTTTTATATATTCATCTGATGAAATTTCAGTTCGCCATCCAAATTACGTGGGAGATGATTGAAAATTTAGAATTCCCTATTCCCTCCGTGTTATCCGAGTTTTCGCTTCGGTTACGGTCTTACGCGTTTCGATCATTTCGATATATATCGATAGTTTCTTTCGTTCATGTTTTTTACTACTAGTTCCTTGCCGGTGGCCACGCGGCCACATGCCTTTACTGATATCTATTCTCGTTCGATTTCGATTGTGTCATCGATAATCGAGATTTTTTCTTCGATTTTCGAGTTTTCGAATTCGATAATTGACTTATTTTCCTGGTCCAAGCTCTCAATTATACTTGTTTACTAGTTCCTTGCCGGTGGCCGCTACGCGGCCACATGCATTTCCACATGCAATTTCGATTTCAATTTTTATCATGACATCGATAATCGAGATTTTGCTTCGATAATCGAATTTTTTTCTTCGATAATCGACTTTTTTCTTCGATAATCGATTTATTGCGATTCTCATTCGATTGTGTGATCGATAATCGAGATTTTTCTTCGATTTTCGAGTTTTCGAATTCGATAATCGATTTATTTTCCGGGTCGAAGCTCTCCATTATTTATACAATAGATAGGAATTTATTTTCGTCACTTACAATCAACCAATGCATCCCCTATCAAGAACCAACCCCCCCCTCCCCCCCCCCTCTTATCACAAATTGTACAAGGACGTTTTAATAATCGACATTTAAATTACAGATTGTCTCAGACGACGATTTACCATCACCAACTCCTGGAATATCCCCTCAACTCGCCCAATCACAGTGCATTCCCTTATCAGCGCAGATGGCTTCGCTCTCCGTAGTATCACCCCAATGTGTCTCACCCTCATCATCTCTCCCCCCACCGGAAGCCCCCAACCAACCCTGCAATTCCCTGGAAAAGTGCGAACAAGCAATGCAATTAGACGATGAAGATGACGTAGAAGAAGAGATCGATGTTGAAGGAGTCGAGGATAGGGATCCAATGTGGAGGCCCTGGTAATTGTGATTCAATTGATAAATCAGAACTTTTATACCAACTACCTTACACTAATCATTATTTAACTTTTGAAATTTATCGAGAGTAAATTTATCACGTTATCAGTTGAAGTTATTTTCTGGATTCTTTATGGGCCATTGTGTGCTTTAATATGTTAACTTTAGGGCTACTATGATCTTATGTTGAAAATAGACCTCATTTAGTTATTAAGTCGTGCATTAGGGTCTTTTTCAGTTTTCCTTGGGCTTCACCAATTATACACTCATTTTTGTTTTTTTTAATTTGCAAAGTGGTCACAGAATTTAATGAGAATTTGCAGTATTGGTAAGCAAATCGGTTCGTCAGGTTTACTCAGATTAAGTACCATTTTTTTTTTTTTTTTAATTTTTTTTTTACCCTAATAGTCAAAATTTCAATTCGACTTAGTGCCTAAGATTCCAGTTTTTTTTTTGTTCCCTAAATTCTGGAAAATTTTCCATGTCAGTATTAACTATGAAAAAAAATAGAAAAAAAATTTTTTTTTTAAATAAAAAATTTTTAAAAAATGAAAAAAAAATAAAATAAAAAAGTATTGAGCTAAAAATTTTCCAAGATTGAAAAATAGATTCTACTTAATTAAGACATGAACATTCCAAAAAAATAGCGGAATCAATTTGAAAATTTTGCATTTTTTTTTACAACTTCCGGTCAATACTGAACAAGTGCCCAGACTTATCTCGTTCTCCCACCTCATGATCAAATCAATTAGCCCACTATTTAATAGTTCATAAGGCATTCACTTTGGTACGTGGCTTTAATTACGTAAGTCAAGTGCAGAGATGGATTGCACAGTGATAGACAGATAATTGTAACTTGTTCAATGACAATTTTATACGTCAAACTATGTTTCAGGTACCAGTTAATTATAAGAAATGTTTTTTTATAATTGTATTGGGGTCCTGCGAAGATTTTTCTTATTTCAATGTTACAAGGCGCACCAATGTAATTTCTAAGATTAATTTTAATGTTACGTGTAGAATCTTATGACTATTTTTATATGGACAACTGCGATATATCTGTGATGAAGTAGAAATTTGAATAAACATTTGGTTTTTTCTTAAAATATGTGAATATGTATTATCGTGAAAGCATAATTATATATTATCATCGTTATTATAATTACAATTATCGTGAATTACAATATATAACAAGCCTGAAATCACGTGATTCTGGTGCAGAATTATGGAACTCGATTCCCCCGCATGTCCACCACCTTCAACCAAACAGGATCTTTCAAACAGCAGTTGCGCTGCTGGCTGCAGGATGCTGAGCCTGCTAGGTCTTTTGATGCTAACCCTGCTGTCCATGAATGTCTAACAGATTCTCAGTTCTTCCATTTTTATCTTCAACTTATACTTCCTCAGAAAAATTCGTTCACACACATTAGCTCTCGCCTTTACTGCTGTGAGTACGGGCGCGCGTGCTGCGCACGCGCACTTACTTTCTCCGCCGCGCTGACTGGTGTCGCGTCGGTTGCCGTCGTACGCTCTTCGATAATTGCGATATCTATCAATATTCTCTTCGGCCTCTACTTTTTTACTGTAGACAAGCCCGAATGCGCGCTTCGCGCGCTGAATTACAATTTGTTATTTGAAGTAACAATATATTTTCCGAAGTTGAAGATACTGTTAATCATTGACTCCGAAAAAATGAGAGCTCTCAATTTTCCAATTTGGTGCAAGCATCTTTTGTTTTTTCTGTAATTATCGCGTGCATATAAAATTTGTCAACACTGGACAGAATATGTAAAACACTCGAAACTTAATAAATTAACAGAACGTCAAAAAATATTCTGTGTATATGATTTTCAATAACTACATAAGCTATGACAACTTGAACAATTGTCATACTTTTGAAAACTAAACCCGAATCGATATCCCAAATATCGATGTTTATCGATGCAAACGCGACCACCAACCAACTTCACGATGTTATCTGGCTAATATGATTAAGCAATAAATGGATGACGATTGGAAAATAAATCATGTCACGATTTTCGAGATATTCCGAGTATAACGATGTTCATTTATGTGTAGGTATGCGCTTTCTTGAATAGCACTGATAGTTGTACCGTGGCCGCATATAGAATCGATTGATGGTAAGTGCAGAGCTCGATTGATAACATCTCCTTCGATGAACTAATGTACTTCTGCAAAATTTGCCGCATTCACAACTATCAATATCATCTAATATAATCAATGCATTCTGCTATACTGATAAGCAAATCACAACTGTTTTTTTTTCATTTTTTAAACGTAAATTATTTTGCCGAGCCGTTGAAACTTTCTCGACCTCCAAGAATTGGCGCCCATGTACCACGTACCACGTGACCCCAGAAAAACAAAGATGGCCGACCGATTGTAGTCGCACGTGTTGGCTGTCAAACGAGCGATATTTCGGCTCAAAATAAAGCGTTAAATCGTTATAATTACTTGAATATCGCTAATTATCCAAGATTGAATTACATCTTCAATTTTAATTATAAAAAATGGTAAGTTTAATTAAACAATTTCGATAACAACCTGCCATATAGAAATTGGTTAGAATTTTCAGTTTCAATTCCCCAAGTATCAATGTAAATAATTAATGTTAATTTCACAGCCTAAAGGAAAAACTAAGAAATTCATTGACAAGAAGAACTCGGTGACGTTTCACTTGGTGCATCGTTCCCAGCAAGATCCTCTAGCAGCTGATGAAACTGCACCACAGCGTGTCCTAGTGCCAGTGGGTGCTCCACAATCCATAAAAGCCGAGAAAAAAACTGACGTGAAGAAGAGAAAAGATGAGCAGCAAAAGTATGGAATATTTTTCGACGACGATTATGATTATCTTCAGCATCTTAAGGATGTCAGTAAACTTCCGGTGGAGTGGTCCATGGTGGAGAACCCAAATGATGACAAGAAGGGGAAAAAAGTGAGTGAAGCTGAGCCTAAGATCAATTTGCCCTCGTCGGTATTCGCTTCAGATGTTGAGGAGAGTGTTGGACTGCTGAACAAGGCAGCGCCCGTTTTTGGACCTCGACTGGACCTGGATCCAGAGCTGGTCGCTGCCATGGACGAGGATTTTGATTATGATGATCCTGAAAATGAGCTGGAAGACAATTTCTTTGAATTGGCTAATGGAGGGGAGGTTGAGTTTGATGAGCGCGATGAAGACGATTATGAGTCGACTGATGAGTCGGATGTCTCCTCAGGTATCCAATCCGCTATTAGCAATAAGTGTCGTACCTTACCAAAGCGCAAGGTGATAGATGTCACACATCACAATTTGCGAGGAAGTGATCCTACTCAAGAAAGCGCATACACATAAATGAGCATCGTTAGAGTCGAAATATCTCGAAAATCGTGGCACGATTTATTTTTCAATCGTCATTCATTTATTGCTCGATCAGATTAGTCAGATAACATCGTCAAGTTGGTTGGTAATCGCGGTTGCATCGATTAACATCGATATTTGGGTTATCGATTCGGGTTTAGTTTTCAAAAGTATGACAATTGTTCAAGTTGTCATAGCTTATGTAGTTATTGAAAATCATATACACAGAATATTTTTTGACGTTCTGTTAATTTATTAAGTTTCGAGTGTTTTACATATTCTGTCCAGTGTTGACAAATTTTATATGCACGCGATAATTACAGAAAAAACAAAAGATGCTTGCACCAAATTGGAAAATTGAAAGCTCTCATTTTTTCGGAGTCAATGATTAACAGTATCTTCAACTTCGGAAAATATATTGTTGGTTTAAAAATCAAATTGTAATTCAGCGCGCATTCGGGCTTGTTCAGGGTTAAATTGCTAGTCTAAAATTTCTATAGTAAATTTTTTTCTTTTTTCATTTTTTATTTTTGTTTTTTTTTTCTTTTTTGTTTTTTTTTTGACGAAGTAAAAATTTTTATCCACAAATATAATTAAGGATCATCAAAGTCAATTTACTTCTTGTGACTACACACACACAAATCATTTAAAAATTTCCAAAATAACCAAAATTTTTATTAAGGATATTCAACACGTATAGTCAAAACAAAAGTTTATGACCCTTTCAATAATTCGTTATATTTATCGCCAATAATTTTCAATTAATATTTCAATGCGTTAATTAGTTGAAGTGATAGCCATAGAAAATTATTATATTGTATTTGATTTTGCGAATCAATATTATATTGTTTAAACAAATTAATGAAAAAAATTTTAGTCAGTCGTCATGAAATTTTTACCATCGTTTTATATCTGCTTCAATAGTAAATTTTCAAAATTTCAACAAATTCTTATATTTTGAACTGTATTTACAGAAATTTTTATTTTTCCCATAAGAGGCCGTGTTAATTGAGAACTTTGATAATTAATAACTACAAAACGGTGTTGTGAATCAATCTCAAATTTCATACGGGCATCTGTTACCGCTTCGAAAACATGTCAAAATTTCAAGCAATTCTTATATCTTCGCCAATATAGGTGGAATATCCTTAAACGTCTATTAACATTGAATTGTGTTAACTTCGTTTAATAAAAGTTTTGGTTATTTTGAAAAAAAAATGTAATGTAAACCCATCGTAGACCTCAGTCGCTGATTAGGGCTTGGGGAAAGAGCATAAATATAGCAACGTTAATATATATATATATATTTATAATGTAATTATTTACTCAGGCAACATGGCAATGTCAGACGAAGAGCGAGACGAAGTTGGCAGTCTCCATGGACCACAGTTTAGTTTTCGAGACGAAGAGACCCGATCTCGCTTCACCGAATACTCAATGTCCAGCAGTGTAATGAGGCGCAATGAGCAATTGACACTTTTGGACGATAAATTTGAGAGGATGTTCGCAGCGTACGATGAGAACGAGATTGGTGCATTGGACTGCGAGGAGATCGAGGGCTACGTCGCTCCCGATTCTGCAATTGTCCTCCAATGTGCTGAGGAGTTTGAAATGGGCCAGAACGAAGCGACTGAGAATGTAACAAAATTGATGAAGGATCGATTGAAAATTTTGGAGTATAAAGAATCGAGCTCTGAGGATGAGGATGGTCTGGAGAGACTTGCAGTGGAACCTAGGGAGAAGGAGAAGTGGGATTGTGAAAGTGTTCTCAGCACTTACAGTAATATTTATAATCATCCAAAGTTGATTGTTGAACCAAAGGTAATGTCATGGCAAAAAATTTTGGGTCTGACCAAATCAAAAATCAAGAAACAAAAATCAAGAATCAAAAATCAAGAATCAAGAATCAAAAATCAAGAATCAAAAATCAAGAATCAAAAATCAAAAATCAAGAATCAAAAATCAAAAATCAAAAATCAAAAATCAAAAATCAAAAGTCAAAAGTCAAAAATCAAAGATCAAAAATCAGAAATCAAAAATCAAAAATAAAAAAAATACATTTGTTTGATATCATGAAAAAAAACACATTTCTGTCAGAGCTCATTTTTACGCAATTAAGAACTGTAGTGATAGAAATATTCTTTGCTCCCTAAGAAAAACGCTACAATTCAAAGAATAATTGAAATCAGTATAAGCGAAAACTCGGATAACACGGAGGGAATAAGGAATTCTAAGATTTCAATCATCTCCCACGTAATTTGGATGGCGAACGGAAATTTCATCAGATGAATATATAAAAAAAGAAATGCATTGTCATATTTTAATAGTTGGTATAAAAATAATGGTGAATAGAAAGTTTAGATAGTCACTGATAAGGTTTAAGAAAAGGTGTAATTGAACACTGCTTCAACTTGCTCATTCGTTTTTTAGCCGCGATATCTCGCTAACGTTTGATCAACAAATGATCACTTGCAGTGGGTTTAGGCGGTTCTTCCGAAACGAAGGAAGAGCGCGCAGAGTGTATTGCGACAAGTATATTCGACTCCATCCGTCTTATCCGAGCTTTTCCGTATTATCCGCGGCCAATTCGGTCTCGCGGATAACGCGATAGGCGGCATAATCGAGACTCTACTGTAACAAGATTGCTCAATTTCAGGGTCTTGGAAAAATAAAGTTGCACAGTAAAACAGGAATTCCTAAGGATGTTTTGGACCGACAATCTGGAAAGTTAACAGCCAAGAGTTTAGCCATGTTAGATAGAGAAAATGACATCGCCCAGGGGAAAGCTGTGGATGGAACGTCTGTTGCTGATACTATGAGGTCGGCACTTAGTGTTCTATCCATAAGACCCAAAGATGAAACACCGGAGGACAGAAGGGAACGTAAAAAAGCGTTAAAGGAGTACAGAAGGGTATCTAAATAAAAAAACATCTTTATTCTTCATTTCCCAAGCCAAATTTTTTTCAAGGTTTTTAGAGCTGAATTTAGAAGCCTTATTTCGTGAGCAATTTTTTTTAAGCCATTTTGTTGAACATCCAATGTAGATTTTTTTTTAATTTTTTTTTTAACCGAACTTCCCTTGAGATCCAATTTCTCATTTTTTGAGACTTGGAAAAGAAATTAAATCTATACTTAAAAACGGAAATTTTTGGATGAACTTCTCAACAATTTAATTTTTTATAATTGCCAGTGAATTAAAATTTATAATTATTTTTTGTTTATATACAGGAACGAAGATTAGAGCGCAAAGCAAATACAGAGGCATTCAAGGAAGAGACGAAGAGACAGCAAAAAATTATGATGAACAACAAACAGAACGTACAGGGCAATCGTATTTTGTAAAATATTTTAAGTTAGCATTCCAAATGTATTTGGAAGATTATTTCATTGGCTATCAAATTTGCGAATAAAAGAACAGTGGAAAATGAAGGATGAATGTATTAAGGGGGAAGCATTGAGTGAGTTACTAGAGTACTTCCTCGTTGTTTTATTCATGAGATAATGAAGGAAAAACATTCCAATGGTCTATGAATTTGCTATGTCAATTTCAATCATTTTTCTTTGGGAACATTTGAAGAGGTTTTCCAAATTTTCTATAACACACTTCTTCAGACAAACGTGAGAAAATAGAAAAAGGAAATTTGGGCGATGAAGCCAGTCTTAGTTGAGGTTCCAGGGAGGGGGTACTTCAGGAGTTTCTTCATTACCTCTAACTTCATGACCTAAGGTAAATAATGAAATTTAAATGAGAACGATATCAAAGCAAATATTGTCTACGTAATATATTCTTTACGTATATATTGACGTATAGATTACGTGTATATAATGTTTTATAGGTACATGTAAAGTTTACATATAGTACCCATCGACTTGGGAGCGAAAAGAAAATGTATCAAATTTGATTCTGCCTCCCCTGCCAAAATCGACGGGAGTGTCTTCTAGGGGTCCCAATTGGATAGTATCAACGCACACGGGGGCAAAAATCCAATTTTAAAAAAATTAAGTTTGCCTCCCCATAAGGTCCCAATGTTAAATTTGGCCAAAATCGAAAAAAATTAATTTGACTTTTTCGACCCAAAATCGATGGGAGTGTCTTCTAGGGGTCCCAATTGGATAGTATAAACGCGCACGGGACCAAAAATTCGATTTTAAAAAAATTAAGTTTGCCTCCCCATAAGACCCCAATGTTAAATTTGGCCAAAATCGAAAAAAATTAATTTGACTTTTTCGACCCAAAATCGACGGGAATATCTTCTAGGGGGTCCTATTGGATAGTATAAACGCCCACGGGGCCAAAAATCCAATTTTAAAAAAATTAAGTTTGCCTCCCCATAAGGTCCCAATGTTAAATTTGGCCAAAATCGAAAAAAAATAATTTGACTTTTTCGACCCAAAATCGACGGGAATATCTTCTAGGGGCTCCTATTGGATAGTATCAACGCGCACGGGGCCAAAAATTCGATTTTAAAAAAATTAAGTTTGCCTCCCCATAAGACCCCAATGTTAAATTTGGCCAAAATCGAAAAAAATTAATTTGACTTTTTCGACCCAAAATCGACGGGAATATCTTCTTGGGGCTCCTATTGGATAGTATAAACGCCCACGGGGCCAAAAATCCAATTTTAAAAAAATTAAGTTTGCCTCCCCATAAGGTCCCAATGTTAAATTTGGCCAAAATCGAAAAAAAATAATTTGACTTTTTCGACCCAAAATCGACGGGAATATCTTCTAGGGGTTCCTATCGGATAGTATAAACTCACACGGGGCCAAAAATCCAATTTTAAAAAAATTAAGTTTGCCTCCCCATAAGACCCCAATGTTAAATTTGGCCAAAATCGAAAAAAATTAATTTGACTTTTTCGACCCAAATTCGACGGAAATGTCTTCTAGGGGTTCCTATTGGATAGTATCAACGAACACGGGGCCAAAAATCCACTTTAAAAAAAATTAAGTTTGCCTCCGCATAAGGTCCCAATGTTAAATTTGGCCAAAATCGAAAAAAATTAGTTTGACTTTTTCGACCCAAATTCGACGGAAATGTCTTCTAGGGGTTCCTCTTGGATAGTATCAACGCACACGGTGCCAAAAATCCAATTTTAAAAAAATTAAGTTTGCCTCCCCATAAAGTCCCAATGTTAAATTTGGCCAAAATCGAAAAAAATTAATTTGACTTTTTCGACCCAAAATCGACGGGAATATCTTCTAGGGGCTCCTATTGGATAGTATCAACGCACACGGGGCCAAAAATCCAATTTAAAAAAAAATAAGTTTGCCTCCCCATAAGGTCCCAATGTTAAATTTGGCCAAAATCGAAAAAAATTAATTTGACTTTTTCGACCCAAAATCGATGGGAGTGTCTTCTAGGGGTCCCAATTGGATAGTATAAACGCGCACGGGACCAAAAAGTCGATTTTAAAAAAATTAAGTTTGCCTCCCCATAAGACCCCAATGTTAAATTTGGCCAAAATCGAAAAAAATTAATTTGACTTTTTCGACCCAAAATCGACGGGAATATCTTCTAGGGGCTCCTATTGGATAGTATCAACGCACACGGGGCCAAAAATCCAATTTTAAAAAAATTAAGTTTGCCTCCCCATAAGGTCCCAATGTTAAATTTGGCCAAAATCGAAAAAAATTAATTTGACTTTTTCGACCCAAAATCGACGGGAATATCTTCTAGGGGTTCCTATCGGCTAGTATAAACTCACACGGGGCGAAAAATTCCATTTAAAAAAATTTAACTTTGCCGCCCCATAAGCCCCCAATATTACAATTTTCACGTGCATTGACAGACAACATCAATCAAACTGCCATATATAATTCACACAGATTCCATTGCTTAACCAATCATTAATCCGAATGACTCCATAACAGTACTCCATTTTTCGCCGAATAATACAACAACAATAATAATACCAACACGAATAAAGAATACTGTATACTCATTTTACACACACCCAAACACAGTCGGCCATGTTTCCTCCCCTATTCGAACAAACAACCACGTGAGCAAGAGCCGGCAACTAGCGCCCCATAACCCAAGTATCACAAATGGGAAGCTCAGAAGTCATATGATCGATTCGTGATTGTCCTCCAGTCCAAGTAGTTGGTTTCTCCATCCTCTCCGACTAAAATAATGGCCAGCCAAACCCAGGGTATCCAGCAATTGTTGGCAGCTGAGAAAAAAGCTGCGGATAAAGTAACCGAGGCCAGGAAACGTGAGTATTTCCACTTTTCTCTGTTATTTTTAGAAAAATCTTCCAAGTAGCCCTGCTATGGCTCTTGCGTACGTCAGGGGAAGGCCCCGGGGCTATTCAAGGATCCACTTCATCCATTTAAAAGACCAATTTATTAACCAATTGTTCAAAATACCCGCCGCATCATATATTGCGTTTTTTTGCCATTTTTACGGCTCTTGGAGGTTATTCAAAACTCCAGAGATTGAGTGGAGAGTTTGGGTGGGTCTAACCTTGATAATGAGTCTTGTGATGCTCCGAAAGCACTAACCAATATCTATACACTCCATAAGCTAATAATTTCATTCATACAAGAACTTTTATACACAGTCCCATTCAATAATTGAAATTCATTGGGCAATTATTTTTTAATGAAAAAATCAGAGAAAACTGACATTTTCTTCATTTATTAATTAATGATAAGTGGAGAAAGTTGGTATAAATAGTTTACAAAAAGTACTTATACCATTAAATAGAAAAAAAACTATCAAAAATATATAGCTGTATATATACTATATGCATATATATATATATATATATATATATGGGGTGTCCTATAGCGACTTGCCTCTTCAGATTTCGATGCCGATTTTTTCTGAGGTTCTACCATGAAAAAAAGTACACTCAAATTTTTTCAGATTTTTTTTTTTTTTTTTTTTCATCACCAAAAATCTGTAGCAAAAATAGGCCCCGATTTAACATTCTGAAAAAATTGACAAAATTCTCAAACAATGTACGAATTTTTTAGGAAATTAAAGGAATATGGAACTTCTGTCCGGTAGATCATTTTGAGTCGTAATTTGGTATATTGTTTTGTGAATTTTTTTCAGAATTTTAAATCGGGGCGTATTTTTGCTACAGATTTTTTCTGATTAAAAAAAGAAAAAAAAAATCTGAAAAAAATTGAGAGTATTTTTCTTTGATGGTAAAACCTCAGAAAAAATCGCCAAGATCTTAAGAGGTAAGGGTCACGGGTTGCCCAAGTTATTACAGAGCTATATATAGTAAGGCTGACTATAAAGTTCAAAAAAATTTCAAAAAAAAATTAAAAAAAAATTATCTATCACTTTTAATTGTCATAATTTAAATTTTGCAGGCAAAGCTCGCAGGTTGAAGCAGGCCAAGGAAGAAGCTCAGGAGGAGATTGAGAAGTACAGGCAAGAGCGAGAGAGGCAATTTCGGGAATTTGAAGCCAAGGTATAGCAATACATTTAATTATCACCACCTTTAATTATACCAACCACTATTTCCTACTATTTACGTAATCAAAATGTAACAGCACATGGGCTCGAAAGAGGACGTCGCAGCGCGAATTGATGCTGACACTAAAGTGAAGATTGAAGAAATGAACAAGGGTGTATCTGTTCACAAAGATAAGGTGAGTAACATAATAAGTCATTATGAAAATATTATTTTACTGCAAACTTATTCCAATGTTTTTTTTTCATAGTTTTATTTATTTTTTTTTTTTTCATAGTTTTATTTAACGTTACTGCATAACAACCAAATTGTTGAATTTTATCACAATTTTTTTATGATCATTTTCCACATTAAAATAATGAAACATTAATTATTGAATAGGTGATACAAGAGATTCTGCAGTTCGTATACAACATCAAGCCAGAATTGCACAAAAATTACCAGGTTCAAGCCTAAAGTCATGAACAGCCTCATAAAATCAACCCAACTATTATAAATACAAAAAAAAAAACATACAAATTATCATAATATTATATGTAAATTGAATAACACACCTCTTATTTCATATCCCAGAGGATATATATCGTCGTTGATCTATTGTATTTGCAAAGTAAATACCATGAAATGTTATTGAATTGTACACTTATTAGTCTAGGCAGTAAGACTCAAACTCCAATGGAAAAAAAATTACAAAAAAATGTGAATAATTGCAAAAAAAAATAAATAAAAAATAATCCTACTGCACACAGTGGCTTTATCCGAGTCTTTAAAGACAATAATGAACTCCCATTAAATTGCTTGAAAAAACGTTTTGATGTGAAACAATGAGTTATCATGGTTTGAGTATTACTGTTAGTTAATTAAGTAAATGATTAGAATGGAATATTATAACTGTAGTAATGTAATAACGAAAAATCATCGACTCTGTGTGTCAAGGCCTAGTCACACCTAGAGACGATTTTTCATCGTTGAAGAAGATATGAATATTTTTCTCATTTCACAAATTTGAAAAAAAATTAACTCTAAAAGCCTTGACTAAAATGAAAAATTGAGAAAAAAAAAATTTCAATTTTTCCCAACAATTACAGTTTTAGTCTGTCAAATTGCAAAAGTCAATTCAGAGAATGAACGAAAAATCATATCTCCTTCAAAAAGTAATGTTGAAGAAATGCGTTAAATGTTTCAAGGTGGTGGCAATAGAATCATGTATTTAGATGAATGTTGTTAGGCTTCATTCCATATTTTTTTTTTCTGTTACTACGAGGACGTTTAATTAATCAATTCAATTATCCAATGGGGTACAGCCTCCCTGGATTCTCATCAGCTCCCACTATTCGAGGATCTCGTGACGATGTACTCACTCAAACATCATCTACCTTTCTTTAATATTAATGAAATTATGTAACCAACAATGTGGAGAAGACAATTCAGAATCTTGTGTACAACCGGCCGACTGTCTGTACAGTATTAGCATCATAATAAATGATTAAAAACAATGTGTTGTCTCATATAATGGGTTTAGTGACTACTTTTCGTCCTGGGAAAATCAATATTTTTGACAATCTTTATCTTTTTCAGTCTTTTGAAAAATTCTCGCACTGAGGCTTTGCACATTTTATTATCGCTAACCTGTTTAAATGGTTTTCCCAAATTTCGTTTTAAAATTGCGCGCTTTTGGACATAACTTCCGTTCTATTCAACCGAATTTTTATGTAATTTTTGTATAACGGGTTTCAATGATGAAATATATTTTTTTGTTGTTTTTTCAAAGTGTGATAATTATCTATGAATCGAAAGTAGAGTCTCGATTATCCAAGGTAATGTGGTGAAGGGCTTCCGCGGATAAGCGAAAACTCGTGTAACACGGTGGCAATAGGGAATTCTAAAATTTCAATCATCTCCCACGTAATTTGTATGGCGAACTGAAATTTCATCAGATGAATATATAAAAATAGAAATGCATTGTCATATTTTAATAGTTGGTATAAAAATAATGGTGAATAGAAAGTTTAGATAGTCACTGATAAGGTTTAAGAAAAGGTGTAATTGAACACTGCTTCAACTTGCTCATTCGTTTTTTAGCCGCGATATCTCGCTAACGTTTGATCAACAAATGATCACTTGCAGTGGGTTTAGGCGGTTCTTCCGAAACGAAGGAAGAGCGCGCAGAGTGTATTGCGACAAGTATATTAGACTCCATCCGTCTCATCCGAGTTTTTCCGTATTATCCGCGGCCAATTTGGTCTCGCGGATAACGCGGTAGGCCGCATAATCCAGACTCTACTGTATTAAAAAAAAAATTGTTGAAAACCAATACAAAAAAACTATATCTTTTTAATAATTGAAATTGCTTGAAAATAATGAAATACAAAAATCAAATGAGGAAAATATCTGAATAGGTTAGGAGAACGTATTTTCAAAACAGTACAAAAATTCGCGGGAAATTTCTGGAGGATAAACTTCACAAAAATCCGCAACATAATGCCTCTTTAGACTTCATTTAATTATTCGTTTAATTCCGCTTGATGAATTTACCGGAATATCTCGCTTCCCCATTGAAAAGCCTCAGCCGAATTAATTAACTACACATCCCCAGACTGAATCCAGTACTCAACAATTAATTCAAATCCCGTGGAAATGCCAATAAATCGAATCCCAGGGGGCGCATTATACATTCCCCTCGCATTTCCCCCCCTCTTCGTTATCGACCAATCGCGCGCCTCGTTCTCTTGGAGCAATATAGCTCGCCAAACATTTTGAAATGCTTCTCGTGCGGCGCATGCGCAGGTGGTGAGAAACGGGAAAAAGAGCGGGGGAACAGGATCAGCTGTGTGGCACTTCACCTCCCCTCTCTCCCCCCACCATCGGCAAACTGCGGTGTCTCTCCAGAGTTCGAGTTCGAGTCAGCCATTCGATAAAGAGCAACAACACGGCATACGTCGGGTTATTTGTCAATCAAATATTCCATTCGTTATTCACTGAAACTCAATATCTTCTGTTTCAATCAAAATTTACCACCGAGACGACTGGTGAGAAATGGAACCTGAAGAAATTTCTATCGAGTTATCGTACGAGACGTTTTATCAATACAGTGATACCAGAGAGGAGAGTGTGACAGTTATGAATAATCGGGGTTTTTAATTCCCCCTTTTTTTCATTTTGTTTTCGTTTTATTTTCCTTTTTTTTCGGCGAATTAATCTCATTGGTAGTTCAAGTGAGCGGGAAATTACGAATTTTCGCGTATGCGAGAGTTCGCGAGTTCTCAATTCTTCATATACTGGAAAATTTGAAAAAGTGATTATTGGCGGTGAGTGGAGTTGCGGAAAGAAGAGGATTTTGTTTTTTTGTTGGTTTTTGCTGGAGGCCCAACGATGTGGTGTCTTGTCAGCCAGGCGAACTCTGTTATTCTTGAGGTGCAGGTGGACCCCAGGGCCATTGGACGGGAGTGCCTTGAAAAGGTAATGCATTCTCTTTGTTTTCTTCACATTGTTTAGATTTTTTTTCAGCCCCCCCCCCCACCCCCCACTCCTGCTCTCTCTCTCGGGGGCAAAGGATCTAGTTGTGAATTTAAGGTCAATTGGGGGGCTTTTAGGGCTGTAATTGGCCGGAAAATGTATCGCGCGCAAAAGTTTCATGCAGTGTGTTTTTTTTTTTTTTTTTCGTTGCCATAGTCTTTGGTGTTTTTTTTTCTCGCGGGTGGGCTTGGTGCGCAACAGATGCCAAGGGCTGTTTAGCTCTGGGTTTTCAGATTTTAAGTGGTCGGCAATTTAGGGACAATCTGACAATGTCGAGGGGAACAACTTGGAGTGATAAGGAAAACATGATTTTTGTGTTCACCTCGTTTTTTTTATCTGGAAAATTATTCGGAGAAATCCATAATTTAAATTTACAATTTTACATTTTAAATAAAATAAACAAAAATAAATAAGAAAATAAACAGAAAAATTGTGCTTTTATCGAGTTTAATTTTATTATTTCATCAGAATTAATTATTGTTTATTTGTCACAAACAGTTTTTTTTTTTTAATTTTTATATTCATTGCGATATTTTCATTGGACAGATGAAAAAGTCACGTGGTTAAAGATGGCGTGCTAATTCCTACCTTGAGTCGCGTTTTTTGGTGAATATCTCGGGAGCGAGGAGCGATAGGGAAAAATTGATAAGGAACTTTTTGTAGAGACGATTGAGCTCTACAAAAAAGTTCCCATGGAGGTTATCTCAATTCCCATAGATTATGAGATATTCATGAAAAATGGAGGTGGCTTTGGTACACCCAGATTTTTCTCAGTGTATTTAAATAGACGCGTAATCATCTCTGGATTGTAAAAAAGAATCCTGTATGGATTTCAAATGCATATTCTTCTGATCTTAACTTGTTGTATTCTCATTTTTCGAAGGAAATCCTGTTTGTATTGTCAGAGCTGTGTTTAAAAAAATTTGGCGGGCTTTTTGTGAAATTTGAAATTACATTATCGTGCATTATGTAAATGTATTTAGCTCATATAGAGATCCCAAATGGAGGGCGCGCATTAATTGTATTATGAATTAATTATAAATTGCTGTGCATAACTCAACTGGGTATTCCACGCTGCTCCATTTAAGTTAAATACATACTTTTTTAATTAACTGAAAATCAACTCAATGTAGAAAAATTGGAGAATTGTAATATTGAAATGAATCTGGAAATGAACATTATCACACCCACCGACGCACTCACCCACCCACTTATCCATACCCACACACACACACACACACACCCTCCTACAGGCATATCCACCCACCCACTCACACATACCCACCTATCCACCCACCCACACACCCACCTACCCACACATACCCACCTACCGACCCACCCACCCACACATACTCACCTACCCACCCACACATACCCATCTACCCACTCACACATACCCACCCACCCACTCACACCTACCCACTCACCCACACATACCGACCCACTCACACATACCCACCCACCCACTCACGAATACCCACTCACTCACACATCCCCACCTACCGACCCACACATACCCACTCACCCACACATACTCACCTACCGACCCACTCACCCACACATACTCACCTACCGACCCACTCACCCACACATCCCCACCTACCGACCCACACATACCCACTCACCCACACATACTCACCTACCGACCCACTCACCCACACATACTCACCTACCGACCCACTCACCCGCACATACTCACCTACCCACCCACACATACCCATCCACTCACACACCCACCCACCCACTCACACATAAACACCCACCCACCCACTCACACATACTCACCTACCCACCCACCCACCCACACATACCCAGCCACTCACCCACACATACCTATTCATACACACACATACCTACTCTCGCACGCACACGTAGATATACATATAATCATCATGATCATTTCAAGCTTCGTTGGAAAATAATTCTTAAGAGACCACTTCTGTAGCGAAAAATTGAACTTGAATGATACCGATGATGAAGGCTTTCTCCAAATTCCAACCGCGATTTAATGAAAGACAAGACAATAATTATTGTAAAATATGGTAGTGCACAGGAGTAGCGCAATAACCATACTAATTTAAATTCTCATCATAGTCATATAATATTCCTAATTGAAAAAAAAATTAGCGAATAATTAATCAATACACCGAGAGTAATGTCTTATTGAATATAATTTCATGTGGGTACAATAGGACAAAAGCAATATAGCAAATGCCCTGATTAATATTACGGGAAGAAAAGGTCGTTAAACAATCGGCTAGGGGTCAGTTTATTTGCATGGGTCGGTCCCGTACGCTCATCGGTCTCTCTTCTCTCGCTGTTACCGAGTGTTTATCGCGCGCTCCGTTTCAGAAAGCCCGCCATTCCTCGCTACCCCCTCGGCCTCTATTTCGACTCCCAAGTACTACTGGCGATATACACACATGAGAATTCACTCGGGCGTATCAAACAGCGTAACAAACTACCTGCGGCCCTGTACCTCGGTTTTACCATGCACTTTAAATACTGTTTAGTGTCCCACCAAGGGACATTCAGAGCTGGTACTAGATCACGTTGATCATGGTTAGTCAGTGGTGAATTTACAGTTAAACTTTGTCATTGATCGGCGTTAAATTTTCGACCAATCCGATCTTGATATTCACTGCCCAGGTGGGAAGTACCAAGCTTCAACAATCGGCCCAAGCTTGGGACAGTCTTGTTTTACTAAGCCTCAGCATCCTAGGTTGGGCTTAGCTTGTACCAGTGGTGATACCAGTCTTTTGCCAAGGTTGCCAACCAAGACCATGGATACCAAACTTGGATCAGTATTGGCACAGGGCTGGCACCCAAGCCTGGCTATTGCCGGATTAGTACCAGCCTGAATCCACAATCACATTTTACGTTAAGGCTTACTTGCCAGCCTTGGTACAGCCTAGGACCAGGTCCGGAGTTCAAGGGTCGGTTATACCACGTAATTCTCGATCAGGCCTGGCGCTTGCCAATCCTTAACTTGGTCGCCAGACTTGTCTCAGTCTAAATATCAAGCTTGGCCCAGGCTAAATTACCAGTCCAATTCCCATCCTTGGGCCTAGCTTGACCCAATGTTCCAAACAGCACTGGCACCGGCTCGTTAGCGAAGAAAAGTATCTCCAAAGCATTTGAAAAAACCAAAAAAAAACATACGATCAATGTTGTCGGGCAGGTATTTTTAAATGTTTTGCCGCTCTAAACGGAAAGTCAACTTCCTGGTATGCTGTCAACAGGTGTTATCATGAGAATCTAAAATTCAAAGGATGAGAATTTTTTTAAGCAGATCAGATGCTTCTCCCGAACTTTATTCTATATTTTTGTATGTTTTTTTTTTTATGGAAAGATTCATTGATCTTCGCTGGAGGAATCATAATTATTGCAATTTTTTTCCGAAGTTTTCATGAGGCATTGCGTACAAATTTTGCCAAATTATCCTCCGCCAATTTCGGACCATGCAGGTAGTTCTGGCAATATCAAACTTTGCCCGTAACGCGATATTTTTTTGCCAATTTTAGTTTCAAGTTTAAGGACGGAAACTGAAATGATGTAACTAATTACTTGTCACAGCAGACTTCACTGTGGATGGAGATAAACGGTAAAAACAGTAATAACACGTATGAAATGTGGGTGTATAAAAGGAACATCCACGAATGTGGTGTGCTCGCTTGGCAACCCCATGAATGACATCATAAAAAGGGGTGATAAATGTCGAATTGCTCGTTCAGTCTGTAATTGATTAATTCGATTCCCCGAAATGGGCGGAGTGCGTGTGATGAACGAATCCAATATTATTCAATATTATTTATGTAACATTTTTGAAATGAGAATTGTCGATAGCGCTTGAATATTCGCAACTTCGAGGAATCTTCCTTCGACTGTATCGATGACTTCGTCGAGCACCACTATCCATCTTCCAGTGATTTAGTTAACTTTTACAATTGCAGCTGTCAAGATAACTTTCAACTCAAAAATTGTCGCATTGAGTTATCCGATTATCCGGCCTACCGCGTTATCCGCGAGACCGAATTCGCCGCGGACAATACGGAAAAGCTCGGATAAGACGGATGGAGTCGAATATACTTGTCGCAATACACTCTGCGCGCTCTTCCTTCGTTTCGGAAGAACCGCCTAAACCCACTGCAAGTGATCATTTGTTGATCAAACGTTAGCGAGATATCGCGGCTAAAAAACGAATGAGCAAGTTGAAGCAGTGTTCAATTACACCTTTTCTTAAACCTTATCAGTGACTATCTAAACTTTCTATTCACCATTATTTTTATACCAACTATTAAAATATGACAATGCATTTCTATTTTTATATATTCATCTGATGAAATTTCAGTTCACCCTCCAAATTACGTGGGAGATGATTGAAATTTTAGAATGCCCTATTCCCTCCGTGTTATCCGAGTTTTCGCTTATCCGCGGAATCCCTTCCGCTCGCAATCACTTCCGCTCCAAGCTTCCCATACAGCAGCTCAACAAACAAAAACATTCGGGGAAAATTGACAAACAAGCCATTTTTACTTACCATAAGTGAAGTATAATGTAGTAGCAAAAGAAAACTGAGACTAATGGCATGATAACAGCAAAAATTGTGGTTTTGAATTTTGTACAGGTTTGAATAGACACTCTGCAAACCTCTGTTTGCCCTTTGAATATGTGTTTCTAAAATACTTCACGTACTCAATAATTTTCTGCTGGATGTTGAAAATTTGTTATTTTTGTTATTTGTAATTTTTAGCACTAAAGTGAGATCTCAATGTTGACTGAAAGCGAACGTGTTAAGAATGAGACGTTTTTGGGTGGAGCACGAGACAAATTATAAGTGATATGCTATCACAACATTGGAATCGGTAATGAATTAAAATTTTTCTCCAAATTTTTTTTCAAATGCTCCAACTGGTCGTGTGAGATCCATCATTACGTAATGCATCTTTGGAGAATTAATTTCATATTTCGTAAGATAGATACGAAATCTATCTTACTGGGTGGATGGGTGGGTGGCTGGGAGTGTATGGGTGGGTGGGTGAGTGGATGAGAGTGTATGGGTGGGTGGGTGGGTGAGAGTGTATAGGTGGGTGGGTGGGAGTATATAGGTGAGTGGGTGGGAGTATATAGGTGGGTGGGTGAGAGTATATAGGTGGGTGGGTGGGAGTGCATGGGTAGGTGGGTGGGCGGGCGGTAATGTATGGGTGGGTCAGTGGGTGGGAGTATATGGGGGGGCGGGTGGGTGAGAGTGTATAGGTGGGTGGGTGGGAGTGCATGGGTGGGTGGGAGTATATAGGTGGGTGGGTGGGTGGGCGGTAGTGTATGGGTGGGTGGTTGGATCAGTGGGTGGGAGTGTATGGGTGGGTGTTTGTATCCATCATCTAAAAAACGTAATTATACGTCTCTACCAAAAGGTCGTAAAAACTTATCTCAAACCCAGTTTTTCCACCAAGATATTACTTGAAAAAGCATTCTGCATTCATTAAAACGTACATTTTCCCGTAGTAAACTTTTTAATGATGCACAATTGAATGTTTTAATATTTTTCTGACCACGAAAAACCCCGATTTTAATTAAAACTTCAAGATGGTCTCTCCGGCTTTCCAAGAGGCCAATCTCTCAGCTGAAAGCGCTTGGACCAATTTTTCTCCACAAAAGAAACTCGATTAAAGCACTAATTGCTAGTCACATCACTAACGATCTTTGACACTCGTCGAGAGCAAACTTCCTGAACTCAATCCTTTCTCGCGGAGTTTATCGTGCGATGAAGTATTTGTAAGAAATCTGGCTTTTACGAAAAAAAAAAAACAGGAAATTAGTGAGCTTGATGGATGTAATCCATGGGACTTTCCGATTTGTCTGACACACACACACACACACCCACCCACTCATACACACCACCCACCCACCCACCCATACACACCGTCCATTCATACATACACACCCACCCCTCCATCCATACCCACCCACCCATCTACCCACCCACCCATCCATACACACCGACCCACCCGGCCATCCACACACACCCACCCATCCATACACATCCACCCACCCATCCATACACACTCACCCATCCATACACACCCACCCACCCCACCCATACACACCGTCCATTCATGCATACACACCCACCCCTCCATCCATACCCACCCACCCACCCATCCATACACACCGACCCACCCGCCCATCCACACACACCCACCCATCCATACATATCCACCCACCCATCCATACACATTCACCCACCCATCCATACAAACCCACCCACTCATCCATACAGACCCACCCACCCATCCATACACACCGACCCACCCGCCCATCCACACACACCCACCCGCCCATACACACCCACCCATCCATACATATCCACCCACCCATCCATACACATTCACCCACACATCCATACAAACCCACCCACTCATCCATACAGACCCACCCACCCACTCATACACACCACCCACCCACCCACCCATACACACCGTCCATTTATGCATACACACCCACCCTTCCATCCATACCCACCCACCCATCCATACACACCGACCCACCCGCCCATCCACACACACCCACCCATCCACCCACCCATCCATACACATCCACCCACCCATCCATACACACCCACCCACCCATCCATATATACACATCATCTGAAGATTTGTTGCTGAACATCTTAGTACCCTCCAGTGACCAGTTACGTACCGCAAATCCGATTTCACACTTCGGTATCATCACAATAACCTCTCGAAATCGGAAAGTTCATGAAATAGGAAAAAAATCGGCCTAATATTTTCTAAGGCAAGTTAATAGTATAATAGACATAAGCCACATGATTACGCATTGGTATGCTCGATAGTCCGTATAATCACGCTCACCACATGCATCATCGAGTGTCATTAGAGGATAATTGGCGGTCATTACTATCGGCCTTGTACATGAACTGCCGGCACCGAGTCAAGTTTGTCGCATTCATATCAATAGTTCAATAAATTGAACTTGAACATACTGGAAACTATCCTCATTGTTGGATTAACCAATTGTTAAGTCTATAATTATTCCATCATAATAAATCATAATGAATTGTTTTTTTTTGTAATTTAACTTGATTGACCGGTTATAAAATTGAGGGGATGAAAATCACTCAGCCATGGTTAATGGTAACGAAATCTATGAATTATTAAATAGGGTAATTACTATAATTTCAATGGGTTCAGTGAGTTGTGATAATGCGAGATGAATCTCATTCATCCTTTGACGTCAATTGCTAAATGGACCGTTCAGGAAATACTAGGATATTAAATTCATTCAGCCACACAAGTACCTTCACTCCCATTATTAATATATTTTTTGCTCTTGCTGAAATAAGCCTGGAGCTTTATATTAGCAGACGACGACGGCAAATAACGCCAAGAGCACCCCCCTCCCCCCGCCCACCCACCCACCCACCCTCTTGAAAAGTTCAACAGGCAGTTAAAAATCAGAGGTAAATTCTGGAAATAGTCTCAATTGTCAGATTATTCAATGAGAGAAGAAAATTAAATTTCTGGAAATTCGTATTATAGTAAAATCAATGGGTGAAAGTATACTCGAAGGCATTAGATACCCAATTACAGTGGTGAATTGAGAGGAATTCCAAATGGAATTGGCCCAGCGGTAATTGAAAACCCGGGGAAGCGTGAGAAAAGCTGTTTTAACGCCCAAACCACCCCCTCCCACCCCCCACCCCCCCAAGAAATCGATGTACAAGCTTTCAGTCCTCCGCCCCCCTCCCCCTTTTGCACACACTGCCAATTCCACTGAAATTTTCTCATTGAAACTCAGTACTGTGCAATGCCAATGCATTTTCCTCCCAAGTGTAACATGTTTTCCGTTTAACATAAAGTTTCAAACTTGATAAATATATTCAATTCCTAAGTTTGCGCGGGAGACACTTGGGAGTTTACCAGTCTCCGGGGTATGGAGAGGTGGGGAAGGGGGAGGGGGTGGAGTGAGGAGGATAGAGACTGGGAGTTAATGAAAATTTCCGGCTTTTACAGCGGATGCAAGGGGTTACTGAAGCGCCTACAACTGCACTGCGGCTGTTGGGGGGGGGGGGGCTCTAATGGTGCGTGCATGGTGTTTTCGTAATGCATATGGTGACTAGGGCAAATGCTTGAGCTATTTTGTAGCAATCAGTCTAAAAGGATTGCTCGGATTGCAAGTTACATCAACCCCTTCCCATTCACATCGACCCACTCACCCGCTTATTCACATGCACCCACCCACCCATTCATATTGAACCACCCACCCACTCATGCACCCACCCACCCATCCACTCACCCACCCACCCACTCACCCACTCACCCACCCACTCACCCACCCACTCACCCACCTACTCAAGCAACCACTCACCTACTGACCGACCCACCCACCTAATCACCCATCCACCCACCCACCCACCCACTCATCCATGCACATCCACCCCCCCCCCCACACACTCACAGCCACCCACTTATCCACCCACACCCACTTCTACACAACCACACATCCACCCGCGCGCACACACACACACACACACACACACTACACGCTGAGACTTAGTAACCCAAAACTGTCCCAAGCTTGGGTCGATTGTTAAAGCTCGGCACTTCTCACCTGGCTAGTTATTATTCGATTTACGTCATAAAAGGATCGATGTAAAAATGAACAATACAGAACGTTTTCGCAACAATTACATCTTCTATATAAAATGCTTTTCTGAATCCAACATTGCCAGATTAATTATTTGGCGAGATTTTCTTTACATCGCGCTCTCGTTACCTCGTCACTGTGCGAAATTGCAGAATTATTGAGGTCACTTGGACTAAAAAAGAAAAATGGAGTATTTATTTATTTATTCATCAAGCGCTTCAGCGGAAAATCATTTCCTAACTGCAATTTTATATCCTCTTGCTTTTAGAAAAAGACAAAAAAGTCATGATTTATCGACCCTCGTGTTTCAGGCGAACAACAGCGGGTTAATCAATTTGAGTGAGTTATCTCGGTGATAAGAGTATCAGTAATCTATTTCAATCATTGTAACACAGTGTGGGCAACATTGGCTTGTGTGGGGTCGTTAAACCGAAGGTGTGTAACGCACACCTCTGCAATGTTGGACTTTGCCTTCGAAAATACTCGAGTTCGAATGGTTAAAGACCCATCCACAACTAATACAGCAAAGACGCCAGGAACAAAGTGCACATTGTGATTTCACAATCGATTACTCACCACTTTTAATTTTCAATCTATATTTATTTTTGAATCCCCCATTGCCTCCCCCCCCCCCCCCCCCCGCCCCCGCTCCCCACGATGCACCTTAATAATCAGCGCCCTTTGGACTCTGCGTATTTTTCTGGAAAAGTAATATCTTGTTGCCGCGACATGCCCGCGACATACCCGCGACATTGATATCCATTTAATTTTCAATTTTTCACATCCCGCTAGGGTAAGTCATTGTAATCACCCCTAAAATGTCTCAGAATCATGAAATTTTTACGTTTCTCGACGTTTCACATGCCCCTGATACAATTTCAGCGCGGGTTATGTGTGTGTGTGTGTGTGTGTGTTGTACCATCCGTTCAATTGTTATTAACAATTTAAATTGTTTACAATGCGGTATCTCGAGAACGGTGACAGATACGAGAAAAAGTGTGTTACAAAAGTTGTTCCTCTCGTGAAATTACACATTTCATGTTTTATTACTTCTTTTGCTAGGCATCATATTTTACGAGATATCGATAGAAAATCATAGTAATCGATCAATAGTCGAATTTGGGTAACTGGTATATCAGTTGACTTCATACGTGTATCGTCACACACACACACACACACACACACACACACACACACACACACACACACACACACACACACACACACACACACACACACCAATACAAACACACACACACCCACACAGACTATCAGGAAGTTCTTCATGCGACCCATCGAAAATCACACTCACGTCCCGTTTCATCATTCCCATTCATCTGTCGCACTTAAAAATCATCAAGCTGAATGTATTAAGGGAAGATTGTGAAAAGCCGAGGGGAATGATCATCAGCATGTACCGCGCGTGATTCACTAAATTAGAAAAACGTGCAGGACACGCGGCAAGAGCGTGCTCCGCACCCACAGCATATTGTTCAATTTCCCACCAGTCGTTTGGCTCTGATATTTCAAGGCCAAAAACGTCACAAATTATGCTTCCACCGTTTGATTTATCTGAACTGGTCATCACCTCCGGCTTCCTCCCCGAATTCCTATTTTTTTTTTTTTTTCTTATTTCAACCATTCAATCTTGCTTTGTATTAGAACAAGTAGACATGACAATCCACAGTTTTACACGCGATTTCGCAATTTTCTCGTAAGCGCAGTATTGGGGCACCCTATGCTTATGACGGTTATCTTAATCGGCAATCTTCGAATAAAAATACATTGCTGAGCCATTTTCAGCTAAATTAAACGATCCCCTATTTTGGTAAATTACATGTAAAATTATTTATAAGCAAAGTATTTTATTTGAATTTTTTTTTCAATTAATTGATCAGTTTATGTTAATATCAATTTTATTTTTTTATTCAATTAAATCAATTTTATTAATTACATAAGGTGTGGGTCGCTGTGTGTGTGTGGATGTGTGTGAGTGTGTGTGTGTGTGTGTGTGAGTGAGTGAGAGTGCGCGGATGTGTGTGTGTGTGTGTGTGTGTGTGTGTGTGTGTGTGTGTGTGTGTGTGTGTGTTCCCCTACTCGCACAGTTTCAATTTTTTTTTACGTTGCGTTTCGCTAAATTGAAATGCGACGAGGCAAATCGTTCATAGCCCTCCATCGGGCGAACCATTGAAGATACAAAAAAATGTTTCAAATAACTTTTGTTCCTAATGAAAAAATGCACATTATATGTCATATGAGTTTCACCGCTAGCACCTACCATTAAGGAGATATTGTAAGCTGAAACGCGGACTATCATTGCAGTCATCTCAAAACCAATTAGTTTACTCCTCTTTTTTCCCCAAATTTCCTCAAAAAAAAAGCTCCACTTGTTTGAGAAAAAAAAATTACCTACTTACTTGTTGGAGAACCCGAGCTCTGGGGAAAAAAAATTCCCACCATCTCCGCGTAAAATTGCTTAGCAAAGAAACAATCAAATGTGTTTAATTCTCGTCTCAATACTATCTGCAAGATAAAATGAAGAAAAATATTCTCGCCATCATTTATTCTCCCAATCAATTTTTTCCCCGCAATAAAACCCTCTAATTCATATCTCTAAATGTTCAATCCTCCAGAAAAAATCCAATCGCGATTAACACCCAGGAAATTCCAATCTAACAAAAATTAAAATTTTAAAATCATTAAATAATAATTTTGTTTTCGTCAACAACTCTTGCGTATTCAATTGAAAAAAAAAAAAAAAAAATTGGTAATCGCAAAACCAAATGTATGAACACTTGATGACATTTGAGTGTACACAAGGTACCTCGTTTTTACCCGCGAGTCCAAAGTCCACGGTTGAGGCCCGGCTTGGCGAGCCTGCTGTCACGCACGTGCTCAGCTCTCTGTCATCGTTATGTACGACCCAGAAAAAAAGGTAAAAGTGTTGTATTCCGCCCCCCCACCCCCCCCCCCCCCCCCCCCCCCCCACCCCCCGCCCACCCACCCAGTACTCGAGCCTGTTTTTAAAATCGGCCATTAAATTATTTGTGACAAATAAATTTAGACTGAAATTTTTATTTTCCTCATATAGAGCCAACCGAGTGGGTAAGGAAAGCGTGTCATAACCGCCCACACTTGAAATATACCCACCAAGTTTGAAGCATGCACAAGCGATGAGGTAAAAAAGCCCGCGCACGTAGAAACAGACTTTAAGGTGTCCCTCGTTGTTGGACTTTGGACTCGAGAGTAGCCTCGAGTTCTATCTCTGTCTTGGACGCTAAACTTCCAATGGCCCCGTTTTGCCCAACACCTCTCACTCCCACTCATAGCTATAAGTCATGTGTGTATATATATATATATATATATAGGCTATAACTACACTCGCGGATCTTTTATATCGTTGACTCATGGATGCCTCGTAAAAAATTAATAAAATGTGGTTGTTACCACAATTTCCCCCCCACCCACCCAGAGTCCCCTCAGCGTCTAATAGAGGAATGTATTAAAGTATTTTGATAATTCCAAGGATTGAATTGTTAATCTACTGAGCGCATCAACAGAAATTTTGTCGGGAATTGTTCGAATTGTTCAGGGAATAATGTATGTAATTTCGTAATTTATGTAATTTAGTGGTGGGTGGTGGGTAGATTTGTGTTCTCCGAAGTACCCATCGATCGTTGATAATCAGCATTTGTGTATTATTGATGATTGAGGAGGAATTTGTTGAGTTGGTCATACTGTGTTTCTGAATGTATAAATTGCAATAATTGAATATTTGGCGGGCGGAACTTGCAAGAGGTATAGTTTATACTTGCCAACCGTTGGGAGACCATCGTCGGTAGTTGGAAACCCACCGATACGGACAGAAATGGCCGGTAAAAATTGCAGTGAATGCTACTTGAATAGTTGCTGAATTCATTTGAAATTGTGTGATATTTTACTAATGTGGGTGGGTGGATGGGTGGGTGGGTGGGTGAGTGCGTGCGGAGTGGGTGGATGAGGGAGTGAGTAAGTGGGTCGGTGGGTGGGTGAGTGAGTGAGGGAGTGGGTGGGTGGGTGAGTGGGTGGGTGGGTGAGTGAGTGGGTGGGTGAGTGGGTGGGTGGGTGGATGGATGGGTGGCTGCCTGGCTAAGTGAGTGGGTGGGTGGGTGAGGGAGTGGGTGGGTGGGTCAGTGGGTGGGTGGGTGAGTGGGTGGGTGGGTGGGTGGCTGAGTGAGTGAGTGGATGAGTGAGTGAGTGGGTGGATGGGCGGTTGAGTGAGTGAGTGACTGGTTGAGTGGGTGGGTGGGTACAAATAAATTCGTTAATTCAAACTCTTCCTGCCGTTACAAATGTGAGGCTATGAGCGCACTCCTCTAACGGAGCGGGAGAAAGTGTTAATATCGAATATATATAAAAAATTGTATATCTATATACAAGCTATATCGTTATATAGGCTGTATATGAACTAGAATGGCTGAAAAAAAATTGGCACAAAAATCTGACTCATGTGAAAAACAAAACCAAAAAAAAATGTCAAATTCGTTTGTTAGTATAGAAATTGGCGCCAAAAACGTTACATTCGATTTTTTATGGAAGGGGGACAGCTATTTTTTTCGTGTATCTGGTAGATCAGAGGTATCTTGTCAGTTGAAAACAATATTGATTTTTTATGCTTGATGGATACAACTGATACCGTTGGTATTGAATTGAAATCGAAAAAGTCATCAAAAAACATGAACGCGCAGTGAAGGCCTAAAAATGCCAAACCCGTTACCTACTGGTTGGCATTATCGGATTGACAGTGCGCCAACTGGAGCAGGGTTACTCTAGCCAACGGGTCCATAGGAAATGGTACGGGTTTGCTCCATGTCCGCCTGCAAACCCCACGACAATGGGGTATTTGTCGGTGTTGGGACAATGGGCAATAGTAATAGCCACTCTACAAGAGAACACCAACCGAGTGGACCCAGCACAACCGACTGGGCGGATTCTGAAGATAGGATAATCCGACTACAGAACTGGTTATACACGTGTGTTAATGTACACCAATAGTTCCAGGCAGCTTGGATTTCAACTTCGGAATTTAATTCTCAAATCGTTTAGTTTGATTCGGATATTTGGGAGTTGTAGAAATTCGCAGGACAATTTTGTTTACCATAATAGGGGAGGAGGGAAAGGGTGGGTGGGTGAATGGCCTGGGTGGGTGGGTGAGTGAATCATCTGGGTGGATAGGTGAGTGGATGGGGTGGGTGGGTGGATGGGGTGGGTGGGTGGGTGGGTGGGTGGATGGGGTGGGTGGGTGGGGTGGGTAGTTGGGTGAATGGGATGGGTGAATGGGATGGGTGGGTGGGTGAATGGGATGGGTGGGTGGGTGAATGGGGTGGGTGGGTAGATGAGTGGGTAGGTGAGTAGGTGGGTGAGTGGGTAGGTGAGTAGGTGGGTGAGTGGGTAGGTGAATGGGATGGGTGGGTGGGTGAATGGGAGGGATGGATTGTTGAGTGGGATGAGGGGGTGGATGGGGTGGGTGGGTAGGTGATCGGCTGAATGGAATGGGTGGGTGAGTGGCTGAATGGGGTGGGTGGGTAGGTGAGTAGGTGGGTGAATGGGAGGGATGGATTGGTGAGTGAGATGGGTGGGTGAGTGGGTGAATGGGGTGGGTGGGTAGATGAGTGGGTAGGTGAGTGGGTAGGTGAGTAGGCGGGTGAGTGGGTAGGTGAGTAGGTGGGTGAGTGGGTAGGTGAATGGGATGGGTGGGTGGGTGAATGGGAGGGATGGATTGGTGAGTGGGATGAGAGGGTGGATGGGGCGGGTGGGTAGGTGATCGGCTGAATGGAATGGGTGGGTGAGTGGCTGAATGGGGTGGGTGGGTAGGTGAGTAGGTGGGTGAATGGGAGGGATGGATTGGTGAGTGGGATGAGTGGGTGGATGGGGTGGTTGAGTAGGTGAGTGGGTGAATGGGATGGGTAGTTGGGTGAATGGGATGGGTGGGTGGGTGAATGGGAGGAATGGATTGGTGAGTGGGTGGGTGGGTGAATAGGATGCGTGTATGGGCGTGCGAATAGTCTGTATGTGTGGATGGGCCATTGTATCCAGCGCAAATTTCAATAACATTCTGTGTCAAATTGACCATCGCAATATGAAATTCTATCAACTATTAACCCAGCTGAATTATCAACAACTTTCCGGTTGTTTTAATGGAAACTGTATGATTGCCTATACACATTTATTGCCAATACATCATATTTTCTATTTTCAATCAATGAAGATTTAAATTGCTCGCAAATATTGGAGTTGAATTCACCAAAGCGAAATGAATCGAGTAGACGGAAATATCGAGTTACATTTTTCGCTTGAACAGACAGATGATTTATCTGAAATCTTCTCTACCATTTTCCAATGTTCTTTCAGATAGTTTCATACTGGCCAAGATTAATCGTGAAAATCGAGTTGTAGAGAATACTTTTTTAATGGTGAAAACGAGGTGGCACGTAGAATAAACCAAGAATGACAAACCGTGAGAAAGTAATAATGGAAAAAACTCTGTCCCATCAATTTTTTCCACTGTAGGTGGCAATTTCAATGTAAACGAGCGCATTCGCGATGGGAATTACGATTTGTGCAAATGGCCCGTATTCCAGAATCGTGTTCAAATTAAAAATTTCACGTAAATACACATTGTATAAATCTATCAAAGGTAGGAAAAATGAACAAAAAAAAAAAATGATTACTCTGCACGAGGCAAATTTTTAATAAATTCATCAACAGTAGTCATCGTCCAATGACTCTTTCATCTGAATGTCAAAGATTCATCATCGTTAACGTAAATTCTGGTATTTCAATTTTTCCATCGTTTTCCATCATTTCAATAATTTCATATTCATGAATTGTATGCTTAGCATTTATCAAACATCCTCTTGTTCTGCCGTCTCTCAACTGGGGCTTCATATTGAGTAGTACATGCTGTACATCATAATTGTTGTCCAACGATTTTTCTCCACCGGCTGAATAAACATGCCCTCCCAGGGAGAAGTAAATCATGCAGCGAGCTGCATATTTCTGGTTATCTGCATAACATTAAAAATCCTCCGTCTACAGGACTATTTTATTTTTTAATTATCCTCACGTTCATTCGCGGTATTTGCATATGCATATTGTTTACCTGATAATCATGGTAATTTACGAATAATTTAATGGAATTTTTAATTTTTCACTCGATATGCTAATGAAACAAGGTCTGATATTATCAGGTAATGAACTGCTGTGATTTCTAGATTATGATAATGCAGAGGAGCAAATTGAGCTTTACTAAAGTAACAATTTCGATAATGAAAGCTCAATGGTAGCGATTACACGATAAGAAAATGTGAATCATTGATTGTACCCCAGGTGGGAATTGACCATGCGATGAAGCTTGATCAAAGCTTGGACGAGGCTTGACTAGGCTTCGCCAAAGCTGTGTTCTTAAGCCTCGGTCAATCTGTGCAGAACATGCGAATGTAACACCAATCCCAGCTTAGAGAATAAGCTTCGTCCTAGCTTGGTTACGTAGGTTAATACAAGCTTCGAACTTTATCTTCATTCAAGCTTCGGACTTTATCTTGGTACAAGCCTCGGAATTCATTATCGTCCGAGTTCCAAAGTTTCTCGTGGTCGAAGCATCGAAATTAATCTTGGTCCAAGCTACAAAATTTATCTTGGTTCAAGCTTCGAAGATAGGAACATTGAGGTTGGACCAAGCTTAGTTGAACATTCGTTTCCAAGCTTGGGTTTAGGTGGTGCAGCAATCCTGGATTTATATATGAATCCAATATTAAGCAGAGTTTCGCTGAAGTCGGTAAATCGAAACTAGGAAAAATATGCTTCAATCCAGCTTAGTTCAACCTTAGTTCAGAAGCTTGGGTTTAGATGGTATGAGCAATCCGGGATTCATGCTTGTTAAAGCTAAGATTCAAAGCTAACAAAGCTGAGCTCGGACCAAGCTTAGCACAACATGGTTTCTGAAGCTTGGGTTTGGATGATTCTAGTAAGCTTGGATGTATGTATGTATCCAATATTGGACGTAGATTGGATTCTGCCTGTGGACCAGCGCTAGGGACGCTAAGATTGAGCCAAGCTTGGCACAAGCTGGGCCAACAAAGCTTGGATATCTTTGATATAACTAAGCTTGGTTTGATCTAGCCTCATACAAGGGATGAAGCTATGTCGAAGCTATCAAATCCAAGATTCGGCATTGAAGGTCGGACCAAGATTGATCTCATCGTTCAAGCTTCCAATCCCCCACCTAGGTGACTTACTTTGCCTATAACTAAGTATCTCGAAAACGGATACAGATACGAAAAAATAGTTCAAACAAATTTTATTCCCCGCATTAAAACACACATTTTATGTTCACCAACTTTTTTTCTAACGTCCATAGTTTGAGAGTTAATGGCGGTGGGAGCACCGCACAGGTTGTGGGAGATTTTTCAAGAATTAAAAAAAATGATGGTTTAATATTTATTATCCACTCGGTCCATAATTCACGTTGCTCATAAAATCCTACAGGAGCCCCGATGACATAATCTCCTATTTCATCACTGCATTGTAACTTACTTGCATTGTTTACTCTGCCAAAAAAAAAATCACTCATCATTCCAGCGCTTATTTCGTTGAAAATCCCCGAATAAATGGGAGATTGTCCTGTTTGCACTCGGGATTATTTATTTATCCACCCCTCAATGTATTGCGCTCGAGCAATAAATAGGGACCATCGCTTGACACTGCGGCAAAGCAGCACCAAAAATAAAAAAAAAAATCGCCAGTAATAATAACAATAATTATAAGTAGGTTTGATGATGATTGATATAAGCTAATCAAAAAGCAGATCAACAATGATATAATGAAATAATTAATTCGTGGACAAACAGTGTGGCCTTCTTGGAGGCTAAAGAACTGGATGTTAACGGTGCGCAACGTGGCGCCAAGTCCCTGTACCTAATAAATCGAACAAACTACATCCAAGTGCCCCATCACTCCTCAAGTATTTAAGGGTATGTGACTTTGACGGGTAATATCCTGGTGGATTAAATGGACTGAACTAGTTCAAAGCATCGTACATTTGCTGGTGACGTGCAACCCTTTGCCCCCTCCCCCTCCCGCCCCCCGTCATCTTGCAACACACCCTGAAACTTTAATTCAAGCAAGAGAAACCGGGTAACTAATCCCTCTTTCCAACTCGGTGGACATGTACGAGCCACTCTTGGCTGTTCATAACGTACGTAATTGGCGGGTTCATACACCAGCGGGGGGTTGAATTATTCAACTCACTGATGCATTCGTCAAATCCACAAACTTACCTCATTCGCTTCAATAATTCGACGTTTTAATTGCATAGACATCGTGAAAATGGTGATATACCCTTTCCGACTCTGGACAATTCTCTGCTTTCCAAGTATTTTAATTAGAGATTTTTAGCAAAAGTTTGTATTACCCCGACATTTCGACCCAGGTGGGAAGTGGCAAGCTTCAACAATGGGCCCAAGCTTGGGACAGTCTTGCTTTACTAAGCCTCAGCATCCTGGGTTGGGCTTAGCTTGTACCAGTGGTGATACCAGTCTTGTGCCAAGGCTGCCAACCAAGACCACGGATACCAAACTTGGATCAGTATTGGCACAGGGCTGGCACCCAAGCCTGGCTATTGCCGGATTAGTACCAGCCTGAATCCACAATCACATTTTACGTTAAGGCTTACTTGCCAGCCTTGGTACAGCCTAGGACCAGGTCCGGAGTTCAAGGGTCGGTTATACCACGTAATTCTCGATCAGGCCTGGCGCTTGCCAATCCTTAACTTGGTCGCCAGACTTGTCTCAGTCTAAATATCAAGCTTGGCCCAGGCTAAATTGCCAGTCCAATTCCCATCCTTGGGCCTAGCTTGACCCAATGTTCCAAACAGCACTGGCGCCGGCTCGTTTGCCAAGACCGGGGCGCGCCAGGCAAGGCTAGGGACTAGCCAGAAGACCTGAATAGGCAGTTTCATCCTCCACATTACCCAAAAATAAACTCAAGGAGATGAAAAAAAAATCCCAATATCCATTCGATACTCTCGACGCTGCGATAAAAATTCTATTTTGGAAAATGAACGAGTCAACTTGTTTACATCCAGACGAGCCGGTTTTTACGAATAGAGGGACCGGTTAAACCTGAGGTCGATAAAATACTGTATTTTGCACAGGCATTAATTTGAACTACGTACTTTAGCCCGAGATATGTGCGCTCGATAATTCATATTTTTCCACATTTGTTTTTTTTATTTTTTTTTTTTTATCACCTGTATTTGTCATTCCATTCACCATATATATTTTTCCATTATTATTTGTGTAAATTCTGCGTATGGATGTGTTTGTCTAGCAGATTATTTACGATGTGCGCAGTACAATTGCAAATGAGTATAACGGCATAAAATTTTCTGATAAGAATTCATGAAAAACAATGATTTTACCGTGGCAGTTTCAGTTCAATTACCAAGTCGCAATCCCAGAATCTCTCACTCAATTACCCGGGAAATGTATTACCAAGTTGAATCAATTGCCCATCAGAGGCTCTAAGTCCCAACTGAGCAAATAGAATGGCCAAATCCCTCGAAAAAGGAACATCGAAAACCAAAGCAAAGAAGAGGGAATCATTCGTTATCAGATAAGAGTTTCCAGTCGCCACGACCCCCCCCCCCCTCCCCCCCTTCAGTTTCGATATCGAGTGGTCCGAGGGAAGAGGAAGCTCAAACTTACGAATAGTGCGAACTCCTCTCTTCTGGAATTCTCCAACTAAAAGGAAGAAAAAAAGGAAAATGCCTTGGGAGCATTGGAGACCAAAAGTTGGCACTTGACTTTGCGCTTTTCTCAGAGACACCAACGTGAAACTTACCCCCTCCCCCCCCCCCCCCCCCCTCCCACCAAACTTTTCCATTCTCCACCTCAACTCTCTGACGTTTATTTTAGTTTATAGCCCACGGGTATTCCCCGAAACATTTTCAACTTCATGTATATTAATGTATATTAAATTATTAAGTCGGGGGTGTCTCAGGGGGGTTGAAAGTTGGCTGAATTATTTATGGAATGTTTGCTTTTACAGGCGTGCAACTGCTTGGGAATTAGCAAGGAGTGCGATTACTTTGGTCTCAAATATCAGAATGCCAAGGGTGAAGAGTTATGGTTGAACCTGAGAAATCCCATTGATCGACAGACGGGTGGGGGTGGTGGTGTTGCACCCCTGAGATTTGCACTGAGGGTTAAATTTTGGGTGCCACCTCACCTGTTGCTCCAGGAGGCCACAAGGTAAATTATTCAGACCTGAACCTACTAATTTTATTCAGCCAATAACTTCCGGAATATATATATATGCCTCCCACCCGCCCACCTACCGACCTACCTACTCACCCCTCCACCCACCTACTCACTCACACACCCATCTACACACCCACCCACTCACCCACCCACCCACTCACCCACCCACCCACTCACCCACCCACCCACTCACCCACCCACCCACTCACCCACCCACCTACTCACCCACTTACTCACCCACCTACTCACCTACTCACCCACCCATCTACCCACCCACCCACCTACTCACCCACCTACTCACCCACTTACTCACCCACCTACTCACCCACTTACTCACCCACCCACCCACCTACTCACCCACTTACTCACCCACCTACTCACCCACTCACACACCCACCTACTCACCCACTTACTCACCCACCTACTCAACTACTCACCCACCCACCCACTCACACACCCATCTACTCACCCACCCACCCACCCACCTACTCACCCACCTACTCACCCACTTACTCACCCACCCAGGAATATATATATAGGAATATATTTTTTCCGACCTATCACTCGGAATTTATAAATGCAAACTGTCGGTTTGCCGTAAAAAATGTATTTGGAAATTTTTTACAGACACCAATTCTACCTGCACTCGCGCCTGGAGCTCGTCGAGGGTCGCCTTAAAGTGGCGGATTGGTGTTCAGTGGCGCGTTTGATCGCTCTGGTAGCGCAGGCTGAAGCTGGAGATTATGATCCTCTTTCACCCCCCCATGGCTTATATTCCCAGTGTCAGATACAACCAGCTAAGCCCTGTGACCCCAAACCAAATGATTTTGTTCATAGAATCATTCAGCAGCACAAGGAAATCAAAGTGAGTCATTTGGATATTCTTAGGAGCGCCTCGATAGAGTGATTGATTTATCTTCAAATTTATGGAATGGATTTTTTCATCGCATATCAATGTGTCTGTATCAAGGCATTCACAATAATTTTAGACAAATTTTCACGGTATATATGTTTGTGGGTGCGTGGGAGGGTGGGTGAGTGGGAAGGTGGGTGGGTGAGTGAGTGAGTGGGTGGGTGGGTGGGTGGGTGGGTGGGTGGGTGAGTGAGTGGGTGGGTGGTTGGCTGAGTGGATGGATGGGTGGGTGAGTGGGTGGGTGGGTGGGTGAGTGGGAGGGTGGGTAGGTGGGTGAGTGAGTGGGAGGGTGGGTGGGTGAGTGGGAGGGTGGGTAGGTGGGTGAGTGGGAGGGTGGGTAGGTGGGTGAGTGGGAGGGTGGGTAGGTGGGTGAGTGGGAGGGTGGGTAGGTGGGTGAGTGGGTAGGTGGGTGAGTGGGAGGGTGGGTGAGTGGGAGGGTGGGTGAGTGGGAGGGTGGGTGGGTGAGTGGGAGGGTGGGTGGGTGGGTGGGTGAGTGGGAGGGTGGGTGGGTGGGTGGGTGAGTGAAAGGGTGGGTGGGTGAGTGGGTGAGTGGGAGGGTGGGTGGGTGAGTGGGTGAGTGGGAGGGTGGGTGGGTGGGTGAGTGGGTGAGTGGGAGGGTGGGTGGGTGGGTAAGTGGGAGGGTGGGTGGGTGGGTGAGTGGAAGGGTGGGTGAGTGGGAGGGTGGGTGGGTGGGTGAGTGGGAGGGTGGGTGGATCCGTGGGAGGGTGGGTGGATGGGTGGGAGGGTGGGTGGGTGGGTGAGTGGGAGGGTAAGTAGGTGGGTGGATAGGCGGATGTGTGGAAGAGAGAATGGGTGTGTTTCTCATTTTCTCTCATCTTTTCTATTAAACCCATTTTCCTCAACAATCAACCAATATCAAATGACCTATGCTCGAGTCCGCAGTTCACTTCCCCATTAACATCGACAATCAATCATAGTTGACAGCAAATTAAATGATGACACATCTTGACCAAACTGCTATGTCACTCAAAAATTATACATTCAATTTCTTGCTTCGTAATGTACTTAAAAAGTTTCTATTATGCTGCACTATATACTAGAAACCTTTTACTCTCCACCGTTGCATCTCTATTCCCAAGTGCTTTTACCACCAAGCATTTTCAATACTCATGTGCTCAATACCTTTTGCAGGGTATGAAAGCATCGACCGCCGAGTACTGGCTGCTCAAGGAAGTCTCCAATTTGGACACATTTGGCCAGGAAATGTTTCACAGTAAATTCGGATCGAATGCTGTGTCAATGATTGGCGTTGGACCTCATGGCATTACTGTTTATCGCGGTGATAATGATGAGAAGCAAAAGTAAGTTAAGTCAACAAATTGGGGGAGTTGAGAAAGCCCAGCTCATAGCTCACCATTTCCATTATCACTCCGCTGTTATTCAAATAGCCAAAGATACAGCTGAAAAATACACCTCATCACGAAGTTGTAATTAAAAAACTTTTGGCGTCGAAAAAAAGAGGCCAAGCCCTGTCGAGTTTAAAATTTCCACTCTCTTGAGGTAAAATGAAGTAATCCATGCTTCATTTATTCTGACGGGCATTCTCAAATCGATGAGTTGGTTATTAAAAAATCTGGGTAACAGAGTAATGAGGTGGGAGGATTTAATTACACAATTTTCTAGGGAAGCTATCAGAATTAACACTGATGCTAGTCATTCTTGGAATAGTCACGAGTAACCTATTGAATTTCATCTCGAATATTGAATTTCCTTGCGTTCATTTAAAAAAAAAAAAAAAAAAAAAAATTGGAGGTGGAAAATTACTGATTTTATTTTTTACCCTTTGATTTTCAGTATTCCATACACAGCAATTCAAAGTGCCACTTCACAAAGGCGAATGTTTCATCTAATTTACCTCTCACTTGACGGCGAGGAAACTTCATTGGACTTTAAATTGGACTCTAGTCAATCAGCAAGTGGATTGTATCGGGCAATAACCGAGAAACACGCCTTTTATAGCTGTGAAACGGTGAGGAGTGCCGTTACAGCTCAGTTTATACGCGATCTCAAGGTATTGTTTCGTTTTTTTTTCCTTTTTTTTTTTATTGAAGTATTGAGGGGGTTGAAATGAATTGTTCATAATTAAATTTTTTCGTTTTACAGGGTACTATAATTTCTATTTTTAATGAGGACTCCACTCTGGGGAAAAAATATGTATTCGACATTAGGAGGACTTGTCGAGAGGTCTACGATAATGCGAGGAGGGCGCTATATTGTGAGACAAGTAATATTGGTATCGCTGAAGCAAGTCAGACGATGGATAAACGAGACTGTGGCGAGTGTGAAAATCCCAAGTGTAAAGTGAGTAGTTTTTGTTTTTGTTCAATTAAAACGCCCACTCACCCCCTCACATCCAACCACCCACCGACCCCCTGACCTGCACCCACCCACCCACCCACTGGCCTCTACCCACCCACCTACCCACCTCCGCACATCCAACCACCCACCTACCCACCCCCTCACATCCAACCACCCACCGACCCCCTGACCTCCACCCACCCACCCACTGGCCTCTTCCCCCCCCCCCCCACCTACCCACCTCCGCACATCCAACCACCCACCTACCCACCCCCTCACATCCAACCACCCACCCACCCCCTCACATCCAACCACCCACCGACCCCCTGACCTCCACCCACCCACCTACCACACTCCTCACATACACCCACCCACCCCCTGGCCTCTACCCACCCACCTACCCACCCCCTCACATCCAACCACCCACCGACCCCCTGACCTCCACCCATCCACCCCCTGACCTCCACCTACCCACCCCCTCACATCGAACCACCCGCCCACCCCCTGGCCTCTACCCACCTACCTACCCACCTCCGCACATCCAACCACCCACATACCCACCCCCTCACAACCAACCACCCACCGACCCCCTGGCCTCCACCCACCCATCTCCAAATCCCCACATCCACCCACCCGCCCACCCACTCACCTACTCACATCCACCCACCCATCCCCTGACCTCCACCTACCCACTCCCTCACATCCAACCACTCACCCGCCCCCTGGCCTCCACCCACTCAACTACCCACACACTCGCATCCAACCAACCTCCCACCCACCCACCTAAATACACCCCCCCCCCCACACACACACACACACATCTCATTGAATTATTAGACATAGTATAAAAAGTGATGATCCAAGGAAAAATAATTTTTTTCAAATTCAGTGACAAGTCCATAATTTCCCACTATCTATCAGTTCAAAATTTATTGCCTCTTATCATTGATTATTCAAATTTTCCCGTCAATAAATATGTTTAGCGAATTTCATTAAAATTGATGATCACGTACTAATGACTAATGACTAATGACCAATGACTTTTCCCTGCATAAAACGACTGTTTTTCCAACGATCAATGATTTCAATTTTTATCAATTTTAAAGTGGGATTACCCCTTGGAAAATTGAGGACATTTGTCCTGGACAAGGGGGAAAAATTATGGGAACGTATAAAAACGTATGAGAACATTTATTAATCTGAAATATTAATCATCAGGAGTCTCGTGAGTGTCTGGCGCGCCTTCTGGATGCCATGCTGTGCCGCATATGCATGGATCGCAGTTTGGATACAGCGCTATTCCCATGTGGCCATGCTGTGGCATGTTTGGATTGTGCACGTAGGTGTGAGCGTTGTCCATTGTGCCGGGCGGATATTGATCACTGTAGAACAATTTATCTGCCAATGGAGCTTGCCCACGTGGACAAGCATAATTTCAAACTATCAACGGACAACAGGGATGAGCCAGCACTGGCAGTACGACAATCTAATACTATGGTGAATGATAATTTCAGGGAATCACAGAGTGTCACTAGTAATGTCATTTGAGAGCGGCTTGACAAGCGAAGGCTCGATACCATTGGCAAGTGGTTGAGAATTTTCACTTGTAAAATTGAGAGGCATCAACAAATTGATTAATTTGCACAAAGTTTTTTCTCTCTCAGTTAAATTATCTTTGATCGTTGATTGTGAAAGTTGAGGGGTACTTGGTTGGAATGTTTATGCAAATCGTTTTATGCTGTGATGAAATTAATTATTAATTGAGGGTTAATGAGATTGGTGCAAAAGTGCTTTAGCAGTAGCGAAATTTTCTGGAAACACTGCGAACTTTTTTTGTACTATTAAAAATTGTCGAATTTTTTTTTTTTTTTTTTTTTCTTAATTTTTTGTTGAATTTGGGATTTTTTTATCGCATGTTTCGAGGTGGGAATTTTTGAAGACTTTACTGTATCTGTGCTTGAGGATCATTCAGAAAAGCTCTGTTCATATTGTATATAAAATTCATGAAAATTCATAAAGCTCATTAAAATCACAATACAAGACTTTTCCTTTGATTTTGTTATTTAAAAAAAAATTAATGTTCTTGGGGCATTTGGCCATGTGCAAATGGGGAAAAATTGTTTTGAAAAAAAAAGCGTGTAAGGTTGAAAGAGTGAGAGCCAGAAAATAATCATAATACGTTATAATAATGTTAAATTAAGTTTCTTTTTTTATAATGGCCTGATTCACACATTTTCATGTCTACTAGGTGATTGTAAAATTTGTCAATTTGTGGTTGAGTGCATAATCAAGCGAAAAAAAAAATGCATAATTATTACATCACCTTTTTTTTTTTTTTTTTTTTTTTTTTTTTGACCGGTGTTGTTATGTATATTAAAAAAATATTACATCACTCAGCTGAAAATTTGGTCGAGGGAAGAATTGTGGAATGGAAAATGTGTGGGCAATCGTTGTAGTCACTCATCAATGCAATTTATAATTACTGATTATTCTTAAGGAAGAGAAAAAAAAACACTGCTGTAAAAGCTATTGCTATGGAAAAAAATTTGGATTAATTGTTGTTTTTTTTTTACTCAACTATTTAAAGAAAATTAAAGTATCGAAGAGTATTAATCATTCTCGAATTAAATTCAGACACTGAATCAACGAAAATTTATTTCCCACTGTCAATCCGCTAGTCTCAATGGTCTGAGAATTATTTTTCAATTGAGAAAATTGTGGGGGAATAATTGTATGCAAGTACACATTTTATTGCGGTTGTGATGGTGATATTTTGAATTAATACCAGTAGATGATGAGTTGTTAATCGAGAAAACAAGTCTTTGTAACATTACTAGGTGTCTGTCGATTTAATAATTATAACTTTGATGTTCACAATGTTCAACAAAATCATGAATTTTTAGGCGATTAAATCTGTGATTAATTGCAATAAAAAACATATGAGAAAAATGTTGTTAATTATTGGGTATTAATGTTATTTATATTTGATTGTTATTTAGGAAATAGAGTAATTAGGTCTAGGTTGAGATGATGGTAGGGGAGAAAAATAATGTTACAAAAATAATGTTTTTCCAGAGTCTCAGTTTATTTTTTTCCAACTACAACTCTGGCCTAAAAAATAAATATAAGGAGCTTGGATGGAAAAATCAATTTTGGGACTGGAAGAGTATTTCTGTACTTCAAAACTTACTCATCCCTCACGTATGGATTTTTTTATTCAAAATATGGAAAATATGGAAATGTGGAAATTTTCTTTACAATTTTTTTAAATTTATTATTCAATACAATTATGCATAGTCTCGCTTAGTGAGAAATCACTTTTTAAAAATTTGTATTTTATTTTATTTTATTTTTTTTTTGTTTTATTTTTTTTTAATCTAATTTTATTTATTTTATTTTTTGTTTTATTTTTTAATTTTATTTTACTTTATTTTATTTTATTTTATCATTTTTTATCTTATTTTATTTTCTTTTATTTTATTTTTATTTTAGACTTATTATATCTATACTCATATAATCAAATGAATAATTAAAATTTTTAAAAATGGTTTCAACTTGAAAATAATTCATGCTTCGAAGTTTTATCCACAACTTCAATATTAACAAATAAAAAACAAATATTTGTATAATACAGCGAAACTAATGTACAAAATTATGAGAAAAAACAATTTGCTCTATTGAAAAGTTCAAATAAATCATATCTCAATATGTGAGCAATTGGAACCTCTGAAGAAAAATTAGGAAATGATTTCAATATTTTCCAATTTTGTTCAGAACTCAGAAATAAAAAATAATTTGAATTAAAAAAAAAATTAAACTCCATTCGATAAATGGCTCTGTTAAATTAAAGCGTAATATCTTCAGAACTTTGAAAAAAAATCTGTTTTTTCCCTTCGACATTTTTCCCCAAAAAAATTGCTTCAATAATGAAAAAATGGTGCAAAAAAAAATTAGATTTTTTTATCACTCTCAATCGCGCGAACTTAGAGATAAGAACTCAGTTTAACCTTGCGATAATCCACCAAATTGTTTAACAGCCCCCCAGATATAGCGTTTTTTCCCAACTCTCTTCATAAACGTAAACGACACTGTAAATCCATATAATTTTTCTTCCCTGCAAAACGTCCCTCATAATTTTATGTACCAACCCCATAAAAAAAAAGCACGAGTAAAGTCCACCTACAAATTGTCAGTAAGTTCATTTTTATGTGTCTTTTTACGCGCGTTTTACTCCAACAAGCGTTGCGCTCCATGGTTTTTTTTAAATAATCGGCGGGATATGGACTGCAGGATGATCTATATGAATGATACCACTATATAGCTATTTCCACCTTCCCGATAGGGAAAATTATTGTTTCGCCGCCGAAAATGAAAAATCGGTTTTCCATCAGATCTCCACGTTTCACGGCATTCCTGACCTTTCAAGACTATTTAAAACAAAATGTCTGTATGTGTGTGTGTGTGTGTGTGCCGATGTGCGTATGTAACCAAAAATTTCCCGGAACGATTTCTCGTGAACAAATTATCCGATCGCGGTCCTGTATGACGCAATCGAAGCGTCTTGCCGTAACTCAGAGCTGATTAGTTTTCGCTCCATATATGTCTCCTGGTTTCTATTGCTATTGACAATTTCAATTGTTTATAACGCTGTATCTCACGAAATATTATAGATACGCAAAAATGTGTCGAATAAATGTTGTTCCTTATAAAAAAATACATATTTTGTGTCCTCTGACTTTTTTCGTATCTTCAACCGTTTCGGCGTTAGAGCGTTATAAACAATTGAAATCATTGGGAGAGCTCTGGGTGAGGAAAATGAGAGATTGGAAAGAAAGTACACACACACACGCAGACATCGGGAAGTTATAATTTTGGCGCGCGGAGGGTGAAATCCACAGCCCATTCGTTACATATCGCAAAAATTCCCACTTACTCAATATGCGCGCGCATCGCTCAGTTAAAGCGCGCTTTTCGCTCCCAACGCCGTAAAGCATGTTATTACGTCATCGCGCTTATAAATGTTGTTTTAACGCACGTGCTCACATAAGGATATTCCACCTATATATTGGCGAAGATATAAGAATTGCTTGAAATTTTGACATAATGTTTTTGAAGCGGTAACAGATGCCTGTATGAAATTTGAAATTGATTCACAACACCGTTTTGTAGTTATTAATTATCAAAGTTCTCAATTAACACGGCCTCTTATGGGAAAAATAAAAATTTCTGTAAATACAGTTCAAAATATAAAAATTTGTTGAAATTTGGAAAATTTACTATTGAAGCAGATATAAAACGATGGTAAAAATTTCATGACGATTGACTAAAATTTTTTTTCACTAATTTGTTTAAACAATATAATATTGCTTCGCAAAATCAAATACAATATAATAATTTTCTATGGCTATCACTTCAACTAATTACCGCATTGAAATATTAATTAAAAATTATTGTCGATAAATATACCGAATTATAGAAAGGGTCATAAACTTATGTTTTGACTATACATGTTGACTATCCATAACCTAAAATCCCGCCAAAAAAATCAAAAATTTGAACGCAGTTGAAAAGCGCGCCACTCTCGATCGATAACCCTCGCTCCTTACCCGCGATCACATCAAAAGATGCCGCCACCTTTCTGAAGTTTGTCCCCCTCGGGCGACTGCGAGCGTCCGATATACACCAAATGCAATGGAGTCGATATCAGTTGGCAGTCGATAGTCGACGCGCACCCATGTCACTTCGCGCTCCCCCAATGCAACTCTCCCCCCATCTACCAAGTGAACTTACACACATACCCACAACTACAGTGATCGCTGGTGAGCTTAGTGAGTGAAGGGTGGCGCAGATGCAGCATATGCATCCACTCGTCGAGGCCGGCAATCACATGCAAGTACCCCCAATTGACGCTAAACTTACCAACCCAAACATCACCCTCACATTTCACTTTCCACTCCCCAAAAATCCCCCACCACCTATCCCCCAAAAAAGAAAAAAAACAACCGCGCAACTTGACGATCACATGTCACTCAATAACCGCAAACTCATTCCCACACATCGATAAACCTCCTCGTGTCCCTAAACAGTGTTAAAAATTAACTACCGCAGGTGAATATTCAAAAAAAAGTCAGTGTTAAATTTCAAGACAACAAAGTGATGCTTCACTCCGAAAAAAGATGCAGAGGGATAGCGCCGGTCTTGACGCCGAATGAACGCCAGGGGCGGTGAAGCGCCCCCCGAAAATTCCCGGGCAAAAAACGTCCCAAGATCTCGTGAGTATCCGCCAAATATCTCCCCCAAAACTCCCGCAAAAAATTCACCTATATATTCTGTTACAGTGCTCCGCAACCCAACCTGAAATTTTCGCATTATCATCGGGCCCTAACTCCCGGTCAGCGCCGCCATCAAATTCACCAGGGATGACGACTGGTCCCCGGCCACTATCCATGAGATTGCGATGCAGCAAGCCAATCGCCAAGCGTTTTAAAGTGAGCAACAAGCGTAAGAAATATTCCACCAAGATGGAGTGATCAATGCAATATCGAGTTCAACTCCAGATCTAGGGAACAAGCGCGTTGACATAAGATGAGCCCAGCAGTATACACCCTATACGGCTTCGCCATATTCTTCATGATCTTCTGGCTGTGTCTCTGGATCGTACACATCCTGGCATTAATTGCCGGCCGCTGGCGCTTGCATCGCAAGCCACCACAGGTGCCAAATAGTTACGAAGTACCATTGCCAGGTGTTACAATACTTAAACCCCTCATGGGCATTGATCCAAATTTATTCAACAATTTGGAAACATTTTTCACCCAAGATTATCCCACCTATGAGATACTATTCTGCGTTGAGGATGAATCCGATCCTGTACTGATGCTCGTACGCAAACTTATGGAGAAGTATGCTAATGTGGATGCGAGACTGTTCATTGGTGGTTGTCGTGTGGGTGTTAATCCAAAGATTAATAATATGCATCCAGCGTATGAGGCTGGCAAGTATGAGCTAATATTGATAAGCGATAGTGGTATTAGGATGAGGGAGGACACGCTGCTTGATATGGTGGGCTATATGACGGACAAGGTTGGACTGGTGCATCAGTTGCCGTTTACGTGCGATCGCGATGGCTTTGCTGCGGCTTATGAGAAGATCTACTTTGGTACTGTGCAGTCGCGGATGTATTTGGCTGCTGATGTGCTGAGGATCAATTGCCATACGGGGATGTCGGCGTTGATAAGGAAGGCGCCGCTTGATGAGGTGGGGGGGTTGAAGACCTTTGGGGTGTATTTGGCTGAGGATTTTTTTTATGCCAAATCTCTTACCGATCGCGGATGGCGGATGGCCGTTTGCTCGCAGCCGGCTTTGCAGAATAGTGGACATTGTGAGATGCATACGTTTCAGGCGAGGTTGAGACGGTGGGCTAAATTGAGAGTTGCTATGCTTCCAACGACTATTTTACTTGAGCCATTGAGTGAGTGTCTTGTACTTGGTGCTTGTGCATCGTGGTCAGCTGCTTTACTTTTTGAATGGGACTCACTGGTTTTTTATCTTGTTCATATACTCATGTGGTTCATGCTGGATTGGACGATGCTGTGTATTGTACAAAATAGCCCATTGCCACTTAATAAATTGGAGTTTATGTGCGGGTGGATTTTAAGTGAAATGACGAGGCCGTATTTGTTTATGCAAGCAGTGATGGATCCGCTTATACAGTGGCGCACTAGGGTGTATAAACTTAAGTGGGGTGGCCTCGCTGAAGAAGTTAAGGCTAAAGTTAAATATTAAGGTTCAATCATTGACTTTTTTAGGGGGGCGCTGAGGCGAGGGACTCTGGGATCGATTTGGTTTTTTTTAATTTTTTTTTTCTTTCTTTTTAATTTGGTTTTTTTTTTTTTTTTTTTTTTTGGAAAGTTGAGCAACTCTTATGTCCTTGATATTGTGGAATTTTTTTTATGTGAACCACTATTATATATGCATTTCCTAATTTTTTGAGATTTTTACAAGCTAACTTGGAATTTTTATCAGACTTTTGGAAAAATTTTTGGGGTATTTTTAGGTGTAAGTTTAAGGATGTTCAACACGTATAGATAAAACAAAAGTTTATGACCCTTTCTATAATTCGTTATATTTATCGCCAATAATTTTCAATTAATAATTCAATGGGTTAATTAGTTGAAGTGATAGCCATAGAAAATTATTATATTGCATTTGATTTTGCGAATCAATATTATATTGTTTAAACAAATTAATGAAAAAAATTTTAGTCAATCGCCATGAAATTTTTACCATCGTTTTGTATCTGCTTCAATAGTAAATTTTCAAAATTTCAACAAATTTTTATATTTTGAACTGTATTTACAGAATTTTTTTTTTTCCATAAGAGGCCGTGTTAATTGAGAACTTTGATAATTAATAACTACAAAACGGTGTTGTGAATCAATCTCAAATTTCGTACAGGCATCTGTTACCGCTTCAAAAACATTATGTCACAATTTCAAGTAATTCTTATATCTTCGCCAATATAGGTGGAATATCCTTAACTGTACTTGACCTAATTTTACGAGAAAATTTTATGGGTGCATTGGCTTGGGGGGACAGTAGTCTCAATTATCCGAGGTAATGTGGTGAAGGGTTTCCGCGGATAAGCGAAAACTCGGATAACACGGTGGGACTAGGGAATTCTAAAATTTCAATCATCTCCCACGTAATTTGTATGGCGAACTGAAATTTCATCAGATGAATATATAAAAATAGAAATGCATTGTCATATTTTAATAGTTGGTATAAAAATAATGGTGAATAGAAAGTTTAGATAGTCACTGATAAGGTTTAAGAAAAGGTGTAATTGAACACTGCTTCAACTTGCTCATTCGTTTTTTAGCCGCGATATCTCGCTAACGTTTGATCAACAAATGATCACTTGCAGTGGGTTTAGGCGGTTCTTCCGAAACGAAGGAAGAGCGCGCAGAGTGTATTGCGACAAGTATATTCGGCTCCATCCGTCTTATCCGAGCTTTTCCGTATTGTCCGCGGCCGATTCGGTCTCGCGGATAGCGCGGTAGGATAATCGAGACTACTATACTCCTTTACTAATCCCACGAACATCTCAATATGCCATCCATTGGGCAATGTAAAAAATTCAGTGAATGCATATTTGCAGTGCACAATCACTCAAGGACGTAAGGGTTGAGCATTGGCGGGTGGTAGCGTGGAACTGGCCAAATGTCAAGTTGCACACTGATCTCATACCTCTCTCGTTTCACCGAACCACCGAATTAACTACTTCGATACTTCTATTTATACCTCAGAAAAAAACGAAACATCACAACCATGTACATCACCATTCCATAAAATTTCATGATATATGCCTATAGGTGTGTTCCTTTCTCGTTTTTATAGCTAGATTAAGTCTCGAAAGTTGGTAGTTTAATTATCGAATTAATTTCAATTATGTTGACTGACAAGTATCACTGTATATATTAAATTCGCCTGTATTTTATAATTCCTTCGCGTCATATCGATTGCAATCGCCCATACCGATAATTTAAGTGGGAAGATGTGCCTATAGGTGTATATGAGAAGCTCAAGAGCATGATAGACTAGATAATTCATATCAAAATCCAAGAGAATTTTCTATTGAACAAACTTTTCAAAATTTCAATACTAACATAGTTATCTGTGGTAAAACAATTTTTTTCAATCTCATTGAACATGTGATTACAATTTTGTTTCCATTGGGGGAAAACTCGAGTTTTATTTGTTTTCCCTCACCGACTTTACTATCGTACAGAACAAATAGTTTGTTTAGTCCGCACTAGACAAATATGCAAACGAACAAATCATCATGTAGCTCATTTGTGTTTATCTTGACAAGTATCTTTCTGACATCGAGCGCCCGTCTCTCTATTTCGTTGCCAAAAAAATGTAAGGGTTGTATCAGATGAAACAAATGGACTGTGGGTCTGACCCTCCGCCGGCCAAAATTATAACTTCCCGATGTCTGCGTCTGTGTGTGTACATTCTTTCCAATCTCTCATTTTTCTCACCACAGAGCTCTCCAAATGATTTCAATTGTTTATAACGCTCTAACGCCGAAACGGTTGAAGATACGAAAAAAGTCAGAGGACACAAAATATGTATTTTTTTATAAGGAACAACATTTATTCGACACATTTTTGCGTATCTATAATATTTCGTGAGATACAGCGTTATGAACAATTGAAATTGTTAATAGCAATAGAAACCAGGAGACATATATGGAGCAAAAACTAATCAGCTCTGAGTTACGGCAAGACGCTTCGATTGCGTCATACAGGACCGCGATCGGATAATTTGTTCACGAGAAATCGTTCCGGGAAATTTTTGGTTACATACGCACATCGGCACACACACACACACACACATACAGACATTTTGTTTTAAATAGTCTTGAAAGGTCAGGAATGCCGTGAAACGTGGAGATCTGATGGAAAACCGATTTGTCATTTTCGGGGGCGAAACAATAATTTTCCCTATCGGGAAGTTGATAATAAGATAGTATGTCGCGTGTTGGTGAACAGGGATGATATGTTCTATCTGTCATGCGCACGTGTTTGACAGTGGCGTGACAGAATAGAGAGGAGAGTGGGCTATATGTCCTTGCCCCTCATACGTCGATGAGAGTGAAAATAGTCTAGTACCCCCAAGTGTACCTATGCTTGGAGTGGGCAGGGCCATCGATGTAGAAAGATCATTGCAATTGATAATCTATTCATTATTTTCACGTCTATAATTGTTGAGTCCTAGGCAATAATTTCCGATTTTCAGTGAAGATTTTATTACTGTGTTAATGATTTATTAGTTCAGTTTAGGGGTAGTTATGACAAGGGAAGACATTTGATAATGCTTATCTTGAATTAGTGAAGATAATTACCGACTCTCGGACCATTTCAATGCATCACGTAAATTAATTTATTTATACATTTTTTTTATTTCATCAAATTAACGATATATTAGGGCACGAAAATTCTTTCACAATTTACTCATTTATTATTTTTCCTTCTTTTGCAATCATTTTTTTTTTTCAAAGAAATATACCGACCAGTGATTGATAAACAAGTGGTCCATGCACTCAACGTATACGCGATACTTACATTAATATTGACAAAAAAAAAAAAGCAAAGATTGAGCAAAGAACAAAAAAAAAATTGAACTATCAAGCCTCTAAGAAAATTCATAATTTTACCATTTAAAATATTTTCAATTTCATAATAAAAATTTCCAATGAAGCCTCATTACAATTTCATGTAAATACGTAAATGTAGACGTCAATTTTCGTCTGTGAGTGATCGATCTTGTACAAAAATTATTGAAGAAGAAAAGAAGAAATATCGAAAGCAATGAAAAAAAAAAAAGGAAAATATATAAAAAATAAAGTGTCTACGGAAAAATAATCTTGTGCTGTTATCATTTTTCCCACTAGTGTATTAAGTCACGGGAGTTATCACGAAACAACCAAAATATTATCATTACGATAGCCAGTAGTGCTATGATAATTGATAGGTCGAGTATTTAATTTAATCGTACCACCAATATTATCTTGCTGCAAGTGCCTTACATGAGTCATGCTTTTTAATGAATAATAAACTAATGAAAAGCTCCGAAGCGTGTATAGAATTAGCCGCAGCCTTGAAATACAATACTATATTCTGTTGGTTTCGTGATGACACGACGGCTCTCCCATGCGGTTTTCAACGGTAATATGACACCAGCAACTTTCGCAGGGAGAATACTTTTTCACCTCCATGTGCAGAGTAAGTCAAAGTATTTTGCCTCCCGAGGATGAATAATGTCTTTATTTAAAAATATTAGACGTCTGGTGAGTTCAGGTAATCAAGGTGTGACATTGACTATATTCAATAATTGAATGACAGAGGAGTATGTATGAACCAGCCCCCTGACACTCTACCTATTCTGCCGTATAATCACAGTCTTCCCTTACCGTTGCCGCCCCTGTAGCGCTGTGAGTATGATCGCTGACTGGAATGGAGGGGGTAGATACTCAGCCTCCCCCCTCCCTTTTTATTTGGTTCGGGTAGTCTGGCATTGATTGTATAATGGGTGCCATGGGTGCCATGGGTTTGGGCAACTGTGGTAGATTGAACGGATCCCGCGCGAAACCCCCCACCCCTTTTCCTAAGCAAAGGTATACCAGCGCCACATAACGGCGACCACGGTAAGGGAACGGATATTTTCCAGAGTCAGGGGGCTGGTATGAACCAACTAGCATCGGCGGGTAGACGCTTGTCTAGCGAGACGTTAGGCAGTGCGGTGGGAATTCTATGAAGGGTAGGCGGTCGCGCGCCCCCCACCACTCCCACTGCGGTCCTGTAGCCCCGCGGGCTAAGTTGGCCCTTGCTCTCAACGCCCTCGCTCACGTGACGGCCCGCAGTTCTGGCCCTAGTATGAAGATTTTTGGGTGCGGCAAGAACTCATTCGCGGATACCCCATTTAAGGATATTCTTAACTATCTATAATACTATCTATAATAGCAGACCCAATTTTTAGATTTAATTCAACATTCTGATAACTTTTGTACTTGTTTTTGTTATCTTGAACGAGATTAATGTCGGCTTTGACCTTGTTCTTTGGACAAGATTAGTGTAATGATGGGAAGGTTTTAGAGCATACTTTTAATGGATCAACTGGGAATTTCCAACTTTTGAAAATTTTGTATAAAAACAAATGTTCCTTATGTAAAAATATGTATTCAATGTTGCATTTCTCCAGCTTGCAAAATTAAAATGTAACCGCAGGTAGAATCTGGGGAGTGTCTGGATCCAACGCGTGCGGTTAAACCACAGGCACTTGAGGTTTTGAAAAATCTTTAACAGAAAGAACAGACAATTTTTTTTTTTTTAATTTTTAAGAAGAAGAAGAAGAAGAAGAACTACAACTCAGTTTTTTTCCGTATACTCCATGTCAAGCATTTTTTCAATTTTTCACTTTAAATTTTAGTGCCACTAGCATTGACGACTATGGGACCAGGTAATGCGTAGATGTCTATTTTTTATTTATAAGTATTTTGTTTACCAGCATTAAGCAAGATAGCGACGAAATAATTCGATTACCAAAATAATAAAATTGGGAAAATAATATTTGTACAAAATTAGAGAAATCACAATTTGTTATATATATATCATATATATATATATATCAAAATATACGTTATACATTTTCATGATATATATATATATATATATATAATGTATTATAAACATAATAATTATAAATATAGTATATTATAAATATAATATATTACAAATATATATAATAAAATATATAAACTAAAAATAAAATATGAAATAAAAAAAAAAATTGAATATCGAAAAGAACATTGAAAACTTTTTTCCGGGCCAGCGGACGTAAAGTACAATTTTCCGCTCGCTGTCCGGAAAAGTCTTACTTTACGCCCGCCAGACCGAAAAAAAATATTTTAACCGTGCGCGGTGAAATAAAGAACCTTCAGCCGCGAACTTACCAACCTTCCCTTTGCCTCTCGCGGTTAAAAACCCTATATATTAAAATCCTTCTTTTGCATCCGTACTTTACGGGCCTAGGTTAAAAAAATAGTTAGTTACGTCATAAGGCCTGGAAAATTTTTCTGAGAAGACAACCGTCGACGATCTGATTAAGGAAAACGGTAAAAAAAAAAAAGTGGCAAAGCCCGTGGCAATAATAATAATGATAATAATATTTTTTTCATACAGAACTGAAGACAGTGTTTTTTTGTGCGTAGGAGTCTTAAACTTGCCTTGGGATTATGCTAAAAACGTCCCACAAGTTAAGAACCACATATACGATTTTCCTATAACAGTATCTAATAGATAGATAGGTACATAGAAGAAATACACGGGATCAATGTTAAATGTTTATTCATTTTATTCGCTAGTACAAGTGCGGAGTACAATCGAAGAGCCGCGACGATTGAAAGCCTCCGCGCTGCGCGTTCGTCGACCGAGATCATTCGATTCTTCGGGTACTGGAGATCGACTGTTGATGATGTTGTGGCGAAATACAGTGCTTCGGAGAAGTCCGAAGTGGCTCACACAAGCCATTAAGTCCAAAACTGGCTATCAGACAATGCGGACATGTTCTGGTCCAAAGAGTTTTGGCCCCCGAATATCCCAGATGTGAACCCCCCTCGACTACTATGTTTGGAGCGTTGTTGAACGGGTTGCCAACAAGTCGCGGCACCCTAATGTCGCGTCTCTCCGCGCCACTATCGAAGCAGCATTCGCCAATATGGACAGCGCTGCGTTACAGAGAGCGTGCGGCCGCTTCAGGACAAGGATGGAGGCGGTAATTGAGGCCGACGGTGGTTACATTGAGTAATTGCACTCCTGACAGGTCACACCAATATTGACTAAAACATTTTCTTTTACACTCGTCCTTTGCGCCAATAAATTATATTTGAAACCAAAGTTTAATTCGGTTTAAACCATGGAGAGCCTCAAGTTGCACAGGCGTTCTGTTACGAAACTGCTGTTCGACGGTGTGTCTATATGAATTAGAGCAAGGAGCAGCCGCAATTCTTGGACCTCGGCTAAAGGCCAGTGCTCCACTCGCACGGCCATCGCCACCGGTCAGTATCATAATGTAATATCACTCTTGATTGTTCAGCTTTTTTTCTCATTTGCTTACACATGAAACGGTACGTAATGCATTGTTGATGATTCCGGTTGCGTGCAACGTCGCTTCACTCGAAACTTGCATTCCCCTTCGATAAAAAAAAGAAAGTAAGTGAATAACTGCATGAACATTAATTTTTCACTTCTGCGCTGCATGGAAAATGGAGAACCATGTAGAAATTTAAATGTTGAATTAAAAATGTAAATGACTTAAAAAATTGCGACAGCTGGTGGTTCTGACATGTAGATACCTACTTTGATGCATATCTAGGTGGTACAACGTTGATTGGTATCGGTGAATAAATTATTCTCGCATACGCTATGTGAGAAATGGAACCCAGGTGAGAGTTGACAACTGTCGCTGGTCCCTAGCCTTGCCTGGCCCGCCCCGGTCTTGGCAAACGAGCCGGTGCCAGGCCTGTTTGGAACATTGGGTCAAGCTAGGCCCAAGGATGGGAATTGGACTGGCAATTTAGCCTGGGCCAAGCTTGATATTTAGACTGAGACAAGTCTGGCGACCAAGTTGAGGATTGGCAAGCGCCAGGCCTGATCGAGAATTACGTGGTATAACCGACCCTTGAACTCCGGACCTGGTCCTAGGCTGTACCAAGGCTGGCAAGTAAGCCTTAACGTAAAATGTGATTGTGGATTCAGGCTGGTACTAATCCGGCAATAGCCAGGCTTGGGTGCCAGCCCTGTGCCAATACTGATCCAAGGTTGGTATCCATGGTCTTGGTTGGCAGCCTTGGCACAAGACTGGTATCACCACTGGTACAAGCTAAGCCCAACCTAGGATGCTGAGGCTTAGTAAAACAAGACTGTCCCAAGCTTGGGTCGATTATTGAAGCTTGACACTTCCCACCCGGGAATGAGATCTTTGGGTACCAAGCGCGACCAAGTGGGCCCTTTTGCAATTTAAATTTGAAGCTGAATTTTCGAACGAAATTCTCGTGATTTCATTATCAGGAAATGGAGAATGAAGTTACCATTGATTTAGTCGTAAAGCGAAGCAGCTGAATAACTCAGAAACTCGATTCGACAAAGTGGTCCCTTTTCCCGTTTGCCCCGGCCAGAAATAAACTTGAACCAATTGAGTAGTCTCGCTACTGATATAGTCATGAAATCAAGTGTAAGACGATAAATTCAGCCGGAAAACACCCTCATACATATTTCATCGATTTCACTCCCTCCCCCTCCCCCACCCCCCTAATTTCATTTGTCAAACTCAGAAGTCTACTCCGCAAAATCAGATTAATCTTCATGCAATGGCTTCCGCATTGAGACATCAAAAGGAATACGAAATGTAGGATAAGGCCCTCCCCCCCCCCCCCTCCCCCTCCCCCTGAAATCGATACTTCCACCCTATGAATAAACTACCAAGCAAAAGGATAACTCTCCAACTCGGGCAATGTTTCCGAACACGATCGAAACTTGCAGTTGGTTTGGCATGTTACCATTGAGCATTGGTTTGTTGTTAGCATGGATATAGGATTGGCAAGGTCGATGGATATTGACTTTTCCGACTATACTACAGTAGATCTCATTCTTCATAGAAATATAAGTTGTATGATTACCCCCCTATTCTTACTTCCAGTGCAGTGTTTAAAATGTTTCTCTTAATTTTGCAGCTGGAGCCCGGAAATTTTATATAGGTGGATTTTGGGGAACAAACTGCAAATTCAGTAAAATGCAATGATGGATGTGTGTGTGTGTGTGAGAGTGGGTGGGTGAGTGAGTATGTGTGTGTGTGTGTGTGAGTGGGTGGGCGGGTGAGTGAGTATGTGTGTGTAGGTGGGTGAATGAGTGGGTGGGTGGGTGGGTGGATGACTAGGTGGGTCGGTGAGTAGGTAGGTGGCCGGGTGGGTGAATGAGTGGGTGAGTAGGTGGGTCGGTGAGTAGGTAGGTGGGTGGCTGGACGGGTGGGTGAGTAGGTGTGTGAGTGGGTGGGTGAGTAGGTGGGTGGGTGGACGAGTAAGTGGGTGGGTGGACGAGTAGGTGGGTGGACGGGTGGGTGGATGACTAGGTGGGTCGGTGAGTAGGTAGGTGGCCGGGTGGGTGAATGAGTGGGTGAGTAGGTGGGTGGGTGGACGAGTAGGTGGGTGGGTGGGTGGACGGGTGGGTGAGTAGGTGTGTGAGTGGGTGGGTGAGTAGGTGGGTGGGTGGACGAGTAGGTGGGTGGACGGGTGGGTGAGTGGGTAGGTGAGTAGGTCGGTGGGTGGACGAGTAGGTGAGTGGGTGTGGGCGCGTGGGTGGCTGCGAGTGACTATGTGTGTGTGTGTGTGTAATAATTTCGGTTAAACTGCATATTACCACGCAATTATCCACATTTCTTCCATCACCAAATATATCCCATAAAGTTATTCCCCCATTACTATAACGTGGAGGTCAACGTCATCTACTTGCCCCATGAATCATTACTCATTCGCAAATGATTACATAATGCGACAAAAGTCACTCTCCACTGAGTAATGATCTCCCGACGAGGATTTATGACTTATCACTTTTACACTGATAAGACTTTTCTCAAAATGACTCATGCATTTAATAGCCACGCGAATTGCAAAAAAAAAAATAGTAACAAAGTCCAATAGAATCCTGCCAATGTGCATTCTCATTTACTATATATATAATGTGCACTTTAGTATAGACCGAGAGCAAAGAATCAAGGTCGTTGCGTCGCAATGCGAGAAGACTTTGAATATCGTGTCGCATAATTGAAGCAACTGCACTATGTACACTGATAAAAAGGATAACATTGGGTACATATAGGTCAGGAGTGTACGTGATCAGAAATGAATAAAAGTACTGGTTGCCACGGTTACCACCATGATTGTTCAATCATTTCGCTATATAACTAAGTCACATTCGGAAGCCCGAGTAGAAATTATCGCATATCGTTTACACCATTTATGTAGGATATTACGTAAAGAAAGGTGAATGGGAATGATTGCGTGGGTCTGCGAAGACCTGAAAACCCATAAATCAGCAATGTCTTGTTCTCGTCTAGTTAACCCCATTTGACCTTGTGCATGCCATGGGTTACCAGTGCAAATGTGGACAATAATCTAATCTATGCCAAGCTTGGGACAGTCTTGTTTTACTAAGCCTCAGCATCCTAGGTTGGGCTTAGCTTGTACCAGTGGTGATACCAGTCTTGTGCCAAGGCTGCCAACCAAGACCACGGATACCAAACTTGGATCAGTATTGGCACAGGGCTGGCACCCAAGCCTGGCTATTGCCGGATTAGTACCAGCCTGAATCCACAATCACATTTTACGTTAAGGCTTACTTGCCAGCCTTGGTACAGCCTAGGACCAGGTCCGGAGTTCAAGGGTCGGTTATACCACGTAATTCTCGATCAGGCCTGGCGCTTGCCAATCCTTAACTTGGTCGCCAGACTTGTCTCAGTCTAAATATCAAGCTTGGCCCAGGCTAAATTACCAGTCCAATTCCCATCCTTGGGCCTAGGTTGACCCAATGTTCCAAACAGGCCTGGCACCGGCTCGTTTGCCAAGACTGGGACGGGCCAGGCAATACTAGGGACTTTAATTTCAAATATTTTTTTAATGTCACTGGAAGACTAGCATTGGATATTTCTGCTGAAGGCAATGCGACTTAATTCAATGGATCTAGGTAATTGTATTTATCCGTAATTACAATTGCACGCTTGGGCACCCCCGGATAGGAATGTGATAATTATTCCCCGTCCGGCAATACGTCCTTGGAGCATTGTATTATGAACACACCCAATGCTGCGCGTTATTTTAAATGAACTACTAATCAAGTAGACCTTGAATATTTCATAAATAACATGATTTTCATTGGGTGAATCATGCGGCCGGCGTCTGGTGCTCTTTAGAGTTCAATGACCTCTTCAATGCTCATTCAGTGGACAGCTGAATTTGGTTTCAAGCACAAGTATCGTGTGTTTTTTTTTTGTGGAATGGTGAAGTAAAAATGCAGGTTACAATTGAGGTCGTCTAGTCATTTTGAACGTGTAACCTCTCACGTACAGTAGTTATGCGTCATGAATTATCCACTGCGGTCGGTGACTTACGGAAAAAAAAAACAAATGTGGAATAAAATTGCTACTGCACTAGCTGTTGCATTTATCTGTGACTATAATTTTTTCTATTTAATTCTTTTTTTTTTCATTCTTTATGGGAGTGTTTTCTCTTATAGCTTTGTTGAGCAATGACTTAATTTTTGATGGTCTGTACTTTGGATTGTATTTTTTTTTTCTTTCTATTTTATTAGTAGAATAGAAATAAATTAAAGTATTAATCACTAATAGATTATTTACATAACAATTTGGTATATGCTGCAAAAAAATCATCTGGAAGAGCAGAGGTGGCAAGCAAGTTCTCCAACAAATCCAACCAACGATCCATAGGTGAGCCAGAAATATAAAAGAATATAGTAAAGTGGGGTCCCATTTACGAAGAAATCGCTCAATGTATTAACAGCGAAAATCACCGGATGACAAATCGCGGAAGTGTTTGGAATATTGTGAAAAAGAGTTTTCACTTGCCGATAGGGAAAGCTATCGTAATAATCCCGAGACTGAAATGTGTGAAATCCAAGAAATTGTCATGTTTTCGGAGATTTCGTAAACTTCGAGACACAGATGAGATATATATATATATATATGTGTGTGTGTGTGTGTGTGCGTGAGTGGGTGGATCAGTGTGTGTGTGTGTGTAGGTGGGTGTGTCGGTGAGTAAGTGGATGTGTGGGTAAGTGGGTGGGTAGGTGGGTGGGTGGGTGGGTAGGTGGGTGGGTGGGTAGGTGGGTAGGTGGGTAGGTGGGTGGGTAGGTGGGTGGGTGGGTGGGTGGGTAGGTGGGTGGGTGGGTAGGTGGGTGGGTAGGTGGGTGGGTGGGTAGGTGGGTAAGTGTATGTGTGGGTGGGTAGGTGTGTGTGTGAATGGGTCGGTGGCTTTGAGTGGCTGGCTGTGGGTGATAGAACTTCCTCCCTCCTCCCTCTTCCCCCTAGCCCGTGTCGTTGAATCCCCGTCCGACCTTGCGGTATCCTCATGCAGGTACCGCGGATAGCACACATCTTCCTGTTATCGATTCATGAGCAAAATTTGCGCATTTGTTTTTTCTTCCGTCTCCGTCCCACGCTAGCTGCTCTTTCAACATTCCTTCATAGGGCATACGCGACACCCATCCATGTGGCTGGGGCCGACTTTAGCTATTTTGGCCATCGTCTTTCTAAGCACAGGGTAAACCCCCAGAAAGCCCTACATTACGATTGCGGACGCCTATGATTGCACCCACCCCCTTCCCCGCGTCGGGTTAGGTTCCCGTCCGGCCGTGCCGGATCGGAACTAGTAACAAACAATTTCACGACATTTGTTCCTGAAAATTACACCTGAGAAAATTGCGACCATGGTGTTGTGAATTACAAGGCCCGTAGAAATTTCAGAAAATTTGCTGTAATTACATTTTTTCAGTCACTTGGAATAACCAGGTGAACGATTCTACCTTGAAATAGATTGAAAAAAAAAGTGCTAATTTGTCTGCGCCATCGCTGTAACATGCTGTGTATAGTTGTTGCGCAATAATTGACATGCCAAAAACATATACGCTTTTTTTTTCAAACCCATGTGAAGATGATGTAAGTCAAACTATTTTGCCTCCCGCGAATGAATAATGTATTTATTTAAAAATATTAGACGTCTGGTGAGTTCAGGTAATCAAGGTGTGACATTGACTATATTCAATAATTGAATGACAGAGGAGTATGTATGAACCAGCCCCCTGACACTCTACCTATTCTGCCGTATAATCACAGTCTTCCCTTACCGTTGCCGCCCCTGTAGCGCTGTGAGTATGATTGCTGACTGGAATGGAGGGGGTAGACACTCAGCCTCCCCCCTCCCTTTTTATTTGGTTCGGGTAGTCTGGCATTGATTGTATAATGGGTGCCATGGGTGCCATGGGTTTGGGCAACTGTGGTAGATTGAACGGATCCCGCGCAAAACCCCCCACCCCTTTTCCTAAGCAAAGGTATACCAGCGCCACATAACGGCGACCACGGTAAGGGAACGGATATTTTCCAGAGTCAGGGGGCTGGTATGAACCAACTAGCATCGGCGGGTAGACGCTTGTCTAGCGAGACGTTAGGCAGTGCGGTGGGAATTCTATGAAGGGTAGGCGGTCGCGCGCCCCCCACCACTCCCACTGCGGTCCTGTAGCCCCGCGGGCTAAGTTGTCCCTTGCTCTCAACGCCCTGGCCCACGTGACGGCCCGCAGTACTGGCCCTAGTATGAAGGTTTTTAGGCGCGCATCAACTTTATCAGAGTCAGGCAATTTCGTCCGACATTGATGATCGGTTTCATGATTTATAATCTACCGATCTACAATTGGCACATCACCCACTTTAAATTAACGCGTTTACGGTAATAATCCTCTAATGGGAAATTTATCATTTTAGATTTTCGGTTAAATTTTTTTCATTATCTACGGCAGAAGACAATTCGAAAATAAATTTAAATTTTGAATTTAGAATTCTCCAAAAGAGTTCGATGGTCTTTCGAACTCAGAATTCTCAGAATTTTTTTTCATTTCGATGATTTTGTCGTGTTTTTGAAAACCGTTTACGAATTAGGATTCTGCAAAAAAAAAAAAAAAATTGTTCAATTAAAAAAAAAATTTTGAAAATATTTCATCATTTTTTTTTCAATTCACGAAACTATCAATAATTCAAAAACAGATTATCCCCACCACAACCGATGAGAAATTCAATTAAACACTGTCTTTTCTTCTCTAAAAAATCAATGAAAATTGGACGAGAATGACAACTGCGCTTGCCTAACTGGTGTAATCCTATTTGGACGGTTAACAGGTATCTCTTCACTTATGCCTTGAGGAAAAACTTCAGTTGAACTTTGTTATTTATGCTAGCACGTACTAGCATAGATTCACCACTGCAACATGGATATCATGGGTACTTCACGATTGTTTCAAACATTTTTTCTCCAGTTGTGGTCCAGACCCTTATTAAAAAAAAAAAAAAAAAAAAAAAAAAAAAAAAATTGAAAATTCTAATTTTTAAAATAATTTTGCTTTCGTACCAAAAAGTCGATCCCAAAAATCCAAAACTCAAAATAAAAAAATAAAAAAAATGTTCGACTCTGCTAGAAAATTAATAGATTTCTCAATGACACTACCATATTTTAATTTTTATATTGACAAATTTTCCCGTGCCCTAGAGCTAGCCAAGGCTGGAGCTGGCAATTTGGCCTATCGCGGCCTGAGCACGCAAATTGACTTCGATACAATACCGAGCCCGGATGGTCTATTCACCCTGGAAGAGCTAATCGGCGAAGGTACTTACGGTGAGGTTTACGCTGCTCGTGATACAGCTAAAAATATTCCCGTTGCAATTAAAATTCTGGAGAACATTGCGGATAATATTGAGGAAATTGAGGAAGAATACATGATACTGCGTGATTTAAGCCCCCACCCGAATATTCCGCTATTTTACGGATTATTCATGAGGCCAGGGAGTGTCAGCCAAGACGAGGATCAACTGTGGTTCTCCATGGAGGTAAATCACTATATTTTCGCGATAATTGCGGAGTAATTTTCTGCCGAGACAACTGATTCATTGATAACAGACGAATAGTTTATTGACCTGGAAATGTTTCATTTTTCAATCTGATTTTGCTAATTTGAAAAAAAAAAAAAAAAAAAAAATCGGCGGCGTTGCGCTCATGGTGCGACCAAGTGGGTCAATATTGAAATTACCCGAATTAAAAATCGTGAAAAAAATTTCTCTTTTTCAGCTATGCACAGGCGGTTCAGTTACCGATCTGGTCCAAGGGCTGAAGAAGCGTGGAAGCCGTTTAACTGATAATCAAATAGCTTACATAATCCGCGAAACCGTGGAGGCGCTCGTGTACTTGCATACCAATCACTGTATGCATAGAGACGTAAAAGGCCACAACATTCTTCTGACGGAAGAGGCGGGCATAAAACTGGTTGATTTCGGTGTGTCCTCGCACTTGGCCATGACACTGGCGCGAAAGAACACCTCCGTGGGAACGCCATACTGGATGGCACCCGAGGTCAATGCTCCATTATCATTTCACAACTCAATTGGTCGTAATCCCATAAAATATACATACTGAGAAAAGATAGTAAGCTGTGTCATTGAGGCTCAATTATATTCATCAAAATGAACGGAACGCAGTGGCTTCATGGAGAATTTTGATGTTTCCCTTCTATTTTATACATACCCAGACGGGAAGTGCCAAGCTTCAACAATCGGCCCAAGCTTGGGACAGTCTTGTTTTACTAAGCCTCAGCATCCTAGGTTGGGCTTAGCTTGTACCAGTGGTGATACCAGTCTTGTGCCAAGGCTGCCAACCAAGACCATGGATACCAAACTTGGATCAGTATTGGCACAGGGCTGGCACCCAAGCCTGGCTATTGCCGGATTAGTACCAGCCTGAATCCACAATCACATTTTACGTTAAGGCTTACTTGCCAGCCTTGGTACAGCCTAGGACCAGGTCCGGAGTTCAAGGGTCGGTTATACCACGTAATTCTCGATCAGGCCTGGCGCTTGCCAATCCTTAACTTGGTCGCCAGACTTGTCTCAGTCTAAATATCAAGCTTGGCCCAGGCTAAATTACCAGTCCAATTCCCATCCTTGGGCATAGCTTGACCCAATGTTCCGAACAGGACTGGCACCGGCTCGTTTGCAAAGACTGGGGCGGGTCAGGCAGGGCTAGGGATTATCCTAGCCCTGCCTGACCAATCGCCACAAAATTTATCATATTATCCTGTAACTTTCGCTTAGTCACATAAAATTGTAATTAGCTCCATTGATATTCCATGCGAGGATCATTCATAAAATTCCCTGTATATTCGCAATAATTGCATTGATTTTTTCATCAATTCAGGTAATCGCTTGTGAACAACAATTGGACTCATCCTATGACTGCCGCTGTGATGTTTGGTCAGTGGGTATCACCACAATTGAATTAGCCGAGGGTGATCCACCCCTAGCTGAGCTACATCCAATGCGCGCTCTCTTTCAAATACCCAGAAATCCACCGCCTAAATTCAAAAATCCCGAATTCCATCGGCCAGAAATGTCGGACTTCATTGCTGAGTGTCTTGTTAAAGATCTGGAGCATCGACCTTTTGCCAGTGAATTGCAGGAACACCCACTCATCAAGTCCGTCAATTCTTTTGAGGAATTAGTGAGAGAGGAATTGCAGTTGGAGATTGCGCGACAACGTGGTGAGGGCAGGGTGCACAGGCAGCCCGATATAACAACTAAACACGGGAAATTAAAGAGCGATAGGAAAGTGGCGGCTAAGAAAATTTATTTTGACGACCTTGCTGCACTAGACGCTCTCACTGAGGACACTATCGTCGAGCAGCTTGAGCATCGATACTCCGAGGAACAAATATACACATATATAGGTAAACTATCATCGATAAGATTTAGTCGTCATTTTATCGAAACGCCAGAATGAATATACATTCTGATGAAATATGTATTTTATGTACTTGACCCAGTTTTTCTAGCTAAGATATAGACAATAGAATGTGCATATAGTTTTAATTTATTTTTAGAGGATTTATGAGAGGTTTCTTATCTCCGATACGGGAAGATATTGCTTTGTCGAAATAGAATATCGGGTTTTGTGTTGATCTTCACAGCTGTTGGTTGAGCATTCCTTCGTAGGGCATAGTGGGCACCCATCCATGTGGCTAGGGCCGACCTTCGCAATTTAGGGCTTCGGATTTTTAGACACAGGATGAACCTCCAGAGACCCCCCCCCCTGGGAGTGGTTAGGTTCCCGCCCGGCCACCCGGTCTAATTCCATGGGTTCAAGCCCCGACGCCTTGTTGCGTATGTGTGTGGATTTTTTCATTCTTTGAAGTGAAGAATTATGCAATCAGGCTTGTGGATCATCTTAACGGAACTTGGAATGATTGCCTAAATTGATTATTGAAAGAAAAATAGATGGGAGGTTGTGGAGGGGGAAGTTGTGTGGTGTATAGATACTTGGTTGCTCTTGGTGATCTTTCGTGGTCGTGGACTTGGCCGATACGCTACCGCGTATCTCGATTAAATTTAGGCATTATTAGGAATTCAGTTGGGTCTATTGAATGCAGTTAACAAATCTGAGTGTTAAGAATTTTTGAATGATGCACAGAACGCATTTTGCGACATAGATGCTTCGTGCAATTTCATTATCAGCGAGGACTTTGCTGGACAAATAAATTACCTCATGGACATGGGGGATATCCATAACTAACGATGTTTTTCAATAGTGTATATCTGGGTGAATGATGAAGATTACGGAAAGTCGATAAGATAAAATTTCTTCAGTGTGAAGTGAAATTTTTTTTTTCACCAGACATTATCCCCCTATCGCCAATTGGTTGCACGTATAGAGTTCAATTGTTAATAACACTTGTGTCCATCCGCGTTTAAAAAACCATAGACGAAAATTCGAGGCGATGTACGAAAACTGCAAAATGACCTGGACACATGTGACGTCACTGGAGAACGTATTAAATGTCTTTCCACTACCGGACTTTTTTTTTTGCAGTTCACGTGGAACAGAGGAAAGCGGATTGCCATTGTTTATAACGCTCTAACGCCGAAACGGTTGAAGCTACGAAAAAAGTCAGAGGACACAAAATCTGTATTTTTTTATAAGGAACAACATTTATTCAACACATTTTTGCGTATCTATAATATTTCGTGAGATACAGCGTTATAAACAATTGAAATTGTTAATAGCAATAGAAACCAGGAGACATATATGGAGCAAAACCTAATCAGCTCTAAGTTACGGCAAGACGCTTCGATTGCGTCATACAGGACCTCGATCGGATAATTTGTTCACGAGAAATCGTTCCGGGAAATTTTTGGTTACACACGTACATCGGCACACACACACACACACACACAAACACAGACATTGTGTTTTAAATAGTCTAGAAAGGTCAGAGATACCATGAAACGTGGAGATCTATACAATGTTGCGTCATTTGTTTTCCTCCAGGGGACATTCTGGTTGCCGTGAACCCCTTCACCAATCTCGGCCTCTACACCGGTATCGAGCAGCGCCGCTACAAGGGCCAAGCGCGATCCGACAATCCACCCCACATATTTGCTGTAGCTGATGCTGCCTACCAAGCGCTCCTCCACCAGCGCCAAAATCAATCAATCATTATAAGCGGTGAATCTGGCGCGGGCAAGACCGAGAGTGCAAATTTATTACTGAAACAATTGGTCTACTTGAGCAAAGCACCAAACCGAAATCTCGAGGAGCAAATTCTGCAGATAAATCCCATAATGGAGGCATTTGGCAATGCCACAACGGGTATCAATGCCAACTCCTCAAGATTTGGAAAATACTTGGATTTAACAATGACCAGAGGTGGAAAAGTCACTGGAGCTAGAATTGCTGTTTATCTTTTGGAGCAGTCACGAGTTGTTGCCCAAGCGTCGTAAGTACTTTTTGGGGCTATTGAATCAATGTATCAGTTGGTCAAACTTTTTTTCCTTTTTTTCTTATTGACTATCAGCCCTATGTGGGCTATTTACACAAAGAGTGAGCATAATTGCATCAGTATTACAGTATGGCTTTCCATATTCAACCTATAAACAGTTAGTCAGGTGGAAAGTGCCAAGCTTCAACAATCGGTCCAAGCTTGGGACAGTCTTGTTTTACTAAGCCTCAGCATCCTAGGTTGGGCTTAGCTTGTACCAGTGGTGATACCAGTCTTGTGCCAAGGCTGCCAACCAAGACCACGGATACCAAACTTGGATCAGTATTGGCACAGGGCTGGCACCCAAGCCTGGCTATTGCCGGATTAGTACCAGCCTGAATCCACAATCACATTTTACGTTAAGGCTTACTTGCCAGCCTTGGTACAGCCTAGGACCAGGTCCGGAGTTCAAGGGTCGGTTATACCACGTAATTCTCGATCAGGCCTGGCGCTTGCCAATCCTTAACTTGGTCGCCAGACTTGTCTCAGTCTAAATATCAAGCTTGGCCCAGGCTAAATTACCAGTCCAATTCCCATCCTTGGGCCTAGCTTGACCCAATGTTCCAAACAGGACTGGCATCGACTCGTTTGCCAAGACCGGGGCGCGCCAGGCAAGGCTTGGGTCTAGCCTGGGTCAGTTGTCAATTTTCACCAGTGTCATTATATTTTCAGGGGCGAACGAAACTTCCATATCTTCTATTACATGTACGACGGCCTCGAAGCTGACAATCGCTTGGAAGAGTTTCATTTGGATTACCTACTACGCAGTAATCATCGATACCTAACTGATAACGTATGTGCTAGTAAAGCGCATATTGATAAATTTAATGAACTAAAAAATGGATTTAAAGTACTGGGCTTTCGCGATGCCGAAGTTGATACTGTGTACGCAGTTTTGGCAGCTATTTTACATCTCGGTGATATTGAGTTCGAGGAAGCTGCGGCTGACGATAACACGGATAATAAAAGTGTTGTTGTGAATAAAGACCCATTGAATCATGGTAAGTGGGTATTTTATGAGTTTCATTGGCCCCATCATTAGTTGCCGATATCGTTAAGGGGCTATTACATTCTTAATGATGGTGGAAGTCTGGTAGTTAGAGGAACAGCGATAGCATTGACGTCAACTGCCATCCGTTATTGAGAATGATGGATTGCCATGGATTATTATTGTAAAATTGGTAGTGTATTTTGGGTTGAGGATATGAGCAATGGAAGAAATTTGGTGAACTGGGTTAAATTACCAAGAAACTTTTCCAGGAAGCTTGACCAGGGAACTTCTTCAGGAAGCGTTCCCAGGAAGGTTCCCCAGGGAGCTTCGCCAGGAAGGTTCTCCCGGAATCTTCTCCAGGAAGCTTCTCCAGAAAGCTTCCCCAGGGAAGTTCTCCAGGATGCTTCCCCAAGAAGCTTCTCCAGGAAGGTTCTCCAGGAAGATTCCACAGGGAACTTCTCCAGGATGCTTCCTCAAGGAGCTTCTCCAGGAAGGTTCTCCGGGAAGCTTCCCCAGGGAACTTCTCCAGGAAGCTTCCCCAGGGAACTTCTTCAGGAAGCTTCTCTAGGGAAATTCTTTAGGAAGCGTCCCCAGGAAGGTTCGCCAGGGAGCTTTCGCAGGAAGCTTCGCCAAGAAGCTTCTCCAGGAAGCTTCCCCAGGGAAGTTCTCCAGGATGCTTCCCCAAGAAGCTTCTCCAGGAAGGTTCTCCAGGGAACTTCTCCAGGAAGCTTCCCCAGGGAACTTCTCCAGGAAGCTTCCCCAGGGAACTTCTTCAGGAAGCTTCTCCAGGGAAATTCTTTAGGAAGCGTCCCCAGGAAGTTTCTCCAGGAAGCTTCCCCCGAAAGTTTCTTCAGGAAGCTTTCCCAGGGAACGTCCTCAGGGAGCTTCTCCCGGGAACTTCTTCAGGAAGCTTCTTCAGGAAGCTTCTCCAGGAATCTGCTTCTCGTCATCGGGGCACAAGACACAAACATCCCGATGAGGTAAATTTACTACATATATTCGTGAATTGTTACAGTTTGCGATCTTCTGGGTACTGAGATCACCGACTTGATGGATGCACTCACCTCAAATTCCGTTGTTACAAGAGGCGAAACAATAACACGTAATAACACCGTGGAAGAGTCTTGTGCAGCGCGTGACGCAATGGCCAAGGGATTATACGGGCGTCTCTTCGATTGGATGGTCAATCAAATTAATTGTCTACTGAGTTTTAATAGATCACCAAAATACGAGCCACTTGCTGTGGGCCTATTGGACATATTTGGCTTTGAAAATTTCCCGAGGAATTCCTTTGAACAATTGTGCATCAATATAGCTAATGAGCAGATACAGTATTACTTCAATCAGCAGATATTCACGTGGGAGCAGCAGGAGTACATGGCGGAGGGAATACCCGTTGATCTGGTTGAATTTTTGGATAATAGACCTGTACTGGATATGTTACTGAGCAAACCAATGGGACTGTTAGCGCTATTGGATGAGGAGAGTCGATTCCCGCGAGCCAATGATCGATCATTGATTGGTATAAATACTTAATAGTCATTGATTTTCTGTATATTAAAATCGGATACCAAACAAATCAATGGAATCCAGGAGGAAAGTGCTTGGCACAGTTTTGTTTTACTAAGCCTCAGCATCCTAGGTTGAGCATTGCTTGTACCAGTGGTGATACCAGTCTTTTGCCAAGGCTGCCAACCAAGACCATGGATACCAAACTTGGATCAGTATTGGCACAGGGCTGGCACCCAAGCCTGGCTATTGCCGGATTAGTACCAGCCTGAATCCACAATCACATTTTACGTTAAGGCTTACTTGCCAGCCTTGGTACAGCCTAGGACCAGGTCCGGAGTTCAAGGGTCGGTTATACCACGTAATTCTCGATCAGGCCTGGCGCTTGCCAATCCTTAACTTGGTCGCCAGACTTGTCTCAGTCTAAATATCAAGCTTGGCCCAGGCTAAATTACCAGTCCAATTCCCATCCTTGGGCCTAGCTTGACCCAATGTTCCAGACAGGACTGGCACCGACTCGTTTGCCAAGGCTGGGACGGGCCAGGGAAGGTTGGGGACTAGTCCGGGGCAGGCAAGGCTAGGGACTAGTCTGGGTCAGGCCCGGGTAAGGCAAGGCCTGACCCATTTAATTACTGATTTATAATTGTGTTTCAGAGAAATTTCACAGCAACATCAAATCGAAATTTTACGTCCGGCCCAAATCGGATGCTGCATGTTTTGCCATTCATCATTTTGCCGGGCGAGTTGTATACCAGGCAGATGGATTTTTGTCAAAAAATCGTAATTTTTTACCACCCGAGGTTATTCAATTAGTGAGACAATCGCAATCAGATATGGTGAGATTTTTGTTCCAATGTCCAATCACCAAGACCGGCAATTTGTATTCAGTTGTACGTGATACGGGCACACGTAATTCTACGCATTCCAATCAGGATACCAAGGCACGTGCTCGTTTTATTTACAGAATTGTGAAACCTGTAATTCATTTGGCAGTTTGTGAAGTGATTAATAAGCGATAAATCAGGGAGGTTTATGCCACGTTTGGTTTTGTTTTTTTTTTCCGACAGGAGAAGTACTCGAGCCGAAGCATGGCGTCACAATCGCGAGCACAGCAAACTGTGGCAACTTATTTCAGGTACTCTCTGATGGATTTATTGCAAAAAATGGTGACGGGATGTCCGCAGTTTGTACGATGCATTAAGCCGAATGATGCGACGAGCCCCAGGTACTTTGATAAGGACAAGGTTCTTAAGCAGTTGAGGTACACCGGCGTTTTGGAGACCATCAGAATACGGCAGAGTGGCTTCTCCCATCGAATTCCGTTCAATGATTTTTTGAAGAGGTTTGTTGAGATTAGGACATAAGTACAGGTGAGTCTCGATTATCCGGCCTACCGCGTTATCCGCGAGACCGAATTGGCCGCGGATAATACGGAAAAAGTCGGATAAGACGGATGGAGTCGAATGTACTTGTCGCAATACACTCTGCGCGCTCTTCCTTCGTTTCGGAAGAACCGCCTAAACCCACTGCAAGTGATCATTTGTTGATCAAACGTTAGCGAGATATCGCGGCTAAAAAACGAATGAGCAAGTTGAAGCAGTGTTCAATTACACCTTTTCTTAAACCTTATCAGTGACTATCTAAACTTTCTATTCACCATTATTTTTATACCAACTATTAAAATATGACAATGCATTTCTATTTTTATATATTCATCTGATGAAATTTCAGTTCGCCATCCAAATTACGTGGGAGATGATTGAAATTTTAGAATTCCCTATTCCCACCGTGTTATCCGAGTTTTCACTTATCCGCGGAAGCCCTTCCCCACATGACCTCGGCTAATCGAGACTCTACTGTAGTTGCCAAATTACGAAATTTTTCTCTTATAAAATATATTCGAATTTTGCACACGATTTCGAAGCGAAGTGGACGAAACGTATTTAAACAGATCAAGATATTGGCTACACATTCTGTGCGAAATTCCTCTCGTCCGAACGACCGCTTAAAATTATTTTGTCATGTACTTCGTGACCACAAGTATTGCTCGTCACAATGTCAAGAACAAATTTTCTGGCTCATGACTGCATAATTCACCGTCGGCTCGTGCCCGCAACCTCATATTTGCCAGAAAATTTGTTCGCGTCATGCTTCTAGTGACGAGAATTACTACTTTGTCAACTATTATCGAAAATGTGACAAGCAACGAGCTAACTTTTCGATAAAATATTGCATGATCTGCGCAATTGGATCTCTTCTATGAATAAAATACTGGAAATTTTTATGTAACCTTTTTTTTTTAATATACATTCAGAACGTGCGCACTAAAATCGATCGAGCGCTTAAAAAAAAAAAAAAAAAAAAAATGGGCTGTGGGTGTGACCTTCGGCGGGCCAAAATTATGACTTCCCGATGTCTGCGTGTGTGTGTGTACTTTCTTCCCAATCTCTCATTTTTCTCACCACAGAGCTCTCCAAATGATTTCAATTGTTTATAACGCTCTAACGCCGAAACGGTTGAAGATACGAAAAAAGTCAGAGGAGACTAAATATGTATTTTTTTATAAGGAACAACATTTATTCGACACATTTTTGCGTATCTATAATATTTCGCGAGATACAGCGTTATGAACAATTGAAATTGTTAATAGCAATAGAAACCAGGAGACATATATGGAGCAAAAACTAATCAGCTCTAAGTTACGGCAAGACACTTCGATTGCGTCATACAGGACCGCGATCGGATAATTTGTTCACGAGAAATCGTTCCGGGAAATTTTTGGTTACACACGTACATCGGCACACACACACACACACACACATACAGACATTTTGTTTTAAATAGTCTAGATAGGTCAGAAATACCATGAAACGTGGAGATCTGATGGAAAATGGATTTTTCATTTTCGGGGGCAAACCAATAACTTAAAATTTGTTTTTGGGTGCGACCGCTGCTTAATCAACTCTCCCTCTCTTCAGGTACTGCTTCCTGGCGTTTGGATATGATGAGGAAGTGGTCGGCAACAGTGACAACTGTCGCCTGCTGCTAATTCGTCTGAAGATGGATGGCTGGGCACTCGGCAAAACCAAAGTATTCCTCAAATACTATCACGTTGAGTTTCTCTCGAAGATGTACGAGGAGCAAATTAGAAAAATCATCATGGTCCAGGCTTCTGTGAGACGCTGGTTGGCCAAGATCTATTACAAAAAACAGAAGTGGCAGTTGGCATGTTCTGTGGTAACACTGCAGCGACATATTCGTGGATGGCTATCAAGAAGGAGAATTAATCCTAAAGTATTACATCGAAGCCTGTCGACCCTGCCATCTCCTTTGGAAGACATCCAAGGTCTTCTATATTTATTTTAGTCTACCCCATCCACTTTTTTTTTTCCCAATTTTTGTAACGATCGGTTCTAGCCACCTTGTCTCCTAGAAAAAAATTTCCGGAAATTTTCGCCGCAAAATCATCGATAAGAAAAATTTCCTCCGGAAAATCGGTATCGGGGAAAAACACTGTCGCTATATTGATATTCTTATTGCACCCATTACAGCGGAAGAAAAACTCAACGAAATTCTTCGAAGCCGGAAGTTGTCGCAAGATGCATTATCTGATCAAATTGCAAAACTCTCGAGTATCGCTGATAAGGGCGTTATCAACGAGGATGACGCCGCTGTCATTATCCAAAGTTGTGAGTATTCATCAAAAAATTGCTGCAAAAAAAAAAATCAAAAATTATGAATCCAAATTTATAATTCATTAAAAAATGTCCTAGTGAGAAGTTTGGGAAGGATGTATAGGAATTTCCTGTCGATAATGTAGGAATTTTGCATAAGTTATCGACACTCCATCTACCCCCCATAAAAAAACTGCCTTCAAAATTTTTTTTCGTTGGGTCTCCACCTTCTATATACATCCATATTTTGCAAGATGCTTCTCCATGGATTAAATAATACCCCAAAAAAAATTGGAGGACCTACGATTTTTTTTTATCACCATAATTTTTTTTCATCTCATCAAGATGCTTAGCTAAATTTCCATGATCTCCAGTTTTCCGAGGCTACACAATCAGAAAACGTTTCGGTTACCAATTGGAGGAGAGATTCAAGGAGATTTTGAATAAATACAACAGCAAGCAGGAGGCTCGAGAGGCTCTGATTCGTGAGGGAGTGAGAAACGAGGATGCTATATTCATCGTCCACAGATGGTACAAGAAGGAGATTCGGGTGAATCAGAGGCCAAGCAACGAGCCCCATTCGAAGCTCCGACAGGCTGACCTCATTCAATTCTCTCAGGCCGTGAGAATTTTCATTAATTCAGTAGCAAATCGATTAGTTGAATTTAAACCCAAGGGAGACGATCCAATTTTTAGTCAGTATCGCTCTGGGGTGGGTCTATGAAGAATGCTATAAAAATTTATACGTACTGGAGATATTGACGTGGAGACGTCTTACTTCCCGTTTCACGAAGAGAACGAAATTCCTTGAAACTCATTTTAATTCCCAAAAATATTCATCCCCTTTCTACTCTCCCCTAAACATTTTCCGTTTTATTCTAATTCTAACACCATTAGCTAAACCACGTAGACGTGTCGACGTCAAAATTCATCGGGTGTATCAGCGGCACTAGCCAGTGTCGCGCCAGATACAGCCACCCCAGGCATTTTTAGAAGTCTATTTGAACACAGGTACATATGAAGAATCAGGAGGTGCACAAGTACCTGAGGAGGAACAAGCCCGGCGTCAGATTGAACGAGATCGAAAACAGTCCTGACGATTATCAACGACCCGAGGGATTCAAACTCGTTGAGGCTGTGCTCAATTATCGAAGTGGCAATCAGCTGGAGGTGGATGATACAGTGAAGTATTACAGAGATCTGAAAGAGGAAATGAGTAGGTAAATATTTTCGTGAATTATTTGGGATGGGAAGGTGCAAAACAAAAAGGATTACCAAAAAATTTTGGAGAAAATTTTGGGAAAAACGATATTTTAACACAATAATTTGTTACAACCATTTGACACTCTCATCGTCAGTGGTTCGGAATTCGAAGAAGACGAAGTTGGCTGGGACTTGCCGCTGATACAGCTGGAAAATGACCTTCACCCATCAAGGTATCAATTAACTTAAAGTCCAACTTTTCTCTCTCTCTCTCTCGCTTTGATATCACGATGATGACTGTAACTATGTTTCGGGTATTTTTAGTCGCAGCAATCAGGGGCATGTTCTACAAGTGAGAGAAGTGAGGCAGGACCGGCTCAATGCCCAAGGCGACTACATTTTACCACCGGAACAGCAACTATCCGACATTTGGCACAAGGCCTTGAGACAGCCAGAATTAAGACCCGAATACGAGCAATCGGAAAAGATGCGAAGGTATCATCGATGCACACCTTACATCCTATTTTATTAAATATTTTTTTTTATAAAAAAAAACAATTATTTGTCGCAGAGGAATCATGGCGAACTTTCAGGTAACACAGTTGAATTTATTTTCATTGGATAATTACGAATGGATTTGGAAAGTAGCAATTTTTTGGGACATTGAATTGAAAAATTGGAAAAATTTGAAGATTTTGAAAAATTAAAAATTGGAAAAATTCGAAGATTTTGAAAAATTAAAAATGGAAAAATTTGAAGATTTTGAAAAATTAAAAATTGGAAAAAATTAAAGATTTTGAAAAATTGAAGATTTGAAAATTTGGAAAATTGAAAATTTGAAAAATTTATAAAATTGGAAATTTGAAAAACTGATAATTGGAAAAATTGAAAAATTGAAAACTTATTCCAGTACAACGATTAATGGAGTGTACAGCCCTGACGTGCGGAACCCCTCAACGACTCGACAGAGGCCCCAAAATTCTTCGTATTTCCACTCTCCAACTAATCTATGGATCCACCCAGAGTTTGGAAACATCAGTCTAGCAAATAAATGAACGTGCTAATGTTCAGGAGCATGTATACACTTTTATTTAGTGTCACAATAGTTAATAGTTCCACTAAAGACATGATTCTCATTGTAATTCCATCTGTGGATGTCTTAAAAAATAAAAAAAAGAGAAGAAGAATCAAGAGAATATTGAAAACAACAAAGAAAAATGGAGCAAGACCATTAAAATCCTCCTCCAACCATTTCGAATAATCGAAAACACTTTCACATTAAATGTTTGCCCAATGCAAATACGTTATTGGAGATTAATTAGCTGAATATGGTGGCATGCTTCAAGCGGCTCTCTCGATAATATGGATACCGCTGTCTGTATATACAGGTAAAGAGAGCTCTCCAACTTTCAGAGCAAATGCCGCTTGCTCAAATGGTTTTTGCATTGCACCTCTACCAAAGGGTCCTAAGTCACCGCCGCGCTTTGCCGAACTGCAGTCACTGTATTTTGAGGCGATTTCAGTAAACGTTGTCTTCCCCGATGTGATTTGTTCACGATAAGCTGTAAGATAAATAATCAGTGTTACATGTTTGGATTATTTTTATTTTTTTTTTCATGAATACCATATAATCTGCTGGAACCAGAAATGTTGGCAAGTGCTTTTATTTCCTCATTTCATTTGTATCAATTTTCTTGAATTTTTTGCTCCAAAATCAACAGTAATATCGTCCAATTGAATAGTATCCCCCAATAGTAAGGTCCCAATGTTAAATTTGGCCAAAATCGAAAGAAATTCATTTCAATTTTTCGACCCAAATTCGACGGAAATATCTTCTGGGGGTTCCTATTGGACAGTATCAACGCACACTGGGCCAAAAATCCAATTTAAAAAAAATTAAGTTTGCCTCTCCATAAGGTCCCAATGTTAAATTTGGCCAAAATCGGAAAAAATTAATTTGACTTTTTCGACCCAAAATCGACGGGAATATCTTCTAGGGGTTCCTATTGGATAGTATCAGCGCACACGAGACCAAAAATCCAATTTAAAAAAAATTAAGTTCGCCTCCCCATAAGGTCCCAATGTTAAATTTGGCCAAAATCGAAAAAAATTGATTTGACTTTTTCGACCCAAAAACGACGGGAATATCTTCTAGGGGTTCCTATTGGATAGTGTCAACGCACACGAGACGAAAAATTCAATTTTAAAAAATTTAAGTTTGCCTGCCCATAAGGTCCCAATGTTAAATTAGGCGAAAATCGAAAAAAATTAATTTGACTTTTTCGACCCAAAATCGACGGAAATATCTTGTAGGGGTTCCTATTGGATAGTGTCAACGCACACGAGACCGAAAATTCAATTTTAAAAAATTTAAGTTTGCCTCCCCATAAGGTCCCAATGTTAAATTAGGCGAAAATCGAAAATAATTAATTTGACTTTTTCGACCCAAAATCGACGGGAATATCTTCTAGGGGTTCCTATTGGATAGTATCAGCGCATACGAGACCAAAAATCCAATTTTAAAAAAATTAAGTTTGCCTCCCCATAAGGTCCCAATGTTAAATTAGGCGAAAATCGAAAAAAATTAATTTGACTTTTTCGACCCAAAATCGACGGAAATATCTTGTAGGGGTTCCTATTGGATAGTGTCAACGCACACGAGACCGAAAATTCAATTTTAAAAAATTTAAGTTTGCCTCCCCATAAAGTCCCAATATTAACTTTGGCCAAAATCGACAAAATTCAATTCGAATTTTTGCTCCAAAATCGACGGAAATATCTTCCTGGCGGTTCAATCGGATAGTATCAACCATGAGACTTCCAATCTACAGTGTTTCATGTGCCAACCATTCAGTCAACCAATACCTACAATATCTTGGTGTACTTTCGTGATCAAATACCCCAACAAACAAATCACGAAACTTTGGCGCGAAAGCTGCGGCAACCGTCATCAATAAAATAACAAAACCAGTTGCTACATACTATCTCTAATCACCTAACACTAGATTCCCAATTGCGTGGGCAAGTGTTCTACTCACATGTAATCAGATCAAGTGCCTCTTCCTTGGATCTTGTGATGTTTTGCTCCCTCCATGACGAGGGACGCCTCGAGCCCACATGTTTTACTAAAATATGAGAACACTGAACTTCCTCAGGGCCATCACCATTGTCACACGGCTGTGCAGGCTTGCTCGGTACATCCCACTGGCTCTCCTTCGTATAAATATTCAAATAATAGTGTTGCCCTGAGAAGTATAATCAATAAAATGCAATTAGAAACAATTTCACTAGTGACACAGTCCATTATCCACCCAACCCACCCACAATTCAAAAAATAACAAATAACATTTTCTTCCTTGACAATTTTCGTATACCTGTCGATCTGCTTAGCCGTTTCTCCCAACCTTTGGGCAATTCCTCATTAGCCATGATGTTTTCCTCAATTCAAAATCACGCTCCCACTTAAAATAAAAAAATTCTGTATTCAGTAAAACTCAATGATTACCGTTTAATTTATTATTGTCATAAAATATAATGTTTTTTTGTTTTTTTGGCAGCCGTCAAATCTGGTAACTCCTCAACTACCCAAAAGTACTGTGCCGCTATGCGCAATAAAAGCGCGCACAAAATCACTTCCGAATTAAATGTAATTACCACTTTATATCGCAATGCAGCAAAACGATGGAATTCTTGATATTATTGCGGCAGTAATTTTCTGGAATGATTTATAAACAAATGGGAGAATAAGTTACAAGAATTGAGGATTATAAGTAATGGAGGTTTACGATAATCGATTGTCGGCATGAACTTTTGCCGCTCACTTCACACCACTCAAGCGCTGTCTCTCTCGCTCACTCGCCCTCTGATGGGGCTTTCCTTTTTTTCATTTTCATTCAGTTTTTACCATAGGTTTCATATCAAGTGTTATTATTCAGAGTTATTGAAATTAACTAAAGTAAATGAGGAAATGTTGCGCCTAATTGCATGCGCTTTATGATTAAACGAGGGGCAAAGTTATTTTCAAATGTTGCGGAGTTCAAGGTGTATATATATGTGTTACATTGTTGTTCTATTTGTTGTTTATCTATTGACATTTCTCGGAGTGATTTCGTGATAATTCGTTAGATTTTATTGAAGTTAGTTTATTGTTCAGGACAATTCAATAATTGTGAACATTTATTATGTCACAGTTTTCAATTATTCAACTATAGTTTATCAGCTGTGCGATAACTGACAATTATCTGTTGGACTTGAGTGAAGGGTAAAAGTATCTGACTAAAAAAATTTACTGTTTCAGAATGATTCAACTTTTTATATTCTACTGACTGAGGATCCCTAGTTTATATCAAACTCATTGATAACGTTTTTAACCACTGAACTGATGTTGGATAAACCAATGAAGATGAGCGGAATAATTCCCGAGATGGAGCAGATAATAAGCCAGCTGGAGCGTGGTACTGTGGTGACAAAATTCTTTCAGCGTAAAAAGCCGGAGAAAAAAAAGCTGATGATTAGGAGAGAAACTAGACAGGTTCTCTGGGCAAAGAGTCCTACATTTCGTCCTTTTGATGGGTCTATTGAAATACGAGAGATTAAGGAAATTGTTGTTGGAAAGAATTCCAAGGAATTTGATAAATGGCCTGAGGACTCCAAGAAAATTGAAAATTTGAGGTGTTTTGTTATTTATTATGGGTCAGAATTTTGCCTAAAAACCCTCTCAGCATCAGGTAATTTACTATATTTTTTTTCATTACCCCAATCCAAATTTGTTTATTATTATTATTATTTTTTATAATATTTTTTTATAAATTGTATTTTTTTTTTCAAAATTTTTTGGAAAATTTTTCTGTTGCTTTCAGCAGATTTACCCTTAATCTAAATGTTATCAGCTTTCAGTGAAAAGGAATGCGAGCTGTGGGTGAAAGGTCTTCGCTACCTTGTCAAAGACACAATAAATGCACCTTACCCTCTGCAAGTAGAGCGCTGGTTGCGCAAGGAGTTTTATCTGATTCAAAACAGCCGAGAGATCGTAACTCTTAAGGACATAAAGAGTTTCATGCCTCGAGCCAGCTGTAAAATCTCCACCAACAAATTACGAGAAGTTTTCCAACAAGTGGACACTAGAGATCGAAACGAGCTGGGCTTCGACGACTTCGTAATGCTGTACCATAAGTTGATGATTGACCTTGGAAACTTCTCCGATTGGGACCTCCTCAGAGTAAAATACTCGAAATCGGGGAACATAGTGAGTCAATCTGAGTTCCAGAGTTTTCTAACAACTGAGCAAGACGATACAATGGGCACAAATTCAGCACAAATCTCAAAATTTATGAGGGAATACCTTCAGGATCCCCTGAGAGATGTCCAGGATCCCTACTTCACCTGTCACGAATTTATAGATTTTCTTTACTCAAAGCAAAATGATATTTGGAATGATAAATACAACAGAGTTACCCAGGATATGAGAAGACCCCTTGCCCACTACTGGATCGCCTCCTCCCACAACACCTATTTAATGGGTGATCAAATAAGCAGCGACAGCAGTTGTCAAGCCTATGTGCGTGCCCTCAGAGCAGGCTGTCGCTGCATAGAGCTGGACTGCTGGGATGGACCTGACGGAATGCCCTTCATCTTTCACGGCCACACACTCACCACAAAAATCAAATTTCTCGATGTAATAAAAACGATAAAAGAGCATGCATTTGCAACATCAGAGTATCCAGTGATAATATCAATTGAGGACAACTGCACCCTGCCTCAGCAACGCAAAATGGCTGCTACCATGCAGGAGGTCTTTGGTGATGCACTATTAACCCAACCAATCGACAAAAATGAAACATGCTTACCCTCACCCCATGCACTTCGCGGCAAGATAATTCTCAAGCATAAAAAATTACCAGAGGGAGTTGATGAGACAACATTCATAGCACGTAACAACGAAAATCCCCACGAGATGGATTTGAGGAATACAGTTAAGAATGGAATACTCTATTTGGAGGATATAACTGAACGTGAGTGGTATCCCCACTTTTTTATCCTGACTAAGCAGCATTTATACTACACAGACACATTCTCCCAAAGCCAGGAAGTCGAAGACGTTGAGGAGGACGACAATGATACAGATGATAATCGTGAGCAGGAGGTGGCTCAATCCTCCTCATTCAATAGTGCAGATCGAAATAATTTTTCCAACAATATAACACGTACGAGAAAATTGAATGGCCACTCTGTGCCTAATGACGAGTTGCATTATGGGGAAAAGTGGTTCCATGGTAAACTGGCAAGTGGCAGGGGCGAAGCCGAGGAGCTGCTTCGACGTTATTCCCACCTTGGTGATGGTACATTTTTAGTCAGACAGTGTGTGACATTTGTGGGTGACTACTGCTTGTCCTTCTGGAGAAAAGGGAAAGTCAATCATTGCAGAATTAAACTGAAACAGAACATGGGACAGACACAATATTATCTAATAGACAGTATTTGCTTTGATAGTTTGTACAGTCTAATAACCCATTACCGTAATCATCCACTTAGGAGTCAAGAATTTTGGATAACACTTCGTGAGCCAGTACCGCAGCCGTGCAAGCACGAGGAGAAGGAGTGGTGGCATAGCCACTGTACTAGAACAGTTGCTGAGGATGTCCTCAAGCGAATACCAACGAATGGAGCATTCCTAGTTCGTCCCAGTGAGAAAGAAAACAACAACAGTTACGCAACTTATGCCATATCATTCAGAGCTGAGAACAAAATAAAACACTGTAGGATTAAATTTGAGGGAAGACTGTATACTGTTGGCTCTATTCAGTTTGAAAGCCTGGTGGAACTAGTCAGTTACTACGAGCGTCATCCTCTGTACAAACGAGTCCGTTTATCCTACCCCATAAGCCCGGAAATAATGAACAGTGTGGTGAGCTCAATTGCCACTGACTCTAATGCATTATCACAAATTCCTGACAATGATATTGATTCTGAAAGTGATTATGACATTCCTGGGTACATGGATCCAGCGGCATTTTTATCAAAGATTACAGTCAAAGCTATTTACGATTATAAGGCACGTAGGGAGGATGAGTTGACCTTGGTGAAACATGCTATTATAACTAATGTACATAGAGAAGATGGTGGGTGGTGGATGGGTGATTATGGTGGTAAAAAGCAGCATTGGTTTCCAGCTAATTATGTGGAGGAAATTGATTGTATTGATGGACTGGACCAGGCGTCTGGTGGTGATGGTCAACATATGGATCCAATGGAGTCAATGCTACTTGGTCATCTGCAGAAGGGCGCACTTGACATCACTGGTGCAGTTGTGGAAATTGCTGTTGCTGATAGGCCTGGGTTAGAGTGGAGTATGAAGATACAGAATCCCAACATGTGCTCGGTTTTTGAAGCTTCCACACCGTCAAAGGACATTGCTCTTGAGTGGGTAGCTGCGATTAAAGAAACTGCTCAACATGCCAATGTTCGGGAAAATCAGAATAAGGAAATTGAGAGGGCACTTAGAATAGCCAAGGAGATGTCGAATCTTATAATTTATTGTAGATCTGTGGCATTTGATCTGGAGAGAATTACATCCAAGAATTTTGTCTTCCAGGAAATGAGCAGTTTTCCAGAGACTAAAGCTGAGAAATTGCTGTGCCAACAGGAGCATCAATTTTTTTTGAAGTATCATCAGGTTCAGTTTAGCAGGGTTTATCCTAAGGGACAGAGAATTGACTCGTCGAATTATAATCCAGTGGGATTTTGGAATGCTGGGTGTCAGATGGTTGCTCTTAATTATCAGACTGGTGATAAATCCATGCAATTGAATCATGCGAAGTTCAGGGAGAATGGAAATTGTGGATATGTCCTTAAACCTGAATTCATGAATTATGAGGGCTTTTCCATGAATGATAAAAAAACACTCAGGGGTGTAGACACACTGAGATTTCATCTGAAAATTGTTGGAGCCCGGCATCTACATAAGCAGGGAAGGGGCACGGCTAGTCCTTATGTAGAGGTGGAAATTGTTGGAGCTGAGTATGACAATGGAACTAAATTAACTACGAGCACGATATCGGATAATGGATTTAATCCCATGTGGAATGAGATATGCGAATTTGATGTGATCAATCCGAATTTTGCGTTCTTGAGGTTTCTCGTCCAGGATGAGGATGTTTTTGGTGACTGCAATTTCTTGGGGCACGCTACTTATCCCGTGAGCCTTTTTCAATATTATTGACATTATGGTTATGATTATTTGCGAAAAAAAATTCAGTTATTAATAATTAAGGGAGGCGAATTAAGATGAGAACCAATGTAGGATAATACAAAATTCTGGCTTTTATCGTTCTAGGTGCAATGTCTACGAACTGGCTACAGGAGTGTTCCATTAAAGAATCAATACAGCGAGGATCTGGAGCTGGCCACGCTATTAGTACACATATCAATTACGAGAATTCCTTCCTTATCAAAGTGATTGAAGTTTTAAAACGAATATATTTTTTAAAGAATGTTTTAAGGCTCATTGACGATAATTCTATATTATTGGTTTTTTATTCACGTGATATCAATGGTAATTGATATGCAATAAATTATATAAATCAACTGTTCACCAATTTTATTTTATTGGAAAAATTGGCCTAAAAAAATCTGAATTTATTAAAAAAAAAAAAACAATCGCTCTTGTCGTTTTCTTCCAGAAATCGAATTTTACACCATCGGTAACGAGAACACTTTTAAGTCTCAAAAATTAGAGAATCAACCTATGAAAAATTTCCAGTGTATGAATTTGTAAGATTCATTTCTCTCTTTGATTAAATAAAGTGATTTTTTTTATAACGAAAACTGTGAGAAAAAACGCAGTTTTGAATTGCATAAAAAAACGATTTGAGGGAGAAACCTCGACTGCAAATGCTAAACCGATTTTCAGATAATTTGGGTCCTTGTTTATTGCCAATAATACAGATTGAATTTTGCTTGGGAATTGTTTTACAATGAACTGCGTTGATATCTGTGGGTAAAATTTACAAAAATCCTTAAGCCGTCTTTGCACGAATAGCCGCACGTTTCCCAGTGACAGCCTAAAAATGAAAAAAACAAATAATTAAATTTTCATACCCCAATTGAATAAATCAGTTTAATAATTATAGTGATGATTACCTGGAAACCGGATTTAATGCTAGCTACTGAACACCTTGATCCACACGTTTCACATTGTAGGAAAAACAGCCTAGTATCTTTCTGGAGAATAGTATCCGGCGATCGACAAGTGTGGCATGTTACGTATTCTTTGATATAACGTCTCAATACATTTTCTATTTGTTTTTGCTGAAATCTTCCTTTGATAATGAGCTGGCTGTTACCATCCACCGAGCCACTAGTACCCAATTCAGCGAGTAGAAAATCTAAAAGATGTTTCGGTTGTCTATGAAGTGTTTTGCAAATCTGGAAAAAAATGTATAATTAATTGCAAGACAATATCATTGCTGTTTAAAATTGTAAACTAAAATGTTTTTTTTTTCCAACAGTTGTTGCCCATTTTTCTCGAGATGTATTAAAAATTATTGAGTAATTAATTACCTCAGTAAAGTTGGCAAACGATGTTTTCTTCGTGCCAATACGAACGACTTGTGGTGGACGCATGACAAACTTCTGTTTCTTTCCAGCCACCATATCCGGATTTTTTTCTCTCATAATATTAAATACTCTGAGAAGGAGTTCATCGTAGGTGTAGTCTCTGTCGGAGCCAACCCAGAGACTGGTGTCCTCGACTAAAAAAAAAAAAAATTCCCAAATAAAAAAAGCTTATCAAAACTACCATGATTCACCCCAGATCTGGACTATGACCACCCCGACGCAATCCTCTTACCATATTCTGCACTTCGCTCAGTATTAGTGCAGCATGTTAACAAATAATACGCCACGTAAATAGTTTATTCAAAAGGAAAAAAAAAAAAATCCGACCATAGCCATACCATTCTCCTTATCCTCATTCTCTTTTCTCTCCTTTTCCTCAGCAACAAGTTCATCCAGATCCTTCTTTTTCTTCTTTTTCTTTTTGGACTTGGAGAAGTCCATATCGAGATCCATATCGTCAACAGTGATCTCTTCCGTTCTCGATTCAGCAACATCCTGCTGTATAAAAAATCACGAGTTACCATAAACTATAATAGCCGAGAAAACAAAGTTTTACCTCTTTCTTATTATCCGGCAGAGTTGTCTCCAATTCATCTAAATTGAACGGCTTCTTTTTCTTCTTCTTCTTCTTCCCAAAGCTCTCCAAATCCAGCACATCATCATCCTCCATCATGGGCTGATCTGGCTCCTGATTTTCCTTATCGCCGGTACCCTCAGTTGCCTCATTCCCACTGCCACCATCAGTCATAGCAGCGTCCAAATCAAAAGTTGTCGTCTTCTTCTTCTTCTTCTTCTTCTTCAAAGTTGGATCGAATACCTGCGAATGACATAGACATGTTATACGTAACTATCCAACGATCCACTCCCAATTCCAACGGGCATAACCCTCCAACCCATGGACATGCCTGTGCGTCTGACAAATGCCATTCGCAACATGCCACATGCCCACCTAAACTCCCCCCCTCCCCCGCAATAGTCAAATGTCATAAATGAAAAGTTGTAATACTCACGTTATCGTCTTCGGACATATTGATAACTCGTTAACACACTAAAATATGGTATTAAATTGATATCTTATAGCTGATGGTGCCTCACAGGTTTGAGACTGCTCACAGGGTACATGGAGAAGCACGATGTGAATTGCATCAGAACTTTTTAACATTAATGGCAAATTTTCACAGAACGATTCCGGTTTACTTACGAATTTGTGTATAGTATGTCATACTAAACTGTACATTATTTTATTTTCATGTATCTCACTTCAGTTTGTAACATAGGGGGCGTGGCAGTGAGAAGAGCGCGCGAAATATCACATACACAAGTGGGGTTAGGCGCAAGTTGTAATAGGTGTATAGAACCAGTGACAATATCAATCATAAACATAAGCGCAACTATTCAATTTGATATTAAACGATGAAGTGTACAATTCCGGAGATATCCTGGCACAATCGTGATCCAGTATTGAGCATTGACATTCAGCCGACAGTGGGGAAGCCACAGGGTCCTGAGGGAGAGCCTTTTTGGCGTTTGGCAACTGGTGGTGCTGATACTCACGTGTTAATCTGGCATTTGCGGGTGAATGAAGTGGGCGCAGCATCAGTATCATGTGTTGCGGATCTTGATCGTCATCAGAAGGCAGTTAATGTTGTTAGATTTTCACCGACTGGCGAGGTACTTGCTACTGGTGATGATGAGTCGGCAATTATTTTGTGGAAGCAGAAGGAGGACGGTGTGGAAGCGCCATCGTTGGATGATGAAACTTTTGAGAATAAGGAGCAGTGGACAGTTTGGAAGATTCTTAGGGGGCATCTTGAGGATATTTATGATGTCGATTGGTCGCCAGATGGGAATTATTTGGTGTCGGGCTCAGTGGACAACAGTGCGATTGTTTGGGATGTGAGGAAGGGCAGGAGCATGAGCATACTTCAGGATTACAAAGGTTTTGTTCAGGGGGTATCGTGGGATCCACTGAATCAGTTTATCACGACGTTGAGCACTGATAGACATTGTCGATTGATTGATGTTAAGAGTATGAAGACTGTGCAGAGGGTGCACAAGGCCAAAATACCAACTCCGTTGGGACATCATCTGGAGGGTCAGACTGTTAGATTATTTCATGATGATACGTTTAAGTCATTTTTTCGCAGACTTACGTTCACCATTGATGGCTCGCTCATCATTGCACCATCGGGAATTATTGAGGGGCAGGAGTCCAGCCAACGAGTTTCTAATGCAACTGTTGTATTCTCTAGGCACAGTCTTAAGGAACCCATTGTCATGCTGCCATCTTTGGACGATTGCACTATTGCTGTGAGGTGCTGTCCTGTTTACTTTGCGCTGAGGGACGATGGTCCTACTGCTATGTTTGATCTGCCTTATAGGATGATCTATGCTGTTGCAACGCAAAAGTCAGTGTTTCTGTATGATACGCAACAGATATCACCGATTGCTGTTGTTTCCAATATTCATTATACGAGGCTCACTGATGTTGCTTGGTAAATTGGGTTTTTTTTTTTTATTTTATGTATGGGGTAGTCCATACCTACTTGGGCTACCCGTGAGACTTGGCTCTTCAGATTTTAATGGCCATTTTTTTCTGAGGTTATACCATGAAAAAAAAGGACGCGAAAATTTTTGCAGATTTTTTTGGCTTTAATCAGAACTAATCTGTAGCAAAAAGTAGGCCCCGATTTGAAATTCTGAAAAAAAATTTTTACCGACGTTGAACTGAAAATTATGTACTAATGGAAGTTCCATATTTCTTTTATTTTCTAAAAATATCGTATATTTTTTGGGAATCTTTGTGACATTTTTCAAAATTTTAAATCGGGGCCTATTTTTGATACAGATTTTTTTCTGATTAAAAAAAAAGGAAAGAAAATCTGAAAAAATTTTGGAGTACTTGTTGTTCATGGTAGAACCTCAGAAAAATATATATGGAATACCCCATATATATAGTTGAATACTTATGGGATGACATTTTTTTTATATCTACATTGGGACGTTTAGATTTTTGTATAGTGTGAATTAATTATTGGTATGATTTTTTAACACTATCAATTTTGTGCCAAAAATGGCTCGACTTTGTCGTTTTTTTATTATGTTCTTTAAATCAAATACGGTAATCATGTAGCTACGATGAGTGCGATTTTTTGTAATTTTTTAATTCTTCCAATTCAATTTACAAATGGGACTCATCAGTATAGAAACTACTACGTATAGAAAAAAGAGTTACATAGTAAATTTGCAGAATTATTTTCGATAAAAAATTTGTTAATCATGTTGCGAGTCATAAAATCTTGAACACAATTTTGTGAAATAATTACTTTGTTTTTTAAGATAATAGAAGATTCAGCTACACCTTTAATTTTGCAAATACAAAAAATATAATTTTTCTCAATAACGAAATGGGAGCAACGCTATTGTATTTTCCTGGATAAATTTGCTATTCATACCACCCACTGTTTGTTCCAAGATAACGATATATCCTGACAAAATGAGTATACCCAAGTAGTTGAAATTATAAATTTCCTCTTCGTTATCAATTTCATTATGCCAATGGGAACACGTTTCTGAGCAAATTGTCAATAGAGTTTTTTTCCCTGAAAGTTCATAAGCTGTAAAGATCTTTCAGTATTTTGTTCTGCAAACACTGTGTTCTTCGGCAAATGTATAAAAAAAAAAAAAAAAAGATTTAACAGAATAAATTTACAAGGAACCATACTTACTTTTCAGGTCTTCAGATGGCCAGCTGCTAGTTGTATCATCGACTGACGGTTACTGTTCCATAATATACTTCCAAAAGGGAGAGCTGGGTAAAGTGTACACAGCAGACAAAACCATTCCAATAAAAAAATTGCCCACATTAGCTGATCCTAAATCCTCAAAAGTGGAGAATAAAAATGGTGAGAAGATCCATGCTGAATGCGATACAGAAGCCATGGACATTGACATCAGTGGAGAAAACCAAAATCCCAAAAAGACTCAGCACACTTCAGTTGACAAAACTAAGGAAGTTTCTCACATAATAGAGGACACCACTGAGGACATAAAACTAGTTTATGAATCCAACACCTGTGATGTGACACCAGCAGAGGACCCCCCTAAGATAACACCTTCAAAAATTGAAATTGAACAAAACAAATCGAATACTCCACGTAAAGCAGATGTAATATCTGTTTTGTCCTCTAGGACACCAAGACGAGTTAAATTAATCACGTTATCCAGCCCCAAGCGTCCCAAGGAATAAGTAAACACTTTCGTCCCTTTTATAAAAATTTCGCCCATAAAACATCATATTAGTTTATGTTTCATGTTATTTTTAATGTAAAAAAATACGATACAGACGATCAATTTAAAAATATGAGCACCTAGTTCTTCTTTGCAAAGAACTTCTTCTTGTCCACTGGATTTGGAATAATCTGAAAGTAAAGATCGATATTTTAATACTTTTTTTTTTAGCAAATGAGTGGATGGTTGAGTGATAAAATTTATAAGGGAAAGGCGTAATAAAAGTTAAGTTTTTTATACACACGGTATCTTGTCCTGGCTTCCACCCAGCGGGACAAACTTCTCCATGCTCGTCGGTGTACTGGAAGGCTTGAACGAGTCTTAGGGTCTCGTCAACTGAGCGACCAACTGGCAGATCATTCATCGTAATTTGACGAAGATTTCCTTTACCATCAATGATGAATAGGGCTCTAAAAAAAATCGTTAATACTTTTTAGGTCCACAATACTTTTGGTCTCTCTTAAAAAAAATGCTCCAATTTTTTCCTTCAAAATTCACGAAGGGAGAGAATTTAAAACAAAATTTTGGTGAAAGATTCAGAATTTTTTTTTGATATTTTTAATTGAGCAAACTAAAATGAAATTTTCTCCAAAAAAAAAAATAGAAATTTGAGAAAATTAAAACTGCAATGGGAATATTTTATTCCATCAAGTTTACCTCAAAGTGTGGCCCAAGTCCTCCAAATACACCCCATAATCTTTAGATATTTTGTGCGTGAGATCTGAGAGCAGGGGAATTTTAATTTTATCAAGTCCACCTTCTTTTCTGGGCGTATTCATCCAAGCCAGATGGGTGAACTGGGAGTCAACAGAGGCTGCAATTACTTCGGTATTCAATTTTCTGAACTCCTCAACTCTGTCCGAAAATGCTAGAATCTCCGTGGGACATACGAAAGTGCTGCAAAAAAAACAAGGACATATTACTTAACATTTGGAGTTGACATTTGCGTTTCACATTACTTTTAATTGTACTCTTGTGAAAACTGCTGCTAGATTTTTCATTCTTTTTTGACAATTTATTGGAAATTAAAGACGGTCAATTTGTTGTACAGGCAATCTAGCTTTCATACTCACAAGTCCAAAGGATAGAAGAAAAACACCAGATATTTTCCCTTGTAATCACTCAATTGGATCTCCTTGAATTCTCCATTTATAACTGCAGTTGCCTCCCAATGTGGCGCAGGTTTTCCAACTAAATTAACACAAAATTAAGTAATAATTTTCAGTCAAAAAATTGCACCAACTCATTGTGCTTGTCACAGTAATTTCGGCCCATAATTTCCGTTCCCTCTTACTCATTATATCTGTGTAATCATTGAAAGCGCAAATCATTTGACGCTGTGATTTTTTTCTGCACAATGACGCGCGCATTTTCATAATTAAAACTACTCACTGACTGCTTTTGTCGTATGCAATTGATGTCCAGCATGTTTATTACCGGCTGGATAAACCGATCCACCGGCATACGAATAACAAGCTTCGCTCTCCTCATAATATTTAACCGACACCGTACATTTATAATTAATCAGCAAGAAAATTAGACTAAGAAATAGGGACTTAAAGTGACACATTGTTGAATATTAATGCCCAGTAGTTAATCTACGAAATAAGTGAAGACGTGTCTGTTGTTTTTCAATTATTTACCCCCTGCACATTAACCACGGAAGCAATCGAGCACGCTTGTAGCGCCATATATACCTATGTATGTATGTATGTGTTTGTTTAGCCTCGTGGCCACTTGTCGCAGTTGAGCTGTCGCTCTTTGGAAATCAAGTTTCATAGACAGCTCCGAAATTCTTGGGCATTTTTCAAAATCAATATTTTGACAAATTACCAAAGTTTATTTAGTCCATTTAAACGTTTTGTTGGGTGTGTTTCATTGAGAAAAAAGCACGTGGTCTCGTGGAGTAAAATTGTTGGGTTTCGCACGTGTTTTGCAGGTTGAGCCGGTAGTTTTTTTTTTCTCTCTCTATATATATATATATATATATATATTATTCAATATTGAGGGAACATTGACAGTTAATCCGGCGATTATTTTTATCATTATGATTATGATAACGTAAAGGATGTTTTTACTGTTACTTCGCCGCTTAGGGAGCAGCCTGGTGTACTTGCAGTACTACGCCAAATCTTGAGCAGATAATGAACGTTTTTGCATTGGCAAAGCGCACCATGTGTCTCGTGAATTATTGAGGGAATTCTATGTTCAGAAGATAGGAAAATGCCATCGAAGAAGGGTCAAGAGCACACACAATCTCATGTACTACTACCGGTACTTTTGAGCGCAGTTGCGTTACCTATTTCTATGCTATTTTGGATTGTCAATGTAGTCTATTCAATTATTACGCCTGAGGGTGACGATCATCTAAGTGAGCGTAAGTCCATGAAGTCGATTTGAAAATCCTGAATTACTAATTTGTTTGGATGAATTGCAGGTTATACTGTTATCTCACCCTGGCGATGGCTCCTGGCGGTTATCATTCCAATTCTTTTTGCCCTTTGGGGGCTCAGGCGGCGAAGCTTGGATATGAGTGGAGCAGTACTGGGTATTTCCACATTTCCTGTTTTTAATATACTGAAAAAAGTCATAACAAATGGCCTGTGGGTTTGACACTCCGCGGGCCAAAATTATAACTTCCCGATGTCTGCGTGTGTGTGTGTACTTTCTTTCCAATCTCTCATTTTTTTCACCAGAGAGCTCTCCAAATGATTTCAATTGTTTATAACGCTCTAACGCCGAAACGGTTGAAGATACGAAAAAAGTCAGAGGACACAAAATATGTGTTTTTTTATAAGGAACAACATTTGTTCGACACTTTTTTGCGTATCTATAATATTTCGTGAGATACAGCGTTATGAACAATTGAAATTGTTAATAGCAATAGAAACCAGGAGACTTATATGGAGCAAAAACTAATCAGCTCTAAGTTACGGCAAGACGCTTCGATTGCGTCATGCAGGACCGCGATCGGATAATTTGTTCACGAGAAATCGTTCCGGGAAATTTTTGGTTACATACGTACATCGGCACACACACACACACACATTCAGATATTTTGTTGTAAATAGTCTAGAAGGGGCAGAAATATTCTGAGAGTTCCATAAATACCTGGACAAGTTCAGATCAATGGAAAATTGATGTTCTATTTCCCAGTGAAAAACTCTTAAAAATTTGCCAATTTGATCAACATCTGAAGATTAATTAGGGCCGGAGAAAAGTGTCACACTTTTTTGTGGGGTCGTGCCTATTCCACCATTTTTTCACATAAAATCGCCTTACTCTTCCATGAGATATTCACGAAATACTGTTTTAGGTCTGCTGATGGGCTTCATTTTGACCATTACCAACTACGCCCACTTGTCCTGTCTAATGAGTTTCTTCGTGTCCTCGTCACTGGCAACAAAATTTCGGGCGGAGAAAAAACGTCGGGTCGAGGCGGACTTCAAGGAGGGTGGTCAGCGAAATTGGATACAAGTGTTGTGCAATGGGGGAATGGCTTCGCAACTCGCTTTACTGTATTTACTTGATGTAGGGTGCGGCGAGAGACCTATAGACTTTGATAAGGAGTACAGGGCCTCCTGGTTGTCTGTTGGGATCTTAGGTGAACATTGATCTTCATCTCTTACTTTGCTCAAAAATTATTTTTGTATTCTGTCATCTTGGAAATTTTAGAATTTTTTTTTGGAAATTTTTCGACATTTTTTGGAAATTTTTCTAAATTTTTTCGAAATTTTTTCAAAATTGTTTTTCGAAATTCTTTCGAAACTTTTTAAAAATATTTCTCGAAATTCTTTCGAAATTTTCTCGAAACAGGAACATAGAAAAGTTGAAAAATTATCATGACAAAAAATAGAAAATAATCTGCCAGTAAAAAAAAAAATTACAATATTCCAAATGTTTGAGTTCCCTTAAAAAATGTTTCCAGGAGCGTTCGCATGCTGCAACGGTGATACATGGGCTTCGGAGTTTGGTACTGCAGTTGGAAATTACGATCCCTTCTTAATTACTTCAAGGAAAAGAGTTCCCAGGGGTAGAGTTGCACAAAACAACTAGAAAGTATTCAGTAAGAATTTACGAGGCAATTTATGAGAAAATTTGTTTTTCCCCAGGAACAAATGGAGGTGTCTCATGGGCTGGGCTCTTGATGTCACTGCTGGGTGGATTATTAGTGGGACTTTTCCATTATTTCACAATTTTGTATACAGTAGATGTAGCTGTACTTGAACAAGCAACAGCCCAATGGCCGATTATCATCATAGGTGGTGCTGGGGGATTTTTTGGAAGTATTATTGACTCTGTTCTTGGAGCTACTCTACAATACTCAGGTAACTATACCCTTCCAGCTAACTTCTATGTTAATTTATACAAGCCCAAATGCGCTAAATTACAATTTGATATCTGAAGTAACAATACATTTTCCGAAATTGAAGATACTGTTAATCATTGACTCCGAAAAAATGAGAGCTTTCAATTTTCCAATTTGGTGCAAGCATCTTTTGTTTTTTCTGTAATTATCGCGTGCATATAAAATTTGTCAACACTGGACAGAATATGTAAAACACTCGAAACTTAATAAATTAACAGAACGTCAAAAAATATTCTGTGTATATGATTTTCAATAACTACATAAGCTATGACAACTTGAACAATTGTCATACTTTTGAAAACTAAACCCGAATCGATATCCCAAATATCGATGTTAATCGATGCAAACGCGATTACCAACCAACTTGACGATGTTATCTGACTAATCTGATCGAGCAATAAATGAATGACGATTGAAAAATAAATCATGTCACGATTTTCGAGATATTTCGACTCTAACGATGCTCATTTATGTGCATGCGCTTTCTTGAATAGGATCGCTTCCTCGCAAATTGTAATGTTTTGTCTCAGATCACTTACTCGGGCTTTTATTCTATGAATTATTCCACTTAATTATCCCTGATATTTGTGATTTTTCATTTTCTTTTACCTTCCAGGAATTAATGAAGAAGGAAAAATAGTTGAGCATCCTGGGAGAGGTGTTAAGCACATCTGTGGAAGACAAATTCTCGATAACCACAGTGTTAATCTTCTCTCGAGTATCGCTATTGCATTAACACTACCGCGACTCGCTAATTGCCTGTGGCCGTAATTAAACTCAAGACTCCAATAATCATTATAATATATAGGGTAGGAATCCCAGTTATGAACTCTTGTCCTATGTGCTAGGTCGTACTTCATTAATAATAATTTTTCTTCCATTTTTCTACGTTGCATCAATCTAAGTTTGATGGGTGAATAAATAAATATTTTTATAAAACGTTAAAACAAATGTTTTTTTTTACATATAAATTAGTCCAATTATTCACAGATAAAGATTGTTTTTATTTAGCTTCATATTATTTCATACACGTCGAATGAACATTCTCCATAAAATTTTTGGGCTCAATTAAAATCTAATGATCAACAATTATGAATTTTTTTTATACATTCTCAATATATTTATATATTACTTTCCTCTTATTCTCACATTATTATACGTATTTAAAATAATTTTTATTCTCTTTTTATTTGTTAAGTACATGTTATTTATTGATTTGAAAAATATAAATCAGGCATTGTAAATCATCGGACGATCAACTCACACACTCGAATGAATTATTATATTACAATACGTATAAAAATGATTTACCGGAAAAGTTTATGGGATATGCAAGTTTGCCTCGCAACACAATGCGCAATAATTTAATAGGAACTGAATTATGGGTACAATATCCTCCATTGATATCGATGCATAAATTTACAATGAAATACGGATGTAACGAAAGAGGTGTTTTAATATTTAATGATTGAATCCATGAATGGATTTTTTTTAACAATTGAATGGCTGATAAAAACTCGAGGGAAATCAGGGAATTATCAATTGTCCGGTGTACAATTAATTCGTTGTTACCGCAATTATTAAATCAACTCAATTGGCAAGTGATCAAGGATATATAAACCTTTTCGATGTAATCTCATTTTACAAAATTTAGAGTACAGAATTTAACGAAAAAACAAGAAACAAATGTCAAAGGAACACAGTTTTTTACTGGCTAAATACTAAAAGTACGTGAACATGAGTCTTCCGACAAAATCTAGGAATCCATAGAGAGACATTGCTTTCTGAGATGTTGAGGAAAAACTCAGTTCTTTTTGATAGTCCACACGATAGGTGCTATACAGCAGATAAGCCCGAATGCGCGCTTCGCACGCTGAATTACAATTTGATATTTGAAGTAACAATATATTTTCCGAATTTGAAGATACTGTTAATCATTGACTCCGAAAAAATGAGAGCTCTCAATTTTCCAATTTGGTGCAAGCATCTTTTGTTTTTTCTGTAATTATCGCGTACATATAAAATTTGTCAACACTGGACAGAATATGTAAAACACTCGAAACTTAATAAATTAACAGAACGTCAAAAAATATTCTGTGTATATGATTTTCAATAACTACATAAGCTATGGCAACTTGAACAATTGTCATACTTTTGAAAACTAAACCCGAATCGATATCCCAAATATCGATGTTTATCGATGCTAACGCGATTACCAACCAACTTGTCGATGTTATCTGACTAATCTGATCAAGCAATAAATGAATAACGATTGGAAAATGAATCATGTCACGATTTTCGAGATATTTCGACTCTAACGATGTTCATTTATGTGTATGCGCTTTCTTGAATAGGATATTGTGCACGGGGGAGAAATTATTGCAAGTATCATGGTAAAATTATAGTTATTGAACGTTTAAGCCATTCCAAACCGCCTGAGAACAGCGGTGGCGTTGCGAAAGTGACGCTCCCCGCAACAGCCAATCACAGGCCGCCTGTAACACGACTCGGCTGGACGCATCCAATTGAAACTATAGGAACTCCCGCGCAACTCGTGGGACGCTGCGCGGGGCAAATTAGTGGTTTAAAATTGACCAATTATCAATTATTGATTCAAAATATTGAGGAAGAACTGCCATTTCGTGTGACACAGTACTTCTTAGGTTATAATGGATCTGTTAATGGGGCTATTTCATGAATCTAGGCTGCATGCAAGTTCCCTATTGGTGGTTAAATATATCGAATACCGAATTTAATTTCTTTCAAATAGCGAGTCCAACGAAGAGCTAAATCGAGGACACAATTCTGTCAAGGTGAAAATTAATATTGATAACCCGCAATTTTCTGATAACCTTGCTCTGGCAATAATTCGGAACTAGCTCGCGCTATTAGGTACCCTCGATGTGCTTATACTGAATTCTTCATGATCTTTTTCGTGAATGATTTGAGATAGCGTGGAAAAAAAGCGCGGGAGGCATGGTGAGCCTTCTAAAAATAGCGATAAAAGAGAGTACAGAAAGAATTCTTGGACACCGAACGATTAATGGACAACGTGGGAATAATTCTAATGCCGCGTATGAAGTTTATGATGTCATTTTTTAACTTGCCGATGCTAGAGGAAAATTATTGTAATCACCCCAAAAATGAGAAGTCGAATTTTCAAGAAATTTTCACTTTTCTCGACGTTTCACATCAGCCGGACACGATTTTAGAGAAGTGTCTGTATGTGTGTGTGGTCAAAACTTTGTTTAACGTTTCCGGCGGGACCACTGGACCGATTTACCCTTTTTCTGATCGACGCGTCTTGCTGGTCTCCAGGTCCGAAAGGAGCGATTTGCCGAAAAAACTGATTCTTTCAATTGTTATTGACAAATTGAATTGTTTATATCGCTCTATCGCAAGAACGATTCGAGATACGAAAAAAAGTGTTCAATGAAAGTGGTTCCCCGCAAAAAAATACCCATTTAATATTTTATGACTTTTTTTCTTAGCACGCATAATTAATTAATTAATTAATTATCATACACGAAAATCAAACTTGAACTTTTCATTTTTTTTGTAATCGACAAGTCTCACTCGTGTTCAACTCCGAACGGAACGCTTTACCCAAAAACTGATGCGGTCAATTGTTTATAACAAATTGAATTATTTATATGGCGTCATCGTAAGAACGAAGAGTTACGACAAAAAGTGTCAAAGACCATAACAAAATGTCTCGTAATATTACGCGGTTGCCTGCTATGAGTCGGTAAGTCGTTTCCACCTCACGACTGACCTCTAGCGGCGAGGAGCGTCACTATCATTGGCGGCAAGCCCGCCAAATCTCTTTTTCATTGGCAAAATGCGTTCTGCTAATGTTAATTTGTCGGATTAATAAAAAAATGATGCAATTTCGTGAGTTCCAGACGGTGGAAGCGGCAAAATAAACAATAATCAATTCAACCACAGATGAACGCAATACAGCAGCCAGCGTATGGACTAAGGTTATGTTGGTTGTTTATTTGACTCCTGCAGTGGCGTTGCTATTCGACGAAACTCATCAACACTGGGTCTGATATTGGCTGATGAACATAGGTCCCTCATTATCACTCCTGGTCCCCTCATTATTAACAATAACGTCACGTTTTTCTCCCTCCTTTTCCGGACTTGCAATATCATTTTGATAGTCACACCTTCTCCTCTCCCGCCACCGGACCTGCGGTCGAGCGTACAAACTGAAACAGTTAACATACCCACAATGGACTTGACTCGGGCACTGCCATTGGCAGGATACGGACGTCATTTATGTTTATGAAAAAATATATATATGCACAATGGGGACACTCTGAGGCTAGTGAAGCATTCGCCGGATAATCATGATCACATTCAATGGACTCATTTGAATGTAAATCGAAACACCGCATGATTGGGTCAGCTCAATTAATCACTGTGCGTAGTCCGTATCGCACCATTGACTGATCAACCAGTATCGATTTCGAATATATTGAGCAGTACGGTAACATGGGTTGTTCGTCTGTTATTGAAGGCAGCAATGCTGCTTTGAAAATAGGGAAATTTGCATGGAGGGTGGTGACGATACCAGGAACAATTATTTGGAAAAGTATGTGGAACTTTATAGCAATTTGCTGTTGAGGTAGCAGTATCAGCGTCGCTGGAAGGGCTGTGGAGAGTGATGGAAAAAGTGGACGCAATTATTGAAGATAATTTTAAAAAAATCGGCTCTCAAACAATGCTACTGAAGTCGCGCAGATGGCTTGCGCACAAGCCGTCCGCGACGCACCCTCGTGGTGGCGTCCCTGAATCACATTCGCGGCGGCCTCCCCGACTCACATTCCCGTCCCAGAATTATAGAAGTTAGGGGAAAAAGTTATTGAACATAAAATATGCATCCGAACGCGAGGAAGAGAATTGGGTTAGATTCGTCACGGGCACATCCCGGTTATTAAGTGTAGAAGCCACCTGGAATTTAAACATGAGCGTGGGGTTGATAGAGAAATCCTCATAAAATATTCAAACTCGAATGAAATGAAAACGATATTATGGTATGGGGATTGAACTAAAGTATTGAAATGCTTCGTGCAATTTGAGGGGAATTATTGGTTACCATTCGGCGTCAGGTATGAATAGGTGTACGTATAAAATATTCTAGCACCCGATTTTCGGGGGCTTGAAACATTCATCGAGATTTTAGTGTCGGTTTTCACTTGACGCTACAAACTTCTGTCTCACATAGATACAGCTTTTTCGCGTCAATTTGTGAGGTCGAATAGAACTTTCGTAGAGTCCCGATTATCGGGCCTACCGCGTTATCCGCGAGACCGAATTGGCCGCGGATAATACGGGAAAACTCGGATAGGACGGATGGAGTCGAATATACTTGTCGCAATACACTCTGCGCGCTCTTCCTTCGTTTCGGAAGAACCGCCTAAACCCACTGCAAGTGATCATTTGTTGATCAAACGTTAGCGAGATATCGCGGCTAAAAAACGAATGAGCAAGTTGAAGCAGTGTTCAATTACACCTTTTCTTAAACCTTATCAGTGACTATCTAAACTTTCTATTCACCATTATTTTTATACCAACTATTAAAATATGACAATGCATTTCTATTTTTATATATTCATCTGATGAAATTTCAGTTCACCATCCAAAATACGTGGGAGATGATTGAAATTTTAGAATTCCCTATTCCCTCCGTGTTATCCGAGTTTTCGCTTATCCGCGGAACTTCTTCTCCGCATTACCGCGGATAATCGAGACTCTACTGTATATCCTCCATTTTTGCACCCGCGAGTCATCGTCCTATTATCCTTATATATATATATGTATCAAGAGACAATTTTCAAATTTTTGTATCGGAAAGTTCATTCAGCCGAAGCTTTCCGTCAAGTTTTTTACGTGCAATCTCCCCCCCCCCCCCGCCCCTCTAAATAACATTACAGTATGACGAACATCAAATTATCCGAAACTACTTTACGTTTGATACACCATCGAATTTCAATGCGCGCAAAATTGACCTGGAATTCGATCAATTTCAAATAATTGGTCCAACTATTGTCGATTACATTGTGAATTTTGTGATCATGAATGGGAATACATGTCTTTTTTATGTTGCACCATACACTAAAGAAGCTAAGAAAATAGTAAAAAACTTGTAATCTAAATAGATTCCGACAAAATTATCAAAGTTCCATTTGCCATTCAGCATTCTACGTGTACCCCGGGGTGGTCCCAAAATTTCAATTTCATTTTGTTTTATGAGTTCGGGCATGTGGTGAAAAAATAATGACTTGGATTTTCTACCGAGACTGTGGTTGCTGTGTATGAGTTGGCACGTTTCCTCATGAACGCCGAGCCCTCCCATCTGCGCTTAAACTGCGCGATCACCTGAAACATATTCGATTAGATTAGCATCGATGTAATTGACTGAGAGCACCGATACAAACTATTAAAAAATTATTCAATTAAAAATTACCTCGCCATTGCAGAAGCAGAAGAGTACCGCAACGCAGAGCCCCTGGAAAACACAAAATAAATAAATGGGTAAATAAAATAGCGATTATTGTTATTCCTGGTGTACATTTATAGCAATCCAGGTGGGAAGTGTCAAGCTTCAACAATTGGCCCAAGCTTGGGACAGTCTTGTTTTACTAAGCCTCAGCATCCTAGGTTGGGCTTAGCTTGTACCAGTGGTGATACCAGTCTTGTGCCAAGGCTGCCAACCAAGACCATGGATACCAAACTTGGGTCAGTATTGGCACAGGGCTGGCACCCAAGCCTGGCTATTGCCGGATTAGTACCAGCCTGAATCCACAATCACATTTTACGTTAAGGCTTACTTGCCAGCCTTGGTACAGCCTAGGACCAGGTCCGGAGTTCAAGGATCGGTTATACCACGTAATTCTCGATCAGGCCTGGCGCTTGCCAATCCTTAACTTGATCGCCAGACTTGTCTCAGTCTGAATATCAAGCTAGGCCCAGGCTAAATTACCAGTCCAATTCCCATCCTTGGGCCTAGCTTGACCCAATGTTCCAAACAGGCCGGGCACCGGCTCGTTTGCCAAGACTGGGACGAGCCAGGCAAGGCTAGGGCTAGCCTGAGTCAAGCCGGGGCCACTTGTCAATTCTCACCTGGGTAGCAGGGGTTTCACCTATTTATCAATTATTGAGTACATAACTTAACAAATTAATTTTTTTGTTTTACAATTTTTTTTTAAACAAATTAATTAATGAAAAAAAAACAAAGGCCATGGTTGTAACTCTTTGGGATAACAAACAATTCATAGAGCGACATTTTATTAGTACCCAGTAGTACGAAAGGGTTTAATATTTTTGAGTGGATGAGAGGATTAATTCATGCGGTAGAAAATAATTCCACGATTTTAATCACAACAATGATTAAATTGCAACACAATATTGTCCTCGCGTATCCAACATTTCCAGTAATTACAGCGCCAACTTTGACTTTGTAAAACAGCGGTGAGAAGAGGCAAAAGTCCCAGACAACTTTGCTGGAGGCCTCGCTCCATCTCATTTGCAACGCTTGAACAAATTGGAAGAGCGCATTTCCCCGAGATTCTCGTGAGATAGAAATTATAGTCTGAAATTGCGCTGGATTAGTTGAAACTTACTCGCTCAACGTTGATCGCAGTATTTTTTTTTCATCCAATTTTAGGATTCAAGAAATATTTAGAGTTAGGGGGGCGACAAACTCACCTGAAATGAGGCGGTTATAGCTGATATTATTTGGTAGGATTGTTCCCAGGGGTGATCCTTGGGCGGTCGAAGCGGCGTGAGTAAATAGTGGAGGCCAAGCAAGGGAACCAGCAAGAGGGTCGCTCTGGAAAAATCCGATAAACATTTGTTGGATTTATAGACACAAACTTTCGTAACAGCAAAAATTAATTCTATATTTTTGCCTCAAATTAAATAAGAGCGCCCAGACAGAAACATCTGCAGACAATATGGGTTATCCCAAACTATATGCCATGATATAAATTAAATGCGTTTGCAGGAGGCCCATTTATTTGACGGTACAGTAGTCTCGATTATCCGAGGTAATGTGGGGAAGGGCTTCCGCGGATAAGCGAAGACTCGGATAACACGGTGGGAATAGGGAATTCTAAAATTTCAATCATCTTCCACGTAATTTGGATGGCGAACTGAAATTTCATCAGATGAATATATAAAAATAGAAATGCATTGTCATATTTTAATAGTTGGTATAAAAATAATGGTGAATAGAAAGTTTAGATAGTCACTGATAAGGTTTAAGAAAAGGTGTAATTGAACACTGCTTCAACTTGATCATTCGTTTTTTAGCCGCGATATCTCGCTAACGTTTGATCAACAAATGATCACTTGCAGTGGGTTTAGGCGGTTCTTCCGAAACGAAGGAAGAGCGCGCAGAGTGTATTGCGACAAGTATATTCGACTCCATCCGTCTTATCCGAGCTTTTCCGTATTATCCGCGGCCAATTCGGTCTCGCGGATAACGCGGTAGGCCGGATAATCCAGACTCTACATTTATATTTCAATAAAAGTCTGTTTTCCATCATTCTTCATTGGTTGTGAGTAAACCACTGGGCAGATTAAACTTTTAAATCGGATTTGTCTCGGTTACAGAATAACTTTATTCACGTTTGTCAAATTCATCTCCACTATATTCTTCACTCCAACTAGAAAATTTGCTAAAAAGTTTGTACCAGCTGTTTTTATCTCTCCTCATTGTCCTGTCTTTAAAACGTGGAGTTTTCGAAATGATATTATCCGTTGTAAAAGTTTTAGCGGTGAGTTTACCGAAAAGCCTGGAGTATCGAGCGAGACGGGCGACTTCCAATGGCTGGGCCGGCTCTTAGTTTAGTCAGAAGTACGCGCACGATGTTGAAGAGGAAGAGAAGATTGAAGAGGGTTGACACAACAACTGGGTAAACTAGAACGTTGTTGTAATTGCCTTCATCTATCCAGCACCTGTTGACAGAGCATATGAGATTAGTGAGAATAAATAAAAAGGTAATGAGAGTGTGAGGTATAGCTTTTCACATGTTTGCAAATGTATTAAGACATCCAAGAAATGTAACATATTGAAAAAAAAATTACCGAAATTTTTTGAAAATTTTTTAAAATTGTCAATTTTTTACTTCCGGTAGGGTAGGTTATTGTAATCACCCCGAAAATGAAATATCTCAGAATTATGAAATTATAACGTTTCTCGACGTTTCACATCCTCCTGATACGTTTTCAGCGCGAGTTATGTGTGTGTGTGTGTGTGTGTGTGTGCGCCCGTATCCTTTTTTTGGTGAACGGTTCCTCTTAAACTGCTGGACGGATTTAACTTTTGTTTTAATCAACGCGTCTCCTGAGTCTCCAGATCTGAAAGGAGTGTTTTTGCAGTTGTACCATCCGTTCAATTGTTATGAACAATTTCAATTGTTTATAACGCTGTATCTCGAGAACGGTGATAGATACGAGAAAAAGTGTTCAACAAAAGTGGTTCCTCTCGTGAAACTACACATTTCATGTTTTATTTTTTTTTTTGCTAGGCATCATATTTTACGAGATATCGATAAAAAATCATTAGAATCGATCAATAGTCGAATTTGCGTAACTGATATACAAGTTGACTTTATACGTGTAACGTCACACTCAGACACACACACACATACACACACACACACACACACACACACACACACACACACAGACGATCCGCAAGTTATTGATGCGACCCGTCGAGGGTCACACTCACGTGTCCTTTTTTTGCTTGCTTCATTCGAGTATTAAGGTGTCAATTTCACGTCGTCATAACTCCTTAACAACGAGAGATACACAGAAATGTCATAAAATCTTTTATGTAGAGAATACGATTGGTAATAAAAAATGTCATTACAACTTTTCTGTACAATGAACGCTGTACGAATTAAATGCAAAAAAGTAAAAAAATTGGCAGGAACATGGTTGGTCTTCACGCCTGAGAGAAGAACCACTCACGCAATTTAATGATTGGTCGCGCAAACTACTTCAATATCTGTAAGAAAATTGCATGAAGAAGGAAGACGAGCCCATGGGTAAATACTGGGGGGGGGGGGGGGGGGAGGGGGGACATGACGCCTCTATTTGCAATTACTGTATCTACTGCACTCACGTCGCACAAATTGCTTTACCTATCGTTGATAGACAAGTTCACCGATCAATGATTGTCGAGATACGAGCCAATGCACAGGGCGGATCAAATTTGCGGTCTGGTTCATTGATAATTATTGGCTCATGAAACTTCAGCCGCTACATAAAACTTCCACGAAGTCCATTATTTTAAACACCAGATGAAAGTATTAATATAGTTTGTCAGAGTTTATACGCGGATATAAAAGTTATTGAAAAATTTGTGCGATGGGTGCTAGAGCATAGTCTGACAGTTCTCGACAATTTTCTAAATTAGCGAACGAAAAGGCATCAATTCATTTATTTTTATTTTCATGGAAAAATTGTGGGACAGCATGGAAACAATTTCAAAATTGCATCATAAAATCGTACCAATGAAATTTATTGGGACACATTCAAACTTTTTCCGAGGCTGTCACACAATTTCAGCTGTGCTGTCCTACAATTTTCAGGGTCCTCTATGTCAGCCTGCCACATATTGTAATGTCCCATTACCTTTAATAAACTCTTTCAATATTTAGTGGTATGCACTCTAATGTAATAATGATTTATTACATTTGGAGTGCTGTTTTACAAGTACAGAAGAGCGAAGCCGATAAATAAATGATAAACTAACTAGTGGGATGGAAGTGGGTTTGCCCCCGTTGGGAGCACAAATAAAACTTCCCGATTTGTAATTTCTGTTTCCCATTCCTACATCTTCCGACACGTCAATTAAATGTCCAAAGACTGGTTTCAGAGAAAAAAATATGAATCATGAAATTTTGAATACCGGAATACAACAGGTGTCGCTACCTGCGACTATGTCACGTGACGCACTGACCAATCACACTGCGCCTCGCGCATTCAGACTCTCCTGTGCTAATGCGGGCAAACACGCATGCGCCGGCGGTAGTCGGACAACTTCGGATCTAGACCGAGTATAAAAGTTTGAATAGTCATTAAAATTTCGCGCCACTCAAAATCAACCAATAACTAATAATTCACTCCATGAAAGTGAGTCAAATTTTGATCGAAGCTGAGGTACGCCGAGAGACTCCAATTGCGACATTGATTAGCTTGATCACAACTTTCCTTCGTAAATAATGATTGATTAAAACTTTTGGCGATTATCATGCTTCATGTTAAAAAAAAACCGGAAACTAGTGCATGAATTTCTTTCAAAATCTAATCAGGTCTCACCTGCGTGAAGGCGCATCGATTAAAAAAAAATTATCGAATCGGGTGATTCGTTTGCAAGAAATCGTTGTCCAAAAATTGTGGCCGCATTCGTCCGCGTAAACACACATACACACATACATACAGACGTTTTGTTAAAAATGCTGTAGAACAAAGTGTAACTCGATATTTTTGGCCCTTGCATGATTTTTTCACGACCACCTTTCACCTTTTCCAGCATTCCGATGTAATTGCCGCCAATCTATCGACGACTTCCATTCCCCACAAACTTGCCAAAATCGATCAGCGGAAAGTTAAAAATATTTATCGCTGACGTCTCTACGTGATCGCCTGACGATGCCCTGGCTCTCTCACTTGAGCTTATAATCTCACGGAAAGTCGATAGATTACCTTCCATTCAGCGTCGTGTTTTCCAGATTTGTCCGGTGAAAATTTTTCCCGCATTTCAATGGACCAAGCTCATCCCGATACAAGTGACATAGCACTATAACTAAGAATTCCCATTGAAATTACTCGAGCAGTTTCTGCTTTTCGCATGGAATTTCAAACTACTGTGCGCGTATATATGAACTATATACTCCCAGCTATGTCCACGAGAACACATAACTCTTGGTTTATGTACATTTTCACCCTCTTGACTGTGGCTAAACTCCCAAGGGATTGGCCGTATTGGCATGCTTTTATCTTCTCATCCAAACTATGAAACACTGGGTGTGCAAGTCACGCATAGCGCGTGAAATATGTCGGCTGTATGGGTCGTTTCCCTTATTTTTATGATCATTTCACTCCTCAATTTAATGATCATTGTGGAAAAATAGTGTAAAGAAGAAGTTATTGCCAATCAAAATTGTCACATTGATTTATGAAAATTTAGATCAGGCAATGACGGAATAAAATGGTAAACGAATTTTTCTTTCGCCCGCGAATTTAAGATGAATGTAGCATGTATGTATATAGATATGTCTTAGATATAGCCCGCATGTATTCGCAAAACAGAAGCGCCGGGCCGGACCGGAACCCAACGCGGCCCGGAGTGAGGGAGGGGAGGGGGGGCGGGAATACAGGCGCCCGCCGTCACATAGGCCTTTCTGGAGGTTTACCCTGTGTTTAGAAATACGATGGCTGAGAGGGCCCACAGACACGGACATCATCTCAAGATTTATCAGATAATGATTTAGCATCAATGACATTTAGTTCACGCTGGTAAATCGAATCCTCATTTCTCAACAGTCCGAATTTGGGATTTTTTTAGCAAACGGAATTTTTTGACCTTTTCAGTTGTGGAATATTGTGGACCCAAGAAACCAAGCGGCCTCAACTGACAGCCCACCCCGTATTTTTGCGTTTCACAGCATTCCACATCGTTTCCGGTTGGGAAATAAATGAAAAAAAAAAAAAAATGAAAAAATAAAAAAATAAATGGCCGACGCAGGGGATAAAAGGCTTTCATGTGAAAGCAAAAAATACTAGGTTGACGAGACAACCTAGGCATCACCCTAGTCCCCTCCATGATAACCTAGTGAAAAGCCGGTTGTCCGATTATGGGTGAGAGCAGAAGGTGTGGGACGATGCCGTGAAATGACGACAATTATATCCGCGAGACCGAATTGGCCGCGGATAATACGAAAACACTCGGATAAGACGGATGGAGTCGAATATACTTGTCGCAATACACTCTGCGCGCTCTTCCTTCGTTTCGGAAGGACCGCCTAAACCCACTGCAAGTGAGCATTTGTTGAGCAAAATGAGGTTTTTCAGAGAAAAATTAATTACTCCGTCATTTTTTAATATTAAGGGCTGGAATTTCAGGATTGTACGCCCAAGATACACCACTATCATAAGAAATTAACAGTATACGTCGATCTTTCAAAAAGTTTAAAAGAAAAAAAAATGTCTGCCAAAAGCAGCGGATGCTGCCACACCCAAGTGACTTGCTATGTCATGGAATCACATATGGATATTTGTATGAATCTCAACGATTGTAGATCTCTAATTTCACTTTTCCCCAGCGAGGGGTGATAAGTCACCCCCAGTGGCAGCTAAGGGTTAAGACATTTCCCAAAATCCTTCACAGAAAAGTAATACGGCTTATTGATTCCTTTCTTGTCTCATCTGCTTCAAATATATAAATTCCGATGTAACATGGTAATTGTGACTAAAATGTAAAGATACCTCTTGCAACTGATAATTATGCAGATTTATGAAATGTAATGTAATACTTGGATAACTTGTCTGTTTTTTTTTCTTCTGTACTCATTGTACTAGCAAAATAAACAATCATGTTTGGATGCTTCAAATAAAATAAAAAAAAAATAGAACTTTCATATCAATATTCCAGGAGATGTCCAACGCTGCAGTACATCCAAAACTGCCTAAAAATAGACGAACAGTTTTGGTAATTTTTCGATAGACGAAAGTTTTGGAACTAGACCAATAAAATGCAGAAAGAAAATGATGTGACCAGATGTGGTGAGAAAAATTACCCATACCGAATGGGAAAAATGTTAATAGTGCCCAATAAATTTCGTGGCTCTGAGAAAATCCTCGTGGCTACGCAAATTCACGAAGCAATTCTGAAATTCTTCTCACCCTGTTGTGTTGAAAAAGCTTCCCTGTACTGACGGGAAAATAACCTATTTATTTCCATTTTTTTGTCTTACCTTACACTTACAAATTTTCCTAGAACCGTATCAGAAATGTTGTGATTCCAGCGCTCACGGCGTGAAATATATTTCTATAATTTTCCTCTCCGTGTACCTTACACTGGAAGGGGGAGACTGGAGTTAACTTTACAAATGCGTTGTAATGTAAAATTTGCAAGAAACAGATGGTTATGGAAGAACTTTGAAAGTTTGATTAGGAGGGAGCCAATTGTTCTCCAAGTTTAATACATTTGCCTCATTATGGCAGGAAGTACATGGGTGTCTTTGAGAAGACGCGTCCGGCCGCGCGGGCACGCGCATTTCCTTCTTCCGCCGCAGAGGCTAGTGGCGCGTCGGTTCCGGTCTTACGCTTTTCGATAATTGCGATATATAGCGATATTTTCTCTGATATCTTTTTTTTACTATATAGATCATTGCAGCATTGGCTCAAAAAATCATAAAAAAATTCAATTGCCTATCTATATCTATATCGAGCTTATAATTTTTTTTTTACAAATTCCGCCAAAAAATTCCCATTTTGGCCTTCGAGAACGAAAAAATCTTTTCGTGAAAAACAGGTGGAAATGTTCAAAGGGACTCGTCAATTATATTTATGCATCACCCCATTATTTCATTAGCTTACCAATCACCAGGTTTAATCACAGACTGCCCCTTACTCGTCTACACGAATAGTGGCTGACTTGTATACGGGGTGCAGTGAACAATGAATTCAATTCAATTTCCTTCAGGAACAGATTTCTTGTTGGAGGTAGTAAAGGGAAAATAAAATATAAGGGGATAAGTCTTTGGGGGTTTCATTACTGAAAGTAGATTGAGTGGGTTGAATAAATCGGGGAAGGATTCCGGTGATTCTCACATGCGATTTTTCCCGAGGGCAGGTGTTGTCGAGAGATAACACGAGAGTGGAAGTTGAGACCGAAGGGATTGGTGATGATAAAATTGTGATAGAAGGAATTTTAGGTAGGCAACGCAGTTAAGGGGTTGAAATTCAATTACATCAATTAAGTGTTTGATGATTGAACAGTTTGAGGAATATAATTGGTCAAATATATATACTTTTTAAAAGACAAAAAAAAATAAATATATATATATATATACATACATATTTGACATGGCATGTCTCATACTATATATGCATTCGTTCATTAACTTTTCTGACATGAATTTCGTTTGCAATATTATGGTAGAACTAGAGCTGGGCACTTTTACATGAAGAAGAAAATTGAAAAAATTCTTCAACCAAAAATTCAATTGCGGTCTGATCACAGAACTGGAAAATTTCCTCTTCAAGCAAAATTTTAATAAAAGTTCGCCTCAAGGAGATGTGCAACATGTGTTACTTCGAGAGTTAACCGAGATTTTACAGGAGCTATATATGACGAGTTTTATTTGCTCGGTAGAGACGATTCTAGCGGCAACTGCTGTGAATACAAGCCAACATTTTTTTGTGGTTATTAACAATTTCACAAAAAAAAAAAAAAATAAATAAATAAAATAATAAACGGGACGTGAGTGTGGCCCTCGACGGGTTGCATCAATAACTTTCTGATTGTCTGTGTGTATATGTGACGATACACGTATGAAGTCAAGTTGTATATCAGTTACGCAAATTCGACTATTGATCGATTCTTATGATTTTTTATCGATATCTCGTAAAATATGATGCCTAGCAAAAAAAGTGATAAAATATGAAATGCGTAGTTTCACGAGAGGAACCACTTTTGTTGAACACTTTTTCTCGTATCTATCACCGTTCTCGAGATACAGCGTTATAAACAATTGAAATTGTTCATAACAATTGAACGGATGGTACAATTGCAAAAACACTCCTTTCAGACCTGGAGACTCAGGAGACGCGTCGATTAAAAAAAAGTTAAATTGGTCCAGCAGTTTAAGAGGAACCGTTCGCCAAAAAAAGGATACGGGCGCACATACACACACACACATAACCCGCGCTGAAAATGTATCAGGAGCCTGTGAAACGTCGAGAAACGTAAAAATTTCATGATTATGAGACATTTCATTTGCGGGGTGATTACAATAACTTATCCTATCGGGAAGTTAATCTAACCGATGTATTTATTATATTTTCGTTGATGATTCAAGGACTCATCAAATGGAGCGCACATTTCAATATGCGCAGAAATATTAATCATAGAAATTCAAGAACAAAGTATTTAGAACATTTTCATTAGTCAGATGACTAAGTGAAATATTAATCAGCTCATTTCATTTGGTTTATTGCTTTTGAGTGATCCATCGCAGCAAGGCCACGCGATATGATTATGTAAATATGAAAATCAAAAACAAAATTTTCATATAAAATTATCATTCTCGTTATCATTGGGGGAAGCATCAATCAGATATATGGGAGATTCTTCGTCAATTTCCTCACTTCCGGTATTGATTTCAAGAATTTTGAATAAATTTCAAGTTGTTTCAAATTTCAAAAATTTAGGTGTTTCATGCATTATAAATGTTGCATTAAAAAAAAAATAAAATTGTTTTTATCTTTGCGAGCCTTTTTGATACTAAAACAAAAAAACTAAATTGAAAGGCAAAGTCGAGGTTATAAACACAATCGTAAGAAAATTATTTGTTGCGCAGAGCGGGAGGCGGGCCCGCGCATGCGCACTAGACACATGGATAAAAGTCACTTTTTCGCCTCGGGTGTCAGAAAAGTCGGCTTCGGCTTCAACGCGCGGTAGAAGAGTTCATTATGCCTTGGTAACAAACCGAAGTACCCAGCTATAAATATAATTTATGAATAACGAATAACGAATACTAGGTGATTAGTAATATCCATCCATCGTTGAGCAGATGACCATCCGCTACCAAAATAGTTAATATCCAAGGGATTGCATTAATCCATTAAGAAGAAAACAAGAAAATACTACGTGCTAATACTTACTGTGAATTGTCCTTCGGATCGTCGCTGGTTGCTCTCAACGTTGCATAAACAACGACTATAATAGCAGGTGCTGGCCATCCTGTACCCATGAGCCATTTGACCAAATTATGCTCGCTCGTAAATGCACTCACTAGCAATGTATGAAGATAAAATCCCTCGCATAGCATCCAGGCGTAATTCGTGAGGAGGAAAAAGTTGAGTATCACGTGGAGCAAACGACAGAGTATCTAAAGCAGAAATTAATTGTTCCATTCTCCGTTTCTTTCGTCCATACTTGATGGTTAAATTCTTTTTAAGGAGTAATACCACTGGCAAATTGAAGAAAAACTACTGCTTTTTTCTTAGCTGGCTTAATATAGAATGAGGGAAATTTAATGTAGGATCATTTCATTTATTGAACTCAGGAGCACCATCTGGAGGCGCCCTGGCAATGGTCATTTGTCAGATTTCTTGCAATAAAAACTGTTGAAATCTCAAAGTTATGTAAAATTTTTAGTTATATACCATATGGCTAATGACAAAAAAATTGATAAGATCCCTAGGCTTGCCTGACCCGCCCCAGTCTTGGCAAACGAGCCGGTGGCAGTCTTGTTTGGAACATTGGGTCAAGGTAGGCCTAAGGATGGGAATTGGACTGGTAATTTAGCCTGGGCCTAGCTTGATATTTAGACTGAGACAAGTCTGGCGACCAAGTTAAGGATTGGCAAGTGCCAGGCCTGATCGAGAATTACGTGGTATAACCGACCCTTGAACTCCGGACCTGGTCCTAGGCTGTACCAAGGCTGGCAAGTAAGCCTTAACGTAAAATGTGATTGTGGATTCAGGCTGGTACTAATCCGGCAATAGCCAGGCTTGGGTGCCAGCCCTGTGCCAATACTGATCCAAGTTTGGTATCCATGGTCTTGGTTGGCAGCCTTGGCAAAAGACTGGTATCACCACTGGTACAAGCAAAGCCCAACCTAGGATGCTGAAGCTTAGTAAAACAAGACTGTCCCAAGCTTGGGCCATCCAAACGTATCCCTTGCGTATGCTACCAGGATGCATAATTCAACAGCATCCAAATGGCCCGTCTTCACGTGGATGTCTACATCTCCTTATTAATCCCCCCTCATACGATTACTCTGCTTTGCATTAAGTAATCTCACTGTCAAAGCCCTAGTTGTAGAGCTCCTACAGTCGTATTGCTCCTTAGAAAATAAAATAACGTTACTCTCACCCCATTCTCCATGAGAAGCTCAGCGTTCGCCACTATCAATCCATACCAAATCAGCCATAGGGTATTATTGACTGCGAATGAGGCGAATAAATTCATGTGAAGTGTAATTCGGGCGCACCTCAGGGATCTGAATATCGAAAAAAAAAAATAATAAAATTCCACCAGAATACTTCCATCGTGTAATTGTAATTGAAATTCTATAATTTATTCCATGAATTTTAAAATAATTCTTGGAATATTTCATGTAAACCTTTACCTGAAATACGTGAGTATCCCGAGAGATAGTACCAGTGCTATCAGAGATATGGTATAGCCAGTCTTGTAGATGATATTGATCCTCTGTTGCCACTGGAAGTGATAATGTAAGTATACAATATAAATCTACTTCAATTTGTCGGATGGGTAATGAGCAATAATTCGATGAAAATGCAATGTCAAGTCGCGAGCGCATTGGGGTAAGGTGAGATTAGGTAGCGCTGGAGGTGTGCTAGGGGATTATTGAATAATTCATGAGAAATGGGGGTGGCAAGATGCGTCAATGTGTAATCCCGACAAACCGACAGTCTCCACGAATCTGAATGCATTATGGGGTTAATTCAATGGTTGATACGACATGCTTCAAGCATATACCACGATCATCGTACGCTAGGCATTATTACGGGAGTTCATGTCTTCAAGTCACTGACAACGTAGTGTCCAAATTATGCTCACACCATGGGGGAGTATAAGTGCTGTCGTCACCTGTCATTTTGCAAATGCTGGGGGAAAAATTATTCGTGTCTGTTAAGTGTCTAATTAAAATTTTGATTCAATTGGTAACGCAATGCGGAAAACGGAATATTTAAATTTTCCCGCCAAACCATTTTCCAGAAATTCTGAACATTCTGTTTGTTAATTTTTAAAAAGCAATGCAATTTTTTTTCCCCAAATATCTGAAATGATAAGTTAAAAGAAAATTTTCAATTTTTAATTTTGTTTTTTTTGAATTTTAAAAACATAAATTTTGGATGAGCAATTTAAGGTGAGATAAATTGATTATTTGGTGGAATTCTAGAGGGGAAATTGTGGTAGAGAAATTTTCAATTTGAAATTTTCTGTTTCGCCAAGTGGTAGTAAGATTTTAAGGTGGACTTTCCGTAGCTCGAGGGGCGCCAGTGAGCAGAGGGGAATGCGTCCCCACTACGCGCGACGTTAGACCTGGCGCTGGAGGGGATGGGCGTCACGTGGCCTGCCGCGACGTATTGCGGCTCGGAATACCTGCACGGGTCTCCCTGCAGTCATCGGACTATATGCCTCGCTCAGCGGCCACGCCCATTGCGCGGCGTGGAGGGGGTCGCATATAACTCTCGCAGAGACTGTACCTGGAAAACTCATAGAGGGTTGTAGGAAACGCACTGTAATAAATTCCCCGACATATCCTCAGCGATTACGGTGGGATCTGTGGCGGTTAATTTAAAATAAGCACTCTGGTCATAACATGTCAATCATAGAATGACATAAAATGTCAAATTTTGATGGGTGCTAAAACATTTGTCCATGTTATAACGTAATATAACAGACTTTATTGATATTTTTATTCCATTCCGTGATGAATTACGTGACATTATATCACGTGAAAGTTACACGTATTGAGAATACACGAATATGTGGTATGAAATATATATATATATATATATATATATATATATATATATTGTGTGGCGGAGTAACGAGGGCTCAATAAGTTATCTGTTGAAGAACTTCTTCGGCTATAATTGGAGATGAATTTAAAGTTTTATTCTCCCGCAGTGCACCAACTGACCGATTTTCTCTCTTAATATTCCAAAGCCCAAGATGTATCGTGACAGGGGGAGGGAATCCCATATGTAACGGCTGCATCACCTACAAAGGGTGTAACAACCCACGGGAAGAGTAATGGTCCCCGATGGTAGACCGGTGTCCGACTCAGGTAGTACTTCCTAGGATGCATTGTAAATGAAAACCGGATGTGCCGGGGTGATGGATATTTCAGCGGCCGCAAAGCCGATTTCCGGGTCTCGTTAAGACACTTCCTCTTCCGATTTATGGATGCGACAAATTTCTCAATGTTCTAATGCAGCATAAAAATTGGAAATAATTCTGCTTTCGCATTTATCATGTTAAGCATTGAGACTATGAGAAGGCAATAGCCGGGGGTCAGTCCTGTTCGGAACATTGGGCCAAGCTAGACCTAAGGATGGGAATTGGACTGGTAATTTAGGCTGGGCCGAGCCTGATATTTAGACTGAGACAAGTCTGACGACCAAGTTAAGGATTGGCAAGCGCCAGGCCTGATCGAGAATTACGTGGTATAAGCGAGCCTTGAACTCCGGACCTGGTCCTAGGCTGTACCAAGGCTGGCAAGTAAGCCTTAACGTAAAATGTGATTGTGGATTCAGGCTGGTACTAATCCGGCAATAGCCAGGCTTGGGTGCCAGCCCTGTGCCAATACTGATCCAAGTTTGGTATCCGTGGTCTTGGTTGGCTGCCTTGGCAAAAGACTGGTATCACCACTGGTACAAGCAAAGCCCAACCTAGGATGCTGAGGCTTAGTAAAACAAGACTGTCCCAAACTTGGGCCGATTGTTGAACCATAAATAACGGTTCCTGATTCGCTCAAATTTTCAGTTACATTTCATTCATTATCTCGTGTGGTTAGGTTATCCTAATCTAGGAACATGACCTATCATGAGCTCCTGCTATCCTCTAGTATTGAATATTGCGTGATGGAGTTTTATTGGACTTCACGACGTAGGATGTTGAAGGGTCGTACGTGTTATGTCTCTCTACGTGAACGAACTATCCTATCATCCCATCACCTCTATTTTCATTTCCTCATTTCCCCATTTCTGATGATATTCGCGTCAGCTGAAAATACACTCCGTGGTGTGAATATCCATTACACTCTGCATATTTCATAGAAACAGAGATTTACAGCAACGTCAAGCATTAAATCGTCTCGCTGATTAACAGGTAATTTATTCAATGTCAAAATTTGTGTGTTTGCTTATGTCAACTTAGGAACAACTATCAAACAATTTCAACATCGGAGTCTCGACACACACACACACTATCTCATAATTTAATTTACAATTTTGTGCTCATATAGAACCAAATTGAGAGGCAGAAATGGGAGTTTTTTTTTTGTAGAACAAAATGGGAACTCCAAATTTGAACGAAAATAAATAATCTGCGATTTAAATCACAAGAGAAATTAGGGAATGGTAAATTTGACCTTTTTAGTGTATGAAAAAAAAGCGGAAAATTCAGAGTTATGGAAGATGATGTGGTCAACACTATTGCAATCGAGATATTTAAGTGTCTCGTGTTGCTTTAGTCGCATGCTTTCTTGACGTCTGACCGACAGTCACTATATTTCGTATTTATTTACTCGATATTCACCTCCTGTTTCCGTTGCTATGAACTTATCACACAAACTTCTATAGACATAAATATATGTCACTCTTCTCTCGGAAAAACAAAATATTTAGCTTTTAATATTTGAAAGATCAGAAAACTAACATTGCTGCTCATTTCCACTCATGATTCATTGTCCCTAAAATTTTGGAAAATGTATAGAAAAAAAAAATGAACCTGTTGAAATGACCTCTGACCTCTCAACAGTCAACACCTCGATCCTTAGTTAACAATCGCACCATATTGTTGCGTATTGAGTTAATAACTTGTATAATTTCTGAGAACTAAATACATCTTAACATTTATCCATAAGTGGAGTATGGGTCAGGCGGGACACCTGAAATTAACGTCAATTATTACATTGCATTTGGGAGTATTTCACAGCCAACTTGAACCAATGGAGCTGCAATCCTGAATTCTAATTCCAATTTGCAGATGCAACTCACTATACCAGCACGTAGTTCCTTCCATTCATATTGAACCCAAATTTACATTGTATTGATGAAGATACCCTTTGTGGATCGATATCATAGTACATACATCAGGCTCCTACCATCCATGTACTTGTTGGTACAAAATCCCATAGCTAGGGATAATGTTTTGTGCGATAAGCATTATTCACCATGTAATTCAAATATCTGCATAATAATACAGGTGAGAAATACGTGTACTGCGTATATCCGCTTGTTGGGATTATAGAGTTTTGGTGTTGTCAGTTTCGGATATCACTGGATGGAATATTAAGGAGAATTTTCTTTAGTCCGTTAATTCACTTACGTTGAAGTCCTCTATGTCCACACAGGTAGTGTAGTTGCTCCATATTATATTGGAGTCAGGATGCCGGTACCAGGTGCCATTGGGTTCGCAGATTTTGTGGGCGTACACTGGAAGAAAAAATAAACAACTTAATGATGCCTGATATAGGGAAGGGGGCTCGTATTCATAATTAATGGTGCGGAATTTTTTTTTTCCTTCCGAATTCAACTACTAATAGATTACATTTAATTTTCATATCATGTTTCCAATTCCTATTGTTGAAACTGAAAAAAAATCACAGTACACTTTCTTTAGCTCTCCACTTTTGGGGCTCTGATTTCCCCGCCGGGAGACCTACCGAGTGCCACCTCTGTACGCGCAAGGGGTGTACCTTACGACAGAGACGGCGTGATTATCCAAGCGAGAACTCTATATGTACGATACATACATATAGCATTGGCGATGCCGTTTTTGTTTTAGGTCGCTTATTGTGAAGTTGTGGCCTTACGCGTTTGTAAACAGAACACTGGGTAGTCTAATGCCGCTTCCACTCTAGAGGATCCGCCCATGTCTGATGCCCCGTGTCTAGTGGGGGAAAAATTCCCCTCGCTCGGGAGTGTGCGGAGAGCTATGGCGAACTAGAGGGTGTCTACTGTACCGGTATATTTGACGGTTACAATCGTCAGCTGCAGGACAGCTGACACCCAACAGATTAGGATATTTCATAACGAAGAAGCTGGATTTTATTTGTGATGCATTTGACTCAAAATTTCATGGAAAAAAAAACATTCTTAAGTTACAGTTTTTTACATACATATTAATATACATACATATTAATAAATAAATTATGGATTTTAAGTGTGAAAGTAGCAAAATAGCCATCTCTTAACATTGCAACGAACCATTCCACTGCTACTGACAAATTCATCCTGACCATCTTGGACATTGGAATACCGAGCATTAGCGGTAATTCGCCTATCTAATTCCCGCAAATGAGTAATTGACGTTCATTCCGAAAGCTATAACGTAGATAGCAGTGATAAATTCTGTAATCGACCATAATTAGATTTATGCTCGTGAAATTATGTTTATGAGACTCGTACACATGGTCTGATGGAATAGTGACTGATACCACTTGTGGTACCGTAATGTCCCATAAGAATTTACTGACATAGTAAGCAAGTCCTGTGCCGTTAATTCAACCAACATTGACAGATTCCGTGCTAATGGTTTTTCGTTAATAACTGTTTGGAATAGTTTTGCCTGAGGGGTGAGCGCTAGGTTTTGGATGTCTCGAGTTATTCAACGGAGTTTAAAGTTATTTTGGCTTTGTTTATATAGCCTTTGGATTCCCACAAATATTTGGGGTATGGAAAAAAAATTATTTTGCATAAATATTGCACTATTTCCTATTATTTAAAAAATTATTATAAGTTGAACGAGTTTTAGTTTAATATAACATTGACCGTTCAATGCAAGTCAATAAATTATGGAGAAATTAATGTAAATTGGATAATAATAAAGAACATGTAAGTTATTTGATGATGGTGCAAATACACTATTTAAATATTAAATATAATCGATTCCTCTTTTTGCCGTCAACCTTCATGTACGGGAAGGGCGGGTCGAGGGCTCCATAATTTGGGGATAAATTATAGAGTTACTAATAGCTTGATTACCTTTTTATATGTTCAATGACTGAGGGTGAAAAACTGTATTTAAGGGTAAAGAAGTGTTGCTGAAGAGGATAAGAAACTTTTCTGCGGTTCTAATTTGATTTTCTCAGTGTTGTGCGAATGGTGGAGGGAAATGAGACGAGGGAAAGTACACAGAAACTAATATATTTTATTTCTGCACAGTGGTTATTGTAGGTTGACCTCCCGTGCGGAAAAATATATATCCCACAGATATATGTCGCATCGAATATTTTCGGCCGAAGAAATATTTCATACATATCTTACGTATAATGAATATATATAGGTTATATGACCTCATGGATATATACACATAGATATATCCGTATATTATACATATACTTCTATAAATTCTACAACATCTTGAGAATGTTGTCCTAAAATTTCAAGTCGATCCTTTTTCCCTGTTTTATTGTAACTCAAAACTTTAGACGAATTTTTCTAAAACTATGTTTTCAGAGTCGGTTGTCAAGATTTCTCGAGAACTCCTCAACCGATGTTGATGAAATTTTACACAGGTCTTCGAGATACTATTTACAAGGACTTGGACAAAGGATTTTTTTTTCAATTACAACTATTAAAAGAAAAAAAAAATGCGGCAAAATTTTAGTTATTTTTTGATTTTTTTTCATAAAAACCTCTGCCAAAAATTAACTCTTCACTTTTATTTTTTTTCCTTCGCCCAAGTTCTAGTTTCAACTGTTGACTAAACACGGATTTTTTACTCTTCACTTCGGGTGATCCTGCCAGGAGTTCTGCTGTCACTTGCCGGTAGATAGAAGCGCATGCCCCAACACCTCCTCGACTTGCACTTAGCCATTGCCGGTAAAGGCGGACTAGACATTGAGAGAGAAAGATATAGACAATGAAGAGATAGAATATGACTGTCCCTTTATCAATTACCTCTAGGTAGTAAGAGTTCTACCTAGTTGACCGTAAGAGAGCGTAGTGTAAAGATTTTCATCAAAGAACGTACCAATTATAATGACGCAATCCATAATGAATCAACCGAGAAACGAATTCCCCGTTAAATTGAATATAGACGCGGGTAAAATGGCCGATTTCCCTTTGTCCGGAGATGCACATTCAAGTAAAGTGGCTTAACTATGCCCTGGGGAGGGTAAAAACGATCCCAACTGTCCGAAGACCTCGTTACCATTACCAATTCACTTCGACATCTCAGATGCTTACAGCCCCATGAAAGCGTGGAGGTCTCATGAGCTTCAGAATGATTGAATGAAGTGGAGGTATAAAAATTTTAGAGACAATACAGTCACCGGTGTCGAGCACTGTTGACGTACCTTTACCCGTCGGGTCAGTTCAATCAACTGGCATTGTCACTGTTTGCTAGATAAAAAAAAGTTGATAAAAAATAGAAAAGAAGAGTAAGACATTTTCTGAGAAGATAAGGGCTTTGGTTGTGGCAGTATTGCTAGATGTATCCCAGGGGAATTGTCTTGTCCTCGGACACATGATTCCACTTTTGCACTGGTTTCCACCAGGATGTGTGGACAGCTATATATAGGTCACTATGAGCAGCGGTGAAAAACGGCTAGTGGAATGAAGTCCTGGGACAAGATTGTAAGGCAATATTGTCTACTTGAGAAGAAACAAGATTGGGAATTGGATGGTAAAACTGGACCTCGTGGAGTACAGGTGGCTTATTTTCTATTTTGTTTCGGTTGCTTTCAATCGTTACTTGTACGTTAACTTTCCAGATTTAACGACTCCGTGGGGATTACTTATCGGCTGAGAAGTGGGTTTCAGCTTCTTCGACAATGTCGTTGTTAAATAAGGGGAATTGGCTGGAGGGCAAGGATGATCTTTATTTATGTTGATGATAATGTGAGATAAACGAGAACATCAAACAGGCTGCCTGTGAAGGGGCTATGGAGATAAGGTTTGCTTTTCTCTTCGTTATGATTTTGATGTCGTGAAAGTCAAAGGGAGCCGCAATGCTTATGATATGCACTATTGTCGGGAATCTATTATCATCAAAGAAGAATGGCGTTTTGTCCGACGTTTGACGCAAGGAGATATCTCTGGGTATTCAAAATGCCGTGCGCTTTCTCATTATTTTTCCCCATATTTATATTTTCGATGACTACATTCGGTGAAGGCGTGTTGGATTCCCGCGCAGTATATTGTTCTCGTACGTATGTCTCGAGAATAATCGATACCTTGTTCGAGAGAATAATGTATCAACTGTATCATATTTTGATACGCGCGAAATGGCATCTTAAAGACCAGATTATGAAGGTTTTAGGCGATGTTTGCTTGCTCGATTACGATATGAAATTTTAGAATGCCTTTAATGTTGCATATAGGATATGGATCACTCTGAGAAAAATAATACTTTTCCATATTTTTTCGTAGAATTAACATTAATTTTCCTGAGCATAGAGCGCACGTCGCATACAAAATTTCCCACTATCTCTGCACCGCGACGTCCTCAGATCCAATTCCCCCGCAGACTATTTCCTATACTTAGAATGAAGCCCGGGTTAAACCACTGCTTCTTTGGGATTTCGTTCTAATCCGACCATCAATGAGCAACTTCGGTCTAACAGTCGTGACCCAATGTTCCGTTACCACGACCGACCTAAGGTTGAGCGTTATTATAGTGTACCTTCGTTAGTTGCCACACGTTTACGACAGTAGGAGAGGTGAAACTTGGGACGTTGTAACTGAAAAGTTACCTCCACTCTTTAGAGACGCTTCGACGTCAGTTCCAGGAAGAGACAAATAATATTTTACTTTGAATCACATAATTCGGTTGACCGAATGTAAACAAAACACGACCAACGGTAGCCCGCACGTATTTCGACGAATTGGGCGGAGACGAGTGGGGGTAGCGCCTCAGCGCTGGGAAAACAAAGAGGCAAATGTTGGATTTGGCGAAGGTCCACTGTATTGTCTCTGCGCGGTGAAGACCCTTTGAAGGTATTGGAATGTGGGTGAAATTGAAATAAATAAATGTAATGCAAGACACTCCGTTAAATTAAACTCTTTAAGTTTTCACGAGGAAGGCACGACTATCTCCTAAGACCGAGGTCCAAAGATGGAATAGTACAAGAGTGAAAAATGCAAAATTAGGTAAACTGAGGGACCATGAAACAACCCAGGAAAAGCTCAAAACAATTGCCACGTTCACCAAAACAATTCATATAATTAAAGTGACGTAATTTACGACTCTGTTAAAATTATTCCAAGATTGTCAATTTGTGATGGACTAATCTGAATTACGATCACGTGGAGAAGGATGCTTGGGCTCCCCCAGCATGCCTCGGATATCATTTTTTGGCCGAGGACTTGGAATTCCCGTTTTACCAGCTGCGAAGTGCCTGGAAATTGTTGGATTCCAAGTCCGTGACCAGAAACAACAAGTCTACGACCTATATCATCTCATTGAAAAACGTTTCCTTGAGATACGTTCAGAAGTTTGATGCTGTGGTGATTCATTGAAGAAAATAACATGGAATTTACGCAAGAACGTATGCAATATGAATGCTTCGGAATTAACAGGTGTAGCCTATAATTCCACGGTTAGAAAAACTCATTGAAAGTATTTCCTCACATTTGCAGGAGAGAACCATAAAGCAATTAAATTATCCCTTCCGGACGTGCAGTTAATAAGAAAATGTTGGAATATCTACAAAAATATATTTCTCAAGACATCGGAAAATGTATGGTAATAAAATGTGTGCAGGCAGAGAGACTCTTTCTTTAATCACTTTCACGTAAATAGAAGTGCATCCCTTCGCACTTTTTGCTTTACGGCATAGCAGGCCGGGGGCTAAGACTGTCCCTTATAGATACCTCTAGAAAATAAGTTCAACTTTGTACGAGTATTAAACGTGTAAAGACCTTCCTCTCAGTACACCTTATGTATAGAAAGAATTCAGAAGTTATCTGCTGTTTTGTTCATTTACCGTTAACGATATATATACATATATATATGTAGATTCTAATAGAAAATGTTGATGTAGTTGTGTTTTGACCGAACATAACTTTCGTAGTCAATGAAATAATAATGCTCTTTTGATGGGTTCTATTAACTGTATTTTAGTTACTAAGAGTGTGCAGGTGAAATCTACTTGATATGCAATAATTCAAGGTTATCGATAAATGAAGACCAATGTGCGAACAGTTGATTGGTCAATGGCCGAATGCCGTCCCTGGTTCTCGCCCAGTCAGTCCTTCGTTCCTTGGGGGTCTCTCCTCAGGCCTGTGGGCCGGGGGCACTGACACTGATCTCTATAATAACAATTCAAATCTAGTTCGCTCATCGGTGTTAGAGGCGCGAGTTACGCTGTAGCGCCTGCTAGCTCTCAATGCGCTCGGGGCATTGGACCGGCCATCCACATATTATAGAGATCAGTGCTCGGAGGTGTCAGGTACTCGTTGGTCCTTGTCTCTACAGTAACTATCCTTCTGATACCCATACAAATCGGAATGAAAAAATCATACTGCTTCGCTTTTCAGAAAATCCAATAGCTTGCTTGCAATTAGAACTAGAACTAGCGGACTGCAAGCTTGCAAAGTGTATTCTTATATATTAATTGTTGGAGGCACGGTCGAAGGCATCGAAAATTATATCATCTTAGACAGCATTGCTAGACGACAGAATAGAGGAGGCGAAAAGCCCTTTCAATTTGAATGATTCGTTACAATAATGGAAATCCATTAGTGGAACATGGATCGTCACTCGTCTCCAGCGGAATGTGACCTGTAAGTGGTAAGAATCACTCGAGAAGCGTCAGGGGGATAGAAAAAAAAAGGGTCAGCGAGTGGCAGATGTCAACTTGGGCGCTAGTTAGCCCTTCGTCAGGCTCTGGTGATACGCTTTTCTCTCCGCGCGCAGATGATGAATGTGACATTGGAAAAACAACAGAAAAGGAGCGAAGAAAAAAAGGTGACGAAGTCTTCGTAGCCATAACTCGCCGGGTTAATGTCTTAGAAAAAGGCGAGATAGAGGATAAAAGTTGGTGGGTAACACAAGTGGTTTTCATCACAAAATATTTGGCAATTTTCAAGTTTACGACTGTCGAATGAAACTATTTTTCATCACCTTCGGCTATGGCCGTGGGTTACGGTCAATAAAACACTTTCATGCGACGGATATCAATGACGCGGCGGAGTTATGGGCATTGGCAGATGAATTTTTTTTTTATCGAAAGTTTTACAACGACAACTACAAAATGAGTTCTGATGAATATTTTGGGGTGAAGGGTGTATCGTAAAAACGAGAGGAATGAGACGAATTGATGACGCGTCAAGGATGGGTGCGGAGGAGATCGTTAGCAAGTTGACGATATGTTGACACATTTTGTCCGAATTTCGACATATTCGACTCGATAAAACTTTATCAAAAAAGGGGAAATTAATCGACGCGTCCGCTGAGTCTCCAGGTATGAAAGGAGTGTTTATTAGTATCAGACATATTTGCCCATCCTCAAAGTTCTAAGTCAAATCGATTTATGTCCCCCAGCGCTTGCTAAACACGTTCGTATTTTATGTGAAACTCGTACGGTTTTCAATTAACCTGTCGTCCTCGTGCAAAAACCCTGGAAAAACAACAGTAGGAGAGGGGTGGGGGCGGGGCGATGATGGGTGGGGGGAGGGAGAAGGTGAGGGGAGGGGATTAGTTTCTGTCGCATTTTTTTTGCTAATGGAATGAAACCACACGCTTTGCAGTTTGAATATTTGACCCCGAGTGAAAGACAGTTTTGTTTGTCATATAAACACATTAGGGGCATGTATATGCATACCTTCCACCCGCTGGGTGAATCGTGGACGCGATTGCTCCCGGGGCATTGAATTTTTGCAAAATATTGACATAGCAAGTTCAGAAATTTTTTTTTCTCCTTGCGTCCTCTATTATTGTGTCGTTCTTCCAAGATATCATATTTGCACTGTCAATAACGTCAATATTATGGTGGAGCAGTTGTCCTATATTTCATCTCATTTCTCATGTGACGAAATAATGTTCGAGGTGGGGTTGAGTGGATTTACGGGTGAGCTTAATGTAAAAAGAATTCATCCGAGTGATGGTTAACGAGTTGTATTGCAATGGGAGCAAATTTGTGTGTGTGTGTGTGTGTGCTTTTTTCCTCCGTTCCTCTCGTATTCCATACGGTAGCTCTTCAGAATTTTTTCCAAAGGCCCTACTGGACACCCATCCATGTAGCTGGGTGCGTGTGTCTGTATATGTGCGTGTAGTTTTTTCCCACCGTTCCTCTCGTACTCTCCACGGTAGCTCTTCAAATTTTTTTCGAAAGGCCCTACTGGACACCCATCCATGTAGCTGGGTGCGTGTGTCTGTATATGTGCGTGTAGTTTTTTTCCACCGTTCCTCTCGTACTCTCCACGGTAGCTCTTCAAATTTTTTGCGAAAGGCCCTACCGGACACCCATCCATGTAGCTGGGACCGACTTTTCCCACTTGCTCCATCGTATTTCTAAGCACAGGATAAACTCCCAGAAACCCCTGTGCTACGATGGTGAGCACCCCCCCGCCGGGTTAGGCTCCCGCCCGGCCTAGCCGTCTCATTTTATGCTGTGTGTCTGTGTGTGCAGCTGAAATGCACCAACAAATCCCCACGCTGTACCACAACTCCCATGGGACACGTGCTCAACCCGATTGGTTTCCAATATTTTGCAAATGACACCGGAAAATTGGGTCGTCGAGTTTGAAATAAAAACTACCCTCGGCCTTCTAAATGACCTCCATTACGTTTATCTTCACTCCTTGAAATATCCCAAGTGCACTTCACTCCATTGTGCCAATAAAAAATGTCTAAAAAAAGTAAATTAGAGAGGTGCGCGGATTGATCATTGACAGTAATCTGAAGGAGCCCATAAAATAGGGCCAGGGGGTGGGGGGGGGGGGTGGCTGAATGCAGGCTTCAAGTACGTTTCGCTAGGATTGTCTGATAGTACGATAAACCTTGAAGCGTATCGATTTTCGTACCACCAAACGATCCTAGGAGATTCATTGCTAGTCACTTTGATTGATTCCAAAAGTTTAGGATTGAAGATTTTGTCCTGGATACGGCATGGAGAGCACACAGCTGAAAGCTGAGGATCTATCTGCCAAGGCTGATAAGACTTTCCCCTTTTTCTCATTCTCATTAATGGGAATTGCGAAGAGACCGCTTAAACCACGGATTCTGCTTTTTTTTGGGGGGTGGCGGTGGGTGGGAGGGGGGGCAGGTGGGTGGGTGGGTGAAGTATCTAGAACCGCAGGGTCTAATAGCACGGCTGTTTCCACTTATCGGAGCTGAATAGTATTTTCGGGGAGGGCAAAAAAAAAAGTGCGCTATCAGAGCGAGATTACATTCAGCTTGGAATCCATTCTTTCACGCTACGTAACATAAATTGTAACATTCTACGTTAGCTGTAAAGTAGCTCGCTTGTAAAAATCACTTAACTGCAGACATTGTGAGCCTGCCATTCTACGGCCCCTAGACCCTTTACTCCTTTGCTCAAACGCTTGAGCAATATACCTTATACTAACTTGAAAATCAATTTATAAGAGCATCTTTTTTCATTTCACATTATGCAAAATGAATTATAATATTTGAGTGTGAAAAATAAAAACTGATGTATTATGTTCCTTTGACTCGGCGCAACTCTCTACCGGCCAGCCCTCGAGGGTTTTTCTCACATTTCATTCTGTGTGTGCGTATGGAAAAGGACAGCTCAGTGGAAAATAAAAAAAAGGGAAAAGGCCAGAGGAAAATGAAAATGAAAAAAAAAATGGGGGAAAAAAGGGATAAAAAGACGACAATCGATTCAGCGTGTTGAATGCGTATGTGTGCCACACCTTTTATCGTTTCTTTTTCCCTCGCTCAGTTCACCCTTGTTGACGATCCATTGTGCATTTTATGCGTTTCAAGGGTAAATAGGTGGCCTATTCTTTCATGGAAAAAAAATGGGGTCGGATTACTTGAGAAGTAAAAGGGGGACTCCAGGCGGTGACCTTGATTCTTCAATGGTTCATCAAATGAGGTAATTTTCGATTAATCGACTTGTGTTTTGTATTTACAGAACTGGCTATTTCATGCACAGGAAAAAATGAGACCACATGGCCGGGCGGGAACCTAACCCGAGGCGGGGCGGAGGGGGGGGGGAGGGGTCCGGGAGTTTACCTTGTGCTCAGAAATACGATGGCCTAAATGGCGAATGCCGGTCCCAGCTGCACGGATGGGTGTCCCGCATGCCCTACGAAGGAATGCTCCAACAGCAGCTACCGTGGAGAGGACAAACGAGAGGGACGGGATCAAACAAACAAACATGCACACACACACAGAGAAAACGAGCCGGTGCCAGTCCTGTTCGGAACATTGGGTCAAGCTAGGCCCAAGGATGGGAATTGGACTGGTAATTTAGCCTGGACCTAGCTTGATATTTAGACTGAGACAAATCTGGCGACCAAGTTAAGGATTGGCAAGCGCCAGGCCTGATCGAGAATTACGTGGTATAACCGACCCTTGAACTCCGGACCTGGTCCTAGGCTGTACCAAGGCTGGCAAGTAAGCCTTAACGTAAAATGTGATTGTGGATTCAGGCTGGTACCAATCCGGCAATAGCCAGGCTTGGGTGCCAGCCCTGTGCCAGTACTGATCCAAGTTTGGTATCCATGGTCTTGGTTGGCAGCCTTGGCAAAAGACTGGTATCACCACGGGTACAAGCAACGCACAACCTAGGATGCTGAGGCTTAGTAAAACAAGACTGTCCCAAGCTTGGGCCGATTGTTGAAGCTTGGCACTTCCCAACTGGGTGTCTACATGAGAACGCAAGGCCGGCTGGGAACCTAACCCGACACGGCCGGATGGGGCGAATCCCATCACAGGCTACCCCTATCGTATCATAAAAGTTTTCTGGGTGGTTTATTCTGTGATTGAAAGATCTGATAGGTTGAATGGCGAAAGTCGACTCCAGCCGCAGTGGGTGGGCACCTCGCGGCGGATCCTGTGGGTCAATACGAATAGAGAAGGAATAAGACAAAAAACAACCTATATTGTTAAAATCCCTTCCATTCCTCAGTTCCAATTTTTCGCTTCACATTTTATCACTTTCAGTGATCGAATTTCAAATTACCATTTCCATTCTCAGGGAGTATTCACTTTCAATTCCCTTCAGTTTCTAATTCTTCGAGGTACAAATTGTTTCGCTTTCCATTCAGCATCAAATTTCTCGCAGCGGTTTGTCACGGTCATGGCAGGTTATTTCAACATGGAAATGTACTGAAAAAAATTTGTTGCTTGATGTAAAGCTGGGCAGACTTGTATTTGTTACTTAAATAAAATATCTCGATTGTTACAATCCTCCGGGCCCACTGCATCTTCATCGAAGTTACGGAGCTAATATAGTGACTAGGAGAATATATTGATGGAGGGTTCAATCGTTTACCTTCGCTCCTTCATCCACCAAACAGATTCACATCATCAATGTATGGACGTTGGTGGCCTATAAAGTTACTCTGTAGATGATTTTGTGTTGGCTCTCGCATTCTCCACAAAGGGCTGACGGTCCTTGGACCTAAATCGTATCATGTATCATATTCACAGTATGTGCAAAGTGCTTTTGGCCTCTCACCATTGTTATGTACCCAGCACATGGATATTAGCCTCTATTGGTTCTTACGATCTATCAATTAGTCATGGTCACCAGCGAGATAAACTATATTACTTACAGCTCATCGTGTTTTACAACTGGCAAATACTATTGAATGGATAATTTGTGTCACATGGTTATCTTTGTGCCGATGCAACCAGTTGTTCGGAGTTGTATTGATAATCGGAACAGTCCCTGGTGATGACGTTGATGAGAATGAATGGTCGTTGGAAGCGTTAAGGGGTAACACCACTGTACAATTTTCAAAAAATCAATTTTTTTCTGCTTAAAAAATAGTTTAACTATCCTAGTTTACTGTAAAACAAAAATTGGGTGGAAAACCGTACGTGTTTCTCTAGCTATACTGATCTAGATTAGGAGATTTTTTTTCACCCCGAAGGTTCAAATTTACACCACTTTCTGACTAGAAATTTGGACAGGCTAATTTTGTGTCACATAAGGGCCGGGTTTGGTGGGCCCACGTCTATCTTGATCAATTTGCCGTAGATTTGCCTTATCAGGACCGTGTAAGGGGGATATCCGGCAGCCGTGGTCAAAGAAAATTCTATGATCTATCCTGTTGGATTTACGAACACGAAATATTCTGTAGCAAAAATAAATTTTATATTTTTCACCCCAAATAAAGTAAGAGTGTTCAGACCCAAACATCTGCAGCCAACATGTCGCTTGTAAAAATGACCAGACATTGTAAAGTGGTCGGAAAGGTTGAGGCCTAGGTCGAGGTACTTTCAGGGCAATCACTCAAGGGCTTAACCCAAACGATATGACACCATATAAACTAAAGGCGTCCTATTTTTTTATCCAACTAGTTGGGATACACGACACTTAAAATTGTCTCTACATAGTTTTTAGTTTTTGACCGGGATCGGTTGAGTGAACATCTCCTCTGTTAGGAGAAACTATTGAATGGTGTGCCTTCCGAGCAAATAAGTTCTAAAGAATAAAGATGATTAATTCCATTTAATTACGTTTACAATTATTTAAATACCCCATTTCCAATATATCCGGTTATCTGTACAAGAGCCTGGTCAGGGCTAGGGCATGTCAAGGTTTTCTTGTCAGGCCCGGACAAAGTTGCCCTTACAAGGTCCAGATCTGGTCGCCTGTCCGGTTAAGATACCCGGAAAGCATTACATTCTTCGTCAGTGCCGTACAAGGTACCCGTAGAAGGACCGGACATCCGGCGTCCAGCATACCGTACCTGGGCCATGTAAGACCCGCACTCAAATAATCGCGTAAAAGCGCTCCAAACACAAGGGTTACAGTGGTGTTACCCCTCAAGTATTTTCAGTCAGTAATGAATGAACGTCGATTGGTATTCGATGTATTTTGTATGTTTTTTTTTCAACACAAAATTTAGTTTATTGTCTATGCTCTGAGCTTTCACTCTCGCATGGGAGGCTCCATTCATTCTGTGATGGCTTTTTTTTCGTCGGGGAACAATGTAGATCCATCTAAAAAGAAACACGTAATGGGAATGTGCGTTCGTGACTCCAATATTGTTGGATCCACGTGCGTGAAATTTGCGTAACGAGGTTGAAATTCAAAAAAGCAATCTCCAATTTTGCCCGACGTTAGGAATAATTTTTGCGGAACTTTTCTGGTAATTGGTGTTGAGCCTTTCTATTCAGAAATTGACAGGGCTGGATCACAGAATCGAATAATGTGAGATTTATAGTTATGAGGTGGAGCAGATAGATTGTTTCATACAAATCGTGGCGTGAAAAATGGGTTCTCTGAGACTCATGGGGTCCCACAGATCACAATGATGATTTACGATGTGCCGTGCCTCCCATTACATTATATTTCATCTTTGTTTTCTTTTCAGATTTCGGGAATGAGACGATCAGCCAATGCTGAATATTTTCCAGCTCTTGGAAAATTAATGATAATTTAATTATTTCCAACGACAATCATATCACTATTAACGCGCTATATTTTTCACGGACTATATTTCGTGACAGGTGCTTCGGAGCTTATTCCCACTTAATCTTTCTCGCTAGAACAAGGCAAATCCCTGGTACCTGCTTCATGAATTAAATTTCAATGCTTACTAATGTAACTTTTAGCGGCCATTGTGTATGTAGTGCGGGCGAATGTACACCCGGTTTCTATAGTTTCAACGGACACCGGAGAGTGGCCATTTATAAAGTCTTGGTGTGCTCGGAGTAACTCGGGAAATTGTTGAATAATTGTTTAAGCGCATTGTGAAGTGACAAGAAAATGTCGAAATTGAGGGGAATTCATTGATGCTTGTAGACATTTTTTTTATGTAAACAACAATTTTACTCCTTCGGTAATCACATCTGATTGCGGTGTAACATTAGCTGCTGTGACAGGTGTTTTCTGGGTACCAAAAACGTTTCCGACAAATTTTGAGTAGTGTGTGTGTGTGTGTGTGTGTATGCGGGTCTCTGTCTGTGTGCGCCTATGTATGTGTGCGTGTGTGCCTAAGTGTCTATGTGTGTGTGTCTGTCTGCCTATGTGTATGTGTGTGCGTGCCTCTGTGTGTGTGTTTTTGAATGACGGCACATATAAAATGGTACATGCTAAACGGTACTTTTAAATTCTCCTCTTCGTGTACTTCACAAAATGATATGAACACTTGTTTAAGCACATTACGAAGCGAAATAAAAAAGCGCCAAAATCCTAGTGGAATGTACAAATTTTCGTTCCCTTTTTTTCAACTCTTTTTACCCTGTAAAATGATATTCCCCAATTTGCATTTATATTGTACAGTGCCGGTGTTATGATCCCTAGTCGTCATAGCTGACGGGGAGTCTTGAGAGACTTCGTAATAAGGTGCACCGCAGGTAGAACGCTCTCGTGGCTTAATTCATAATATAGTAATAGTTACGTCGTATGAGATGTACGTAACGGAGGGGGAAAAATGGTACAGCATGAAGGGCGAGTCTCGTGTTTTCTGCAATGTTAATGTTCAGCCTGCACTCGAAAATTTGCGTTATTCTTCCGGACGTATGGAACGCATAAATTGGGAACCTTTTTTTTTAACTTTTACCGGCCGCTATTACAAAAAAAAACTTAGAAACGGCCTTTGCCATATATATACAATATTCATATTCTATAGTAATAGTCACACGCGCACTGAACTACGATTTGAAGTTTGAAGTAACAATATCCTTTCCGAAGTTGAAGATAAGCAATTGATTATTGTTAGCATTTCTCGCCTTCCGCCAGTCTCCTTAAGCGGATGGATCCGCTGATACCGGCCAAGCCAGTCCACTCGGACTATACCGCCGTTGTGCTTTCGGTAGTACACAAGCCTGCAGGCGCTCTTCGCGCGCTGAATTACAATTTGACATGTGAAGTAACAATATATTTTTCGAAGTTGGAGATACTGCTAATCATTGACTCCGAAAACACGAGAGCTTTCAATTTTCCAATTTGGTGCAAGCATCTTTTGTTTTTTTCTGTAATTATCGCGTACATATAAAATTTGTCAACTTCTGGAGCAAGGAAGCTAGAATTGTATAAGTAAAATTGAATTAATGTTTGCATAAGACACGATTGAAAAGAAAAATAATGGCAGACCAACAAGTCCAATACCAGAGTCTGTTTCCGTTTGACAACCCGAAGGTTAGGTCGCCAGTATTTGGCGCGAAATTTGACGGTAGCTACTGATCGCAGCGCCACTACCACACTTCCTCATTCAACGTGGTACCGGCCGGGCAGGCTGGATCGAGATATGCTGGAGGGGGCACGACGATTAGTCAAGGCGAGTGGCGTTTATAAAAGTCCAGCTGTACCGTAGAGGCCACTCTACGTCAGTCTGGCGGTGCTGCGCAATCAGTAAATTCCTACTGTGTTCCAAAGGTAAGTTTGAACGTGACAGGCATTGCAAGATTCAGTTGCTTCCTACTTTTTTATTTTGAGCGATTGTCTTTGAATATGTAAGGATTCAATTGGTGGCAGGTGGACCACGCACGAGTCAAATAAGACGTTTACAGCAGCAAAAACTTGTAATGTTTTTTTAGGACAGACTCGCCTTTGAAATACGGTACGGACTTCGCTCAGGTTGCGCAAGTGAGCTGAATATTTGACCAGAAGGCGGGGACCAAACTGCACATATCTTATTACCATGACGAATCTTCAAGTCGCTACTGATGCTGGTGAGTGCAAGGGCATCAAAGAGACCGGTGTTTATGGTAGATCCTATTTAGCATTCAAAGGGATACCCTATGCTGAACCGCCAGTCGGTGAATTGCGGTTTGAGGTAATTCATGTTTATTAGTTATGCGCTTTCAAATATTCAATTTTATTTTCGAATGGTTCAAACCTGGAAGAGAGCCCAATGCGCAAGTTTACTTCGTTTAAATTTCTGAACAATAAACATCTATCTATCTATCTCAATCGACGAATAATGCAAACACTATATATGTCATATATATGGAAATATTGTGCAATTATTTTCTTCAATCAAGGCTCTAATGTAACTCAATGATATGCAAAGTTTATACATGAGCTATTTAAAACAGCCGTCGGTTTATGTTTCAAATGCTTTTAAATCTAGTTTTTAGTTAAAGGATTTTCGCAATAATTAAACAAATGAGGTTTTTCATTGAGGTGATGAATTGCACTAAAACCGCGGGAAAATTGAAGCGATTTATTATAACTGCCAGCGGATGGCACGAATTTTTTTTCGTTCCCTAAAAGCGAGGAAAATTTCAATGAATCGTTTTTCGATAGTGTCAGATTGTAGATTTCGTGTCTATTGAAATGGGCGAAATAATAATGTACTTCAATCGAGTTAAGTCTCTCTGAACTGTGTTGGATTCTTAATATAAGAGTTGTGGGTGTGTGGTCTGTATGCAGTTGTTTGTTACAGTAAATATTACCGGACACCATAGAGAAAAACGCATGACCCTTGAGGTCCTTAATGTCGAAGCTCATTCTTAGGTAGGAGCGTGAAGAAAGGACGACTGCAAATAAATGCTCAGCCCCAACTTAATCCCTATGTTTGGTATAAAAAGTTATGCTCCATTTTCCCTTATTGGATTATTGGAAGCCGGGTTAATAGAATAAACGACACTTTTAGAGCAAAGAACTTGGATTTATTTCGAAGTGTTCTCACATTGAGAGTAGTCACAAAACTACCTAGTTTCAACACAGCATTTTCGCATGTCTTTCTATATAAAAACAAATCCTGGCTATGTTGCCAGACTGCCAAAAACCTTTTTAGAATGCCCAGTTTTATGGTCCAGGAAGTTCCCGCACAGGACCATCTTGGTCCCGGTCCGAAACGAAAAAGAGATCACGTATAACTGGGGAAGAACTTTCCCTTACGCGCAATCGTTAAATAAAGTCTTCGTGCACGAGTTTAGAATACTATTCTTCGTCATACTGTCCGCAAAATCCTGGATGAACAATTTTTTTTTCGCCAAAATTTGGAAGAAAACTTGCTCTCTCCATGTAGGAACTCAAAGACGTCTCCATTGAATAATAGATTTTATTTTGGGGGGAAATAGGATCCACGGCCACCGCTCAAGTGGTCGGGTGTGCGAGATGCATCAAACTATGGCGACAATTGCGCTCACATAGATCCACTACGTCGAGGTATAGTGGGCAGTGATGATTGTCTATATCTCAATGTCTATACAACATCGATCCATTCACATATTCCAAAGGCCGTCATGGTGTGGATACACGGTGGTGCGTTTAATTTCGGATCGGGTGATGATATCCTGTATGGCCCGGATCATCTGATGGAGAAGGATATTGTTCTGGTTACGATCAACTACCGCCTAGGTGTTTTAGGTAAATAGCGCCAACACATATCCGCTTTCAGAATGTTTCTCTCAGGTTTGTTTTTCATATTTACGTGCATGGAACATTATTTCACCCGAAAGAGATATTTGTAGAAATTTCTCTTATACGTAAATTTAGTTTATTAGCTCAATCACACCAGCTGTTAATTGAACAAAGGTACACGTTGCGGTAGACGAATGCGACTAAGTCCCGTCGTGGCGGGCTCGCGCATGCGCACACCGCAACTCGGTCACGTGGCCACAACCGAATGATATAGGGCTGGAAGCTTGTGCCCTCTATATCCAATATCACACTGTTAAAAGTCCTTATATAAAAAAAAAACAGGGAACAATCGACAGGAGAATCGATAGATTGACATGAAAGTCGATTAGATGCGAGTAATCGATTGTTTCACTGCTGACATCGAGACATCGACAGAAAATACATGAATTCTCATGAGCGATACTTGTGTAATGCGTACGCACAATTTGCGATTGACGTTTGCGCAGAAACATTTTTGCTTCTGCGCATCTGCAAGGCATGCGTACTGTGTTCCCGCGCGATAGTTACGTACTCTGAGAGTCACAACCGTCTTTTCGTCCAGGCACGTGCTCGACCAAACGTGTTGTTTGTGCACGGGCTCATATTTTAAATTCAAAAAACTTACAATTTCATTTTTCCAATTCTAAAATTCAATTTCACGTTGAAATTTTTTTTTTCAAATTCAGATGTAAGATAAGATCACTAATTGATTCCAGGATTCTTAAATCTGGAGGATAGCATAGCAGCCGGCAATCAGGGGTTGAAGGACCAGGTGTTAGCATTGCAGTGGGTGCAGCGTAATATCGATAAATTTGGAGGTGATCCGGCGAATGTAACGATTTTTGGGGAGAGCGCAGGAGGTGCCTCTGTTCATTATTTGACGCTATCCCCCTTGGCTCAAGGTATTAGCCTACACATACATCACACATGCATCCTGGATCCATAGATAACAAACTGAGGTATTTGCAGGATTATTTCAGAAGGCCATTATACAGAGTGGTGTGGCGATAAATCCCTGGGCGAATATGCTGGAATCACCCAAACAATTTGCTAGGAAGCTCGCTGCTGTATTGGGAAAGGAGAGTGACGATGCTCGGGAGCTGTTGAGATTCCTGAAGAGTGTCGATGTAGATGATTTGATGCGAGCACAGGCGAAAATTCGCACGAAAGATGTAAACTTTGATACATTAGGATAGATAGATAAATGGTTATTTGATCTCCTAAGGGTTACAATGCACTTCCGTTCCATCTCTTCCAACTTTCTTCTTTACATTCCTGTTGTTTTTATGTAAAATATCTAATGCGGCGCTTGCCTTGAGAAAAAATTCTGACTGGAACAGGCATTTCCAGTACAAATGTATATATAGATATACTCTACTGGTTACCCATCGCCTGCCCCTCCTGCCTGCCATCGACGCAAGGGCGATGCGCACAAGTTGTATGTACATATCGAGATACGTTACAGCGTTTCAAAAGCATTGGAATTTTTTTTTAACAAATTAGAAAATTTTTGAAACAACTTTTCAAAATTTTTGAAAAGATGTGCAAAAAATTAAAAAATTTTCAATAAATTTTGAAAAATGTTGGAAATGTTTGGGAAATTTAGAAAAATGGTAACAAAATTGGAAAAATCTTTCGGAAAAAAATTTTTTTGGAAGAAATCACTTCACTTTTATTTTTTTTTTAATCTTTAACGCCTTGCGCCATTATGGATATATGGGCTTGTGGACCATACGCTGCACCGCATTCGCATGATAAGACACAAGAAACCACAGAAAACCTATGTCGGAATCCTTCCTGTTTGATGCATTAGGAATTTTTTCCCAACTTGATTGCTTTTTTGAAAGTAACTTGGATTATTTGCAGGATAAACTGCTGTTCGCCTATCCGTTTGTGCCAGGTGTAGATGACCAATCAAAAAATCCATTTCTCCCACTGCCGCTTGAGGAGGCCATAAAGTCTGGAATTAAAGTGCCCTGCATCATCGGCTACATGAGCGAAGAGGGCTTGCTGGTACTAGGAGGTACAATAAATTCCATTCGCCAACGTGGCTTATAAATTCAATTCCCAAATTTCTCCAAGAATATTTACAATCCTAACACTTGCAGGCACTGTTGGCGAAGTCGATGGGTCATCCGGTAGAATAGACGCTGCAAGATTTGCGGAGATCGATGCCAATTATCAGAATTCTATTGTCCATCCAAATGCAGTGAGATATTTTGAAGGGAAAAAATTCTCAATGGCTGATATCAGGAAGATCTACTTTGGCAATCAGAAAATTTCATCGGATACAGTGCAGAACTTTGTTGATCTGACAACAGATTCCCAGTTCGTCTGTGGCATTCACGATGTTGTGGAAATTCAGGCTAACAATTGTGAAAGTCCAACCTACTTGTTCAAGTTTGATTGCGATCTGGGACTGTCCATGGTGAAATTATTTATGAATATCAACCTAGCTGGTGAGTTTGGAGAAATTGGAGTAACATTGTATCACCTTGCCGCATATGCATCCGCGGTTAACCATTGAGCTCATTAATTTTTAAGGCACCTGCCACGGTGATGAATTATCCTACCTATTCGCCTCAAAATTGGCCGAGAAATTCGGGCATGGCCTGCCAGAGGTGAATTCCGTGCCCCGTTTACTCATTCAGCGGTTTACGGAACTGTGGACCAACTTCGCCAAGACTGGGTAATTTTATTAAAAATACTTATTCCAGGGAATTCTCGTGATATAGAATTTGTTATTGGGCATACAAGTTTGGGGCGCACTGCAACTTGACTTGGGAATTTTAGGTGAATTTTTTATATTACAGGAATCCAACGCCTTCAACATGTGAATTGTTGCCGGTTATTTGGACCCCTGTCACGAAGCCACAGGAATACAACTGTCTGAGAATCACCCAAGGGCTTGAGATGATTAAGGACCTGAATATTTTCACTCGCTTGCGCCAACATCAAGCACAAGGATTAAGCCCCAAATTGTAGAGGATTAAATTGAATTTTCTTTAATTGTATAGATAGATTAGGGATGTAATTTGAAGTTGTGATTAGAGTTATAGAATATAATTTTATACACATATATGGGAAGTTTCTGGGTAATCGGTTCAAACATTTTCAGGCATTGATTCATACAGTTCAGAGGAATGAGCGAATGGCATCTCTGCAGGTTTTACAAGGCCCGGTGGAATTTATTTTGTAAATGTATCCCGAAATTACTTTGTAATATTACCCCAATTTTTCAAAAGGTTTTTGGAAGATTTCTCGTAACCAATGCAGCCTAGTGAAAAATGATATGGAGACTTTTAATTGGAAATCACATTTTCTACAAAACTTACGATATAACATTTTTGCGTAAAACCCCTCATTAACGAGATACTTGACATTTCTGTGCAATTGCGCATACACATAAATGAACATCGTTAGAGTCGAAATATCTCGAAAATCGCGACACGATTTATTTTTCAATCGTCATTCATTTATTGCTCGATCAGATTAGTCAGATAACATCGTGAAGTTGGTTAGTAATCGCGTTTGCATCGATTAACATCGATATTTGGGATATCGATTCGGGTTTAGTTTTCAAAAGTATGACAATTGTTCAAGTTGTCATAGCTTATGTAGTTATTGAAAATCATATACACAGAATATTTTTTGACGTTCTGTTAATTTATTAAGTTTCGAGTGTTTTACATATTCTGTCCAGTGTTGACAAATTTTATATGCACGCGATAATTACAGAAAAAACAAAAGATGCTTGCACCAAATTGAAAAATTGAAAGCTCTCATTTTTTTGGAGTCAATGATTAACAGTATCTTCAACTTCAGAAAATATATTGTTACTTCAAATATCAAATCGTAATTCAGCGCGCGAAGCGCGCATTCGGGCTTGTATGTATACTTATACCTTCAATTATCCATAATAACACCTTCCATATTTATCAATTTTCTTCCAATAATATAATCGATTACACATTTCGAGCTGAATAAAAGGTGAATAAGCCAATGTTTTCGATGGAGGTATCAACTGCGGTAATATCAGGAATTCCATGTGTTTGTAAGCGAGTCAAAAATAAACCTGACGCCCAACGATAATAGCACTAATACCGGCTCATTGATACACCCGTAAACATTGGTCAGATAGCCCACCCGCCCCTCCCCCCTTCCGCAGTCGCCCCTCCCTCCCCCCCCCCCCCCGCTCGACGCCGACTTCTGTTCATATTGTACCTGTCGTACATTTCGTATAGCCATTCTCGTCCCGCCTGCTACTGCGCATGCGCAACAGTTGCCATCTCACCGCTGATTAACCTTTCGGTATAATACTTTCGATTAACATCGTAAAACACCTTGTAATAATTAACTAAATAATTTCTCCTATATTTCTAGTGCATCATCAACAGCTGGCGATCGAAAAGAGTGCGAATGTGCAGTGCTATATAGTGTACGAAATCCCAATAATCTACAAGCGGCTAGTGGAGAGCGCGGACTGACAGTTGAGGCAAGTCACCTGATTGTCGTTAGATTGTCTGGCACAATATCATCAAAAATCCCTCATCCTTCAATATCATCAAAAATTGCGGACATATCGAATGGAGTGTGCAGTATATCTATATAGTGAATAAATACCACGTGCAACATAACCTGCAATGGCGAGCATAACTTCCCCGTATTTAGATGCGATCCAACAGATCGATGGAAGGACCCCGGGTGAGAAATATCACGTGCTGAATAGAGTTGCGGCGAAAGTGGTGGCCAGTGCTAAAACTGGGGATATTGATCCGCTAGTTGAGATCAAATCGTCTCCAACAGTTCCAGATCTACTTGTGCCCCTGGTACACGCTGAAGTGTCCAAAGAATTGCGTCACACAGAGGGAATAATAACATCCCTGAAATCCGACGATCCGCTCGTATTCAAGCGCGCACTTAAGGCAAAGTGGTTCTTTGACGGCAGCAACACCAATATCACTAATTTTGAGTACTACGAAAATTATATTTTCCCTCATGTGTCATTGAATAATCGTGTACTACTCGTTAAAAAATTAGCACTATATCTGTGCTCAGCAGTGAGAGACAGAACGTCAATTGCTGAAGATTTTTACACGGGATTGAGCGGTAAATATGGGAGAAAATTCGCCGAGCCATTGCTGATTGCTTGCAGCGAGTTGTTCATTAAAAAACTCATCGTCGACGAGCGCAGAGTTACCCTAAAAAACCGATCGATTGAAGTGATCTATAAAAAATATCCCAATACTGTTGTAGAGTATCTCAAATTGAGCAAACCCAATGATAGAGAGCCACGTAATGTTGCTCGAGTAGATATTTATCAATACACCAACTTTCTACCTCGCTTGTTGAAAAAAAATATCAACAGTTTTATCGAGCTACTTGCGATGCACAATTCGTCACTTGATATTCAATTGAGCCGGACAAGCTGTGATTTATTTATGAAACTGGGATTCGATGCTTTACTACGTAATCCCAATGTCTTTTTGCCAGTAGTTGGTGTTAAAGTAACGGCAAAATTGAGTGATAGTCACTTTAAAATTTTGTTTAAAAATTTGTTTCCAGCTAAAATTGATGATTTTCAATTTTCGACAATTTATGGATACTTGGAGTATTATCAGGGCGATAAGGTTGGACTTCTGTTATCAACTTTTGAGGAGATTTATCAGGTCAGTTTGCTGGCGGATGAGAGAAGAGTGACCCCTGGATTATTGAAAGTTCTGCCATTGGATGAGCGTGTTAAGCAAGCGAGAAAGAAATTGGAGAAGGATAGGGATTGGCATCTTGGTGGTAATTGGAACTTCGACAAGTCATGGAGGTGTTACTTGTCAACTGTTGAGTCTGTTCCACTGATTAAGCAGGAGATTAGCAAGAGATCGGTGGTGAATGATAGACGAGATTTGCTGGAATTGTTGATTTTCACTTGCTCTGTTAATAATGATAAGGGAGCACTGCTGGAGGTACTGAAGTACATCAGCACGAGGCACAAGAACGAGCAGGGCTGGATGCTGCTGGAGGTCTTGGGGCGGGTCCTGGAGGACTTCAAAGCGCAAGATCTGGACATCGAGCACTGGGAACTCCTCAATAACTCCATCCAACTGCTCCACGTCAAGAACGAATTAATGAGCAGAGACTCTGACGCCAGCACCATCATCGTTGGTGCTATTCATTTCAACCTAATCAATAATTTGCCCATTGATGATAAGGCCAGTCTCTACATCGAAATCAACAGCAAAATCTACAGTGCTCAGTGGAATATCCTACGGGATCATCCCGAATATGAGAAAAAATGTCTCGATGCATTTTTAACAATAATACCAGAAAAGTATCCTCTCAAAGAGGGCGTCTGGTATTCCTGGTCAACAGCAACATGCAATCTCGTTGATGCTCTCTATAATTTCAACACACGAAATTCAAAGAATTCCAAGTCAAAATTGACGAATTTTTCGGTGAAGAATTATCCTTGGTTGTTGGAGATCGTGAAGAAGATCGTCAATCAGAAAGGCGATGGAGATTGGGCCAAGAGCGGCTTGTTGGTCAGTCTGAGAGAAGGTGAAAGGGACCTGTACGATGCTATTGTAGTGGACAAGCCCAAGGAGCCGTTGTTCGATACTAAGTCGACGAAACTTCTGATTCTCCTCCAAAATCATCCAGAGGTCATCAATGACAATTGGGAAAAATATCTCGCATCTCTGCAGCCCCACATATACAGCAAACTTGTCGTAAGATTTATGAGATCCTGTCGTTGGCATCAGGAGTTGCCAATTAAATTTGCTGAAAAATCACTGAGGACGTTTATGACTGCTAAGTCTCATGGGAGCTTGAGGGTGCTAGGTCTGCTGTACGAGGGCAGTTCCTTTGAGCGTGTGATCAACCCCTTCGTTCCAAAAAATGCTGCAATTGATGCTAAAGCAGCTGGCGCTAAAAGTGATTATGATCGAGTATCTGCTATATCCACTGCACTGAACGTTGTGACACCTTCAGTCTCCCTCGACTTAATCCTGGACTTTTGCGTTGGTGATTATGTACACACGATGATTAATTGTCTGATGAATGCAGGTCATAGAGTATCAGTTGACAGAGTCATTCCCTTCACACGTAGATTAATGGATAAGGGTGTGTCAATCAAGAAGCATGGTATCAGATTAGTCATTGCTGTAGCTGGTATCAATGATATAAGGATCATGCTGACCAATTTGCTGCGGAATGAGAAGCATCGATCCATCCGTGCTATCGTGTTTGATAAGATACTGCAAGTGTTCACGGATGAACCAACTCAGGAGACTTGGGCAATTGTCTGCGAGGCAATTGAGGATCTCAGACCAGATGATGATGCTATTGCAGCTATGGCGGATATCAATAGAATACCAGATGAATTTATAGTCGATTATGTGCGGCTGTTCCTCAATGCAATAAGAAGACTCGAGAGAGGGGAACATGGGCTTGGGAAGCAGGCGTTAGCACGTTTCACTCAAGTGATTAACTCAGTCACACATATAGCATACGTATTTCGTGAGGAGTTGCATCAATTTATTTTGAGGGATTATTTTGCCGATCTGTCCAAGCCGGACTATGCACTTGCGCCGGCAGTGAGGTACTACGTTGTTAGTGGATATCTGCAGAAGGCTGGAGACAATCTGGAGATGCGGTTGGAGTTTCTTTCGGGTCTGTTGATCGACATGATCAAGACATACTGGAACGCGGAGTGTGCTGAGAAACCGGGAGTGCTGCTGGGAAATCGGATGATTCATTTACTCACGCAGCAGATCATGTCGACTACACTTGAGCCGCCGATTGGGAAGGCCATTGTGCAGTCGTTGTCGAAGACTTTATTCGAGATACTCCAGCCCGCGCATGAGCCGAGCGCTTATCTGTATCTCACCTACGCTTCGATATTTGAGCCAACGTTGTCGTCTCGGGAGTTCGCCAAGAGAATTGGGGAGATTCTTCCTACGATGATTGCTGCACTGTCCAAGGAATGCCTTTCAACCATGGCTAGTGCTTTGTACAACTTCTTGAACTTCAGGAGGGGCGAGTGGGAAAATACGAAATTAGATGTAGTTGAGAGCCTTCTTGAATTGAATGATGTTGATTCTACCATCTTGGCAGCGATGCTACTATTTTCTCGGTCTAAAATAACCGGCGGACCGCGCTTCTGGAGAATCGTCAAGAGGCTGCGGGAACATCAGCATCCGGCTGTCGTTGCTAATGTATATATGTGTGTGAATGAATTTGGGGCAGAGCAGAATGGCAATTGTAACTAGTGGGACTGCAAATTTGGGGAAGTTCTTCTGGAACTTGCGTCATTCCGGATTATGGAAGTTGGTGATTTCCATTTCAGATTTATATTTTTGATTTTTATGATTTGTTTTTTATGTTTTGTTTTTTTATGTGATATAGTGTTTTGCATTTTACAAAGTTGGGATCAAGTGGAGCAGACGAACACGTGTGCTAGGAGATGAGGTGTCGAGTTTAAATTTTTGAGTGTTTCGAATATTTTGTATTTGGAAATTTGCCACAGTATCAATTATTATGTGGAGGGAATTATGTGAAAGTTATAGGAGGGAGATGCTCATATATATATATATATATATTTTTTTTTTTCTATTAAAGATTCTATTGTACATATATCGAGCATTCTGTGATCAAGATTAGTCAGGAAGTGAATGTCAAAATTGTCATTATTTCACGATTCTTATTAGTGATTAGTTGGATGTTAATAGAGATCATTTGTCGTATTATTGATTGGGATGAAAATTTAATTATGTAGCAATTATCAATTGGGAATTTAATCTTTAGCTGATCTCGTTTTCATGGGTTTAAATATCACTTTCTCATTCATAATATACCTCCGGATTTAGATGGTACGTTTTACATTTCCTCACTGATTAGATTTGCTCACAGAATTCTACTGTCTTCAATGAATTTAGCTTTAGTGCCGCTTCCCTTTTGCTTTTCCCCGATTTCAGGTCATCAACCATGGCCTTAGTGTATATGTGTGTGTGTGGGGGGGGGGGGTTGAGTGTGGGTGGTTGGGTGTGTGTGTGCAGATGGGAGTGCGTGTGGGTGTGTGTGTGTGTAGGTGGGTGGGTGTGTGTAGGTAGGGGGGTGGGTGGGTGGCTGTAAGTGGGAGTGTGGGTGGGCGTGTGTGTTTTTTTTTTTTTTTTTTTTTTTTTTTTTTTTTTTTAAAGAAAGAAAAAGAGAAAGAAGGAAGTCAACCTCCTTCCTCACACTTCCTTCTTTCTCTTTCCTTCCTCTTTTTCTTACTTTTTCCTTTATTAAACAAACTTACAGAATTAACAAATAAAACATAACGTGCAAAGGACAATACCCCTTGTCACGTACAATACAGTTCGGTTGGTCCCCAGAACACGACGGAACATCTGCTGAGCAATACTTCGTTGTGTAGGGGACGATAGCCTTGGCTTCCTCAGTAGCGAATCCTTTCCGCTCGTTGACGGTAAGAAGATCCTCCGGTTACTCTGGATTTTTCCGCAACTGCTCCTCGCGGCGCAGCTCCTGCAAAACCTCCATTGCGAAGTCGCTTGTCGCGTTCCATGCCGCCTCTGATGACAGCATAACTTCCACAAGATTTCCACCGTTGATGGGTTTGCCTGCGCTATTTTCCCATACAGCTCGTTGGACGTCGAAACGCGGACACGTAAAGAGAACATGTTCCGCGTTTTCCTTCATTCTCGGACACTTTGGGCAATCCGGAGAATCCTCATGCTTAAATTTGTGAAGATATTCCCGAAAGCACCCGTGTCCTGAGAGCATCTGGGTTAGGTAGTAATTGACTTGTCCATGTGATCGGTCAAGCCAAACATCTAGCTTCGGAATAAGTCTGTGAGTCCACCGGCCTTTGCTCGAGGCGTCCCACTGCAGCTGCCATCGCTGGATGCTGTGGTTTCGTTCTTCTGTCCTCAGTTCCACTGAGCTCAGCTCAGTTGATGTTTTGCGTGTGTAGAGTCGCCTACGCTCTTCCGCTAGCACTTCAAAAGGTAGCATCCCAGCAATGACACACACAGCATCGTTCGATACTGTGCGGTATGCGCTGACCACTCTAAGGGCACTCAGCCTGTAGACTGGAACAATTTGCCGCCGAGATGCTTGGCTTCGTAATGCATCACTCCATATAGGAATACCATATGTTAATACCGACGTGACAACTGATGATAGCAGGAGCCTTCTCCTCTGTTTTGGCCCTCCAATATTTGGCATAAGTCTTGCAAGAGCAGTCTTCACTGCTCCTGCCTTACTGCTTGCATGTTGAGCTTGCTGTCTGAAACTAAGTCGGGCATCAATCATAATTCCCAGGTACCGTATGTAGGGCTGGGAAATTATTTCGTGCTCACCGACTTGCAGTGTAATTGTCTCTATTTTCTTCCGGCTCGTAATGAGGAGTGCCTCAGTCTTATGCTCCGCAAGTTGTAACCCAATCGAGTCCATCCATTGTCGTATCTTGTTAAAAACATTCTCGAAAATGAGCTGGAGCGTGGAAAGGTGTTTGCCCACGATGACTATGGCTACGTCATCCGCAAAAGCTACGAGTTTGGCCCCCGCCGGTAATGCTATTTTGAGCAAGTCGTCATATACGATATTCCACAAAAGAGGACCCAACACTGAGCCTTGAGGTACCCCCCCAGTCACCCTATATGTTTTAGGACCAACCTCTGTGTCATATCTGAGTACTCTGTCGGTAAAGTAATTACCTACCATCTTTTGCAAATATGCCGGTACTTGCAGCTTCGACAATGCCGCGAGGATGGGATCCCACCGTACCGAGTTGAAGGCATTTTTGATGTCCAGGGTAACAACCAAGCAATACTGCTTCGTACCTCCTTTCCATCGCCTGCCATCGATTGCTTTTTTTGCTGTTTTGACCACCAGGTCTATAGCATCCAACGTGGATCGTCGTCGTCTGAAACCGTATTGAGCTTCGGCCAATAGGGGTTCCACCACTGCCTCAATTCTCTGATGTATAATGCGTTCCAGGATCTTGCCCGCCGTATCCAGCATACAGAGTGGACGATATGATGATGGCTCGTCCGGTGGCTTTTTCCCCTTGGCGATAAGCACGAGTCTCTGTTGCTTCCATCTGCTGGGGAAAATACCTTCCTGGATGCATGTATTATACATTTCGAGGAACATGCCGGGTGCTGCATTGATGGCGGCTTTCAACGCTATATTTGGCACACCATCGAGACCGGGGGCCTTGTTGTTGCCCACTCTACTACAGGCCTGCAATAGTTCCTCAGCTGTAATCGGCGGTATTCCGTCGATAATAGCACCCTCCACCTGCTTTTCAGTCACACTCATTTGCTGGGGGAATAAGACTGAGACAATTCTCTCCAGGAGCCTAGGACAGGTTGGTGATGGCATCGGCTGGCTCTTGAGCCGCGTCATAACCACCTTGTACGGTCTGCCCCAAGGATCCTTCTCCACTTCCTCCAACAGTTCGTTCCAGCAGTCTCGTTTGCGAAGCTTTATGGCCTTAGTAAGCTTACGCTTAGCGGCTTTAAACTCCACTTCGAGACTTTCGGGGTTGGACTTCTTCCTTGCGCGTTGCCAAGCTCTCCTCGCTGCGAAACATTCCCTGCGGAGGGTCGCGATTTCACCGCTCCACCAATACACCGGTGGCCGTCGGTTTCCACTAAATTTCCTGGGCATAGTGGCATCGCAGGCGTCGGTGACTCTCCGGATGGTTTCGTCTGCTTTCCCTATGGCATTCTTACTGTCTAATCGGGCAGTCTTCAGTGCCATAAGGAAGGTGGCAATGTCAAATTTTCGCACATTCCAGCCGACTCCATTTGTTCTTTCCGGTGTGGGTGCGGATCTCCAATCAACCGACACCTCCCAGAGTACTGCCTGATGATCACTGGCAGTGTAGATCTCGGATACTTCCCATGCACAGTTTCCTTTCATCAGGCTGCTGCTGACGAAGGTGAGATCTATACATGAGCTCGCTTGTCCTCTGCGAAATGTCGGTTTGATTCCATCGTTCAATAGGACAACATCTAGGGCCGACATGGCTTCCAGTAAAGCCCGTCCTCGTTGATTCGTCTCCTTGCTGCCCCAGTCGACTGCCCAAGAGTTGAAGTCTCCCGCAATTGCCACTGGGGAATGCTGTTTTGCATCCACGACGAGTCTATCCAGGAATGCTGTGAAGTCTTCATAGCAAAGGCTTGGTGGTGCATAGCAGCTATAAAGATAGATACCATTCACCTTGGCCACAACGAATCCAGACTGTTGGTCTCCGTCATATGCTTCAAGCGGCAGAGCACCGCAGGACCAAATGACGGCTTTATTGCTAGTATCAGTAACCCAGTTTTGGGTATATAGGTTCCTGTAAGGTTCCGAAATGACGGCAACATCAATTTTCAGGTCCCGAACCGTCTGCGTCAGCAGATCGTGTGCTGTGGTGCAGTGAGCCAGGTTCACCTGTAACACCCGCACTATGACTGTGTACGGATCTTCTGGAGTGCACCCTGGTAGACTGGACATTTGATACTACCAGTTACATGGGCATTGTCTTTCGTGGGCTCCAGTTCTACGCATAGAACGCATTTTGGAGACGCTTTACAATCGGCGCTTCTGTGCCCTTTTTCGCCGCATTTGTAACACAGGTCTGATCGATCAATGGAGCTCTTGCAATTGACGGCAAGATGCTCGTAGTGCCAACACTTGAAGCATTTGATGGGCCTTACTACTGTCACGATGCGAGCATATACCAGGCTTATTCGTATTTTACTACCCTTACTCAGTATATTTCTTGCAGTAGCGTCAGGGAGTACCACCGTAGCAGATTGTGTTCCTCTGTAGGCCTTGCGAAGAGACTTGATGGCACTCAATGAGATATCACTATCTGCGCCATCAGCTTTCCTCAGGGCATCAAGTATGTCTTCTTTGGTAGTGACGTCATCGAGGTCTTTGATTTCGAGTTCCTGTTGAGGTCCCTTATTGAACACCTTAGCTTCGTTTTGGAGGGCTCCAACTAGTGCCTTCTCCAGCTCAACACCTTCGTCCTTCTTTCCTCTCGCTAGAATTAAAAGAACATCTCCGGAGGCTGTTTTCCGGATTTTGTCCACGCATGAGCTAGCCGCGTAGACACCTTGGTCTTTCTTTATACGTCCTAATATTTCAGCGTACGTATCCTTCCCCGTGGGACGAATAATTAGCGCATCAGGGCGGATTACTGCTTTCTTCTTCGTCCGAGGCTGATTCTGGTGTGTCTTCGCCACTTTTCCCTGCCTTTGGATCTTTGTCCAACTGGAACTTTCGTCCGTATCCGAGGTAACGTTCTGGATAGTAGGGTTTCGAACTACTCGGTCATTCTCCGTGGCCTCGGTTGAGTTTGCAGTCTCAGAGTTCTCCAAGGTCATTTCCTTCCTTCTTTTCACCTGTCGTGGAAGTTTTCTCTCCTCCAGAGGTGAGATATCTTTTCTCTTCGGCTGCCCACTTAGGTGAGGTGAAGTTTGGGCGTCAGCAGTCTGCACCATTGGTTGTGGGATCACTTTTTTGTCAAGTGCCACGAAACGGTCATAACTGCTTTTCATCTTATTGACTTGCAACTTAATGTGCTTGTGAACGTTTGCCTTCGGAGTGATATACTCCAACAAGTCTTTTAAAAGGTTATCAATCTTAACCATTTCAGCTTGCCTTTTCTTCAGAAGTTCTTCACTTGGGGTAGTAGACCCATCAGAGGCCAAGTGGTCCACCTCTTGAGGGCTGCAGTAGTCGGATCTCGACGAGCTCGAGCCTGCTTCGGCACTCTCACCCGCCGGTACTGGGGTATCCCTCCCCTGCACCGTAATCATTTTTCCAATGGTTGTACTGGCCATGGTTTCTTCTTTAATATGTAGGCTGTTATAGGGAGCCCACCCTTGGCACCCTTGGTTTCGGGAGTTAGGTTTCTCCCAGGTGGGCGTGTGTGTAGGTGGGTGGATGGGTGTGTATAGGTGGGTGGGTGTAGGTGAGTGGGTGGGTGTGTGTAGGTAAGTGGGTGGGTGGCTGTAGGTGGGTGTGTGTGTGTACTTGGGTGTAGGTGAGTGGGTAGGTGGGTGTAGATGAGTGGGTAGGTGTAGGTGAGTGGGTCGGTGTGTGTAGGTAGGTGGGTGGGTGGCTGTAGGTGGGAATGTGGGTGGTTAGGTGGGTGTAGGTGAGTGGGTGGGTGTAGGTGAGTGGGTGGGTGTAGGTGAGTGGGTGGGTGGGTGGGTCGTCGTGTGTAGGAGTGTGGGTGCACGTGTGTGTGTGAGTGGATGGGTGGATGTGTGTGGGTGCGTGGGTGGGTGGGTGAATGGGTTAATGAGTGTGTGTTTATATATCTATAAAAGTACATACTGGCGAATTGTTGGTCCGCGATGGTTCGGTCTATATTCAATCTTCCTCTGGCACTTGACGACAAGAGTGTGGCCTTAATTTCCAAAGCAAACTCGTTACTCTACAGAACTATTAACTTCATACAATAATTTATTGAGATGAACTTCCATTTAGACCATGCGCGCTTGGCCCCATCAAAGACACCAGTACCCTCAGTATCGCTCAAAGAGGCTATAAAGCCTGGCATCAAGGTATCCTGCATCATTGGTTACATGAATAACGCTCCTCGGAGGTAGAATAAATCATTCTGTACGACGTGTCTTATAAACTCAATTATAATTTTCTCTAAGAATATTTATAGTGCTACCCATCTGGTCCAGCTATTCAATATCAGACCACTGTTCTCCATCAGAATAAATATTGATCGAAGTATATATTGTATAATAAAGAGAGAAGCGGGATTTTTCGTAATTTTAAAAAGTTTCGCTGAAGGGCGAAAGTCGGCCCCAGCTATACGGATGGGTGTCCAGTAGTCCCTATCAAACAACATGCTCAAAAGTGGGGGGGGGGGGCGCTAAACTTCTCAGGGAACTCTAAAATTCCCACGGAACTCTACAAAATCCCAGGGAACTCTAAAATTCCAAGGGAAATCGCAAATTTCTGCGGAACTCCAAAATTACCAGGGAGCTCTAGAATTCCAAAGGAACTCTGACATAACCAGGGAACTCTAAAATTCCCAGGGAACTCTAAAGTCCCCAAGGAACACTAATATTCCAAGAGAACTCCGAAATCCCAGGCGAGCTCGAAAATTCCAAAGGAACTCGAATATCCCCAGGCAACTCTGAAATTCCCAGGGAAGTTTGAATTTCTTAGGGAACTCTGAAATTTCCTGGGAACTCTAAAATTCCCAGGGCACTCTAATATTCCAAGGGAACTCTAAAATTCCGAGGGAACGCTATCAGAGAGAGGGTCGAACCAGGAAAACGGACACACAAAGATCGTTCCATCTGTACCTCCTTTAGCTTAACAATTCTAATAATTCCTCAAACTAATTTCTCATAACTTTCTCCACATATCATATGGGATCGTATAAATTGAAGTGAAGATATTTGGGGCACCCAGTGGCGCAATCACTCATGCAGGGTCGGGTATCTCCAGTGGAAAGAACTGTCAGAGCCCATCAACTGTTCGCCGTAAGAGGATTGAAAAGCACAGGAGAATGTCACTTCCTCAAAGTATCCAGAAAAATAAAATGAAATATTGCGTGGAATATTCTCCTCATTGCAACCAATTTCAGGAGAGAAACGGGAGCATTATAATTTGCAACCCTAGACTGGAAAGAATTTTCCTGCACAAAGTGGAGGAAAATACGGCGAAAAAATAAATCCTTTAATGCCGATAAGCCTGAGAAGCCACGAGGTGCACGGGGTTACGCGAGCTATAGCCTTAAAGACAGGATAAAATATGAGAATTATATAGTCGACACGTCATATATTGACTGAGAGAAATTTCACCTGTAAAGCCAACTAATTACATACCGCTGATGTCACATTATACTGAATACGATTTTGCCTCAACTTTCGTCACTAAAACTGTATTACAATGTATATATACAAAAAAAAAAAAAAAAAAAAAATTAAATTGAAGATAGATCGAAAATTTAAGAGAAAAAAATCCCGATAGTCCCAGTCGGGATTCGAACCCGAGACTCCCAGTATCGCGATGTCATATGATGTCATCATATATATACTATATGGATATATACATCCTATAGGATAACGTATCACCGTATATGAGTGGTAACCATACTACGAATACACTAGGACGCCCCGATCGCAGTGTTTAGTGACCCAGGTGGGAATTGACCATGCGATGAAGCTTGATCAAAGCTTGGACGCGGCTTGACTAGGCGTCGCCAAAGCTGTGTTTTGAAGCCTCGGTCAATCTGTGCAGAACATGAATGTAACACCAATCCCAGCTTAGAGAATAAGCTTCGTCCTAGCTTGGTTACGTAGGTTAATACAAGCTTCGAACTTTATCTTCATTCAAGCTTCGGACTTTATCTTGGTACAAGCCTCGAAATTCATTTTCGTCCGAGTTCCAAAATTTCGCGCGGTCGGAGCATCGCAATTAATCTTGGTCCAAGCTAGAAAATTTATCTTGGTTCAAACTTCGAAGATAGGAACATTGAGGTTGGACCAAGCTTAGCTGAACATTCGTTTCCAAGCTTGGGTTTAGGTGGTGCAGCAATCCTGGATTTTTATATGTATCCAATATTAAGCAGAGTTTCGGTGAAGCCGGTAAATTGAAACTCGGAAAAATATGCTTCAATCCAGCTTAGTTCAACCTTAGTTCAGAAGCTTGGGTTTAGATGGTATGAGCAATCCGGGATTCATGCTTGTTAAAGCTAAGATTCAAAGCTAACAAAGTTGAGCTCGGACCAAGCTTAGCACAACATGGTTTCTGAAGTTTGGGTTTGGATGATTCTAGTAAGCTAGGATGTATGTATGTATCCAATAGTGGACGTAGATTGGATTCTGCCTGTGGACCAACGTTAGGAACGCTAAGATTGAGCCAAGCTTGGCACAAGCTGGGCCAACAAAGCTTGGATATCTTTGATATAACTAAGCTTGGTTTGATCTAGGATTATACATGGGATGAAGCTATGTCGAAGCTATCAAGTCCAAGCTTCGGCATCGAAGGTCGGACCAAGATTGATCTCATCGTTCAAGCTTCGCATTCCCCACCTGGGTAGTGATGGTAACTGAGAAAAATTGCCAAGGCCTTCTTTCATTAGGTTTCATAGTTGTAAATTCTCAGATTTCCGCTCAATGAAGATTTTACTAAATTTTATACCATATAATGAGCCGCGCTTGGAAGATTAATAGGTGAAATTTAGCCCGCACTCCACAAAAGTAACTGCTGTGAATTTTTTCAAGAACATTTTCGGAATGAGTGGTCGAGTTGACAGAGAATTCCTGATATATGAAAACTAAAATACATTGGGATCAAATTATGAATATGAGGGCCTTCATTAAGATCACCGAACTACACGTAAGACGTTACCGACAAAGTGGGCCCTTTTAACATGGACAGCCAAATTTACAGATTCGTGATTGTTATCCTCATCCTTGCCTCTCTATGAACCACAGCATCCATAGTATTGGCTGGCTTTTTATCTCTCATCAACGGGAGTGATAAGAACTTCACGATTTCTCGTTTTATCACAAGTGGCTTTCAAATCTCGCCGACTAACATAAATTGAAGTGATAATGTTGAAATTGCGATGTTGATCTCAGAAGTTTAAGATTTTGGCACTCTAGCAAACACTCATCTTTCGAAAATTTTCATATGATTAACATCAGTATATATAGATATACTGCTCAGGTTGATATTGTTATCATTATACGCTCAATTCTCATTCGTGGTTCTTTATACCCATAGATGTTCTATAGCGACCTTAAAGGAATACATAAAAAAAAAACTGATTTTTAGATGATTTGGTTGAAATCTCTTTTTGGAAAATCTTTTGTCATATTTTTCAATTTCTATGGATAACTTTTTAAGGCAATCCTCAACCGGTAATTTTTCTGTAAACTTTCCTTCCTGCGAGATTGGAATTCTACAGATTTTTCATTATAAATTAAAAACACTGTACAACATTCGCCTTAAGTACGCCCTGGCTGATCTCCAGATCCGGAAATTGAGTTCTTAATGGGTACTGAGATGAGTGTGCGTCATCTTAAAGTCAAAGAGAGGATCACAGTCTCCTCGCTTTAGAAGTGTTCTACTCTGGAAGGAAATTTCCGGAAAAAAATGGGGTAAATAAAAAAATGATCGGGCTAAATTTTCCAGGTTTTCGCGATCCGCGGAACCGCTCGCCCATATTACCTCGAATAATGGAGATTCTACTGTACTTGGGTTTTTGAGTACTCGCTGTCCCCTAAGATGACCTGCTATTGGTGCACCAGGGAACTCGAAAATTCCCAAGGAACTCTAAAACTTCCAGGGAACTCTAAAATTCACGGGGAACTCTAAAATTCCCCGAGAACTCTGAAATTCCAAAGGAACTCTAAAATTCCAAGGGAACTCGAAAATTTCCAGGGAACCCGAAAATTCCCAGGGAACTCTAAAATTCCCAGGCAACTCTAGAATTCCCAGGTAACTCTGAAATTCCCAGGCAACTCTAAAATTCCCGGGGAACTCTAAAATTCCCCGAGAACTCTGAAATCCCAAAGGAACTCTAAAATTCCAAGGGAACTCGAAAATTTCCAGGGAACTCGAAAATTCCCAGGGAACTCTAAAATTCTCAGGCAACTCTAGAATTCCCAGGTAACTCTGAAATTCCCAGGCAACTCTAAAATTCCCAGGGAACTCTACAATTCCCCGATAGCTCTGAAATTCCAAGGGAACTCTAAAGTTCCAAAGGAACTCTAACATTTCCAGGAAACGCTAAAATTCCCCGAGAACTCTGAAATTCCCGGGGAACTCTAAAATTCCTGGGGAACTCTAAAATTCCCAAGGAACTCTAACATATCCAGAGAACTCTAAAATTCCCAGGGAACTCTCAGCTTTCTCATATTGATCCACTGATCAAGACGAAATTGTCTGTCGCCGTTTCTTATCTAATATCCCGCAAACGTCTTGAAGTACTAAAGAAATTTCGTGACTCAAAGGACGTGATAACCTCAGTGAAATTAGCGGATGCCCTCGTCTTTGAACATGCATTCACGGTAGAGTGGTTCTTAGACCACATTTCAAACTAATGAACATGATGTGGGTGTGAACACTTACGGAACGAACCCGTAACTTCCCGAACCTAATCCGAAGCGCGGGGGGGGGGGGGATTCATCATTGACGCCCCCCATCGCAGTAGGGTTTCTGGGGGTTTACCCTGCGTTCGGAAATACGATGGCTTAGAATAGCCAAAGTGACAAGAGCAAAAGACAGCAGGGTAGGCAAAAAAAAATGGATCAGAAATGTGACAATATTTTGAAAATTCAAGTGCGCATTTTCAAGGTCATTACAAAATTTCTCCTCTGGAACCTGGGGATCACTAGTATGGAACACTGCGACATTTAGATTTTTCGCCATTTATCCTCGAACAGTCACGTGATGCTTGCGGAAGAAAAAAAAGTAGCTATGTCTATATGCGCGTGGCAGATAAATTTTCCACTGCTGAGGATTTTCACACTTGATTAAGTGGAAAATATGGTAGGAATTGGGCGGTGCTATTGTTGGCCGGCTATAGCGAGTCATTCATTGATCAGCTTATCGAGAGAGCACATAATATTACGTTTAGTAATTCCTCCAAAAATTAGGATGCCTCGCAATCGAGGGATTTAAAAATCCTCAGAAATTGCACATTTAGTCCCCAGCTGAAGTTGAACTCAATGGTATAATCAAAAAAGTTGATGTGCTACAGATACCAGAATGAGAGCAACCACCACTGTGCTCAGCTGCAAAGGTCATCTAGGTAGTCGGTGCCTTGATATATAACTTCCATGACTAAATATCATAAAACAATTTCATCAGGACAATTCATCAGGTAACAATTCATCAACCAGACGAATGATCACTGAGACAAATCATCAAAGGACAATTTATCTGACAAATCTATAATAAATATAACAAGATCATCTATTTGATCTTGTTACCTCCTCGAGCCCTTTCCTCCTTCGGGTCCCCACATTCGGGTGGGGTAGTGCACATTTCGGGGTGGTGACCTCCTCGAACCACCCACATACACACACATAGACATAGATAGTATACCGAAAATGAAGGCCGTTAAAAAAATAGGCATAATGCTTGGTTACCAGGTTCAAATAGATTGAAGCTACTTGAAATCGTCTTTATCGACCCTAGTGAATTCAAAATATTTGGGTTGTGTGCTGAGGTATGATCACTATGATAGGAGCTGTATGTTCGTAAGATGAATTGTCAGACTGGTGAATTGTCTATATGATGATTTGTCAAAGTGATATTTAGTCCTGCCACCACATGGGAGTCACCTGTAAAATTATTTCACCCAGTTATAAAATGCACGCTACCAGCGGCAGGAAAGAAGTACGTTGTTAGTGAGTCTTTGAAGAACACTGGAGGCAAGTTCCGAGTTTGTTTGGACCGACGTCTGTTGGGCGAAATTGTTAGAAAATTGTGGAATGTCCAGTGGGCGAATAAGGCGGCATTGTTACTTGGGCATCACGTGGTTGATTCACTAACTCAAGAGGCTAGGTACGTTCTATTGAAACCTCCAATTATGAAGCTTCCCGAAACAACGGATGATTTGCGATTTCTGCGGAAAGTGAAGACTGCGGAAATATCAACATCCGGTTGTTATTTTACACACGTGTAGATATCTTCGAGCTATAGTTACCATACCACAATGCTGGATTTTATAATGGTTCCCTGTAGTGAGTAAAACTATTTCTGCGCCCGAGAATGAATAATGTCTTTATTTAAAAATATTACACATCTGGTGAGTTCAGGTAGTCAAGGCGTGACGCTAACTCTATTCAATAATTGAATACCAGAGGGATTTGTATAAACCAACTAGCATCAGCGGGTAGACGCTCGTTTAGCGAGACGTTAGGTAGTGCGGTGGGAATTCTATGAAGGGTAGGCGGTGGCGCGCCCCCCACCACTTCCACTGCGGTCCTGTAGCCCCGCGGGCTAAGTTGTCCCTTGCTCTCGACTCCCTGGCCCGCAACGGACCGGAATACTGGCGCTAGTATGAAGATTTTCAGGTGCGGAAGAAGTTTACTGCATCTTATGTTTGGGATCTTGCACATTACAATCCGCATGTAAATGTCTTGTAGTTTAGATTAATTGGATGGGTGCCCGGCGGATTTCTCCTTTCTAAATTCAATTTCTTTTACTCCAAATTCTTTAATTTTTTTTACTTAAAATTTATAGACATTCCCAAATGTGCTCATAAGGCGACTGCTCAAAGATTGAAGACAAAATTTGTTTCCAGAGTGACATCTGATAATTATCATCAATGAGAATAATCTAGTTTTCGTTAAGAATGGCATGGGTATGACAATTGAACACAAATCTGTGTGTTTGATTTCAACCAAGTCTCAGATAATGTAATAAGTCTCTTCAATTTCTCGGTAATAGAAAAATCTTTTGTACTCACGTGACTCTTTGAATCCAGTGATAAAGGAGGGACATTCTGTGTAGACCCTCTGACCCGCTGGTGTGTCGGGCCAACAGGACCATCCATCAAACAGTCCAGGACAATAAGGCTCTGCAGACACAATTAAAGTAATATGTTCATGAAAACGATTTCCAAGATTAAAACAGGAAATAAATTTATGGAAAAGTTAATGTCAACTCCGGACCTGGTCCTAGGCTGTACCAAGGCTGGCAAGTAAGCCTTAACGTAAAATGTGATTGCGGATTCAGGCTGGTACTAATCCGGCAATAGCCAGGCTTGGGTGCCAGCCCTGTGCCAATACTGATCCAAGTTTGGTATCCATGGTCTTAGTTGGCAGCCTTGGCACAAGACTTGTATCACAACTGGTACAAGCAAAGCCCAACCTAGGATGCTGTGGCTTAGTAAAACAAGATTGTCTCAACTATGGGCCAGTTGTTGAAGCTTGACACCTCCCAACTGGCTAAGGAATCCTTCCTCGTATCGGTGGATGACTAATTCAACTTTACTTCAATAAAACCTTCCTGTATTCGTTTCGAATCCAATCGTAATTCAACCCTTCAACTTTACAGTTGCACAATATTCTGCAAACATTTTACAATTGGTTTCCATGAATGTTTATGAGTATCCAGAAACTTCAATCGAGAAAAACGATAGAAAGTTTACGAGCGTAAGACCAACAATCCCCTTAATCGAATGTCCTTGCGTGAGAAAGCCCCCATTCATCTTTTTCCAGCGTATGCACGTGAGATCGGTATATGGAATGGCGATGGTGCAATTGAGATTCAAGGCATCATAGAGGTGACAACGTGAATCTCTTCACAGTAAAGTAGCTCATTCCGTACATGAGGGTGGTGGGTGGGGGGGGGGGGGGGGGGGTAGGTGGGTTGGGGAGGGAGTGTATGGGAATGATATTCCTAAGGGAGGGATTTACGAACAGATTCAGGGGTTCAATTTGTCGGCGTAGATGAAGTTTATCACTACCCCACTGGCTTGATAAATGAAGGGTCGTCCATAGTATGGAGTGGCTAATGAAATAATTATTTGAGTCATATCTTAGGTGGCATCTTTCATTGGACGGAACGGAGTGATTTCCTTATTTGCTCCACACTGGAAAGTTTCAGGTATTTAAGTATTTGACAATTCTTATAATGACTTCTTCATAGAAATTCTTTGGAGAAATCTAGAGGACTCCAGGCCACTACTCAATCATTCAGATCCCTCTGTATCAGATTACGGGAACCTGGGAATTTATCGACATAGATAGAAATCCAGTTGATTGATGGAATAACTGTCTTAATGAAAAACGGGACTTTGATAACAAATAACCACATCGATGCGTCCAAAGGCTAACTATGAGGCAGGATGCACGGCTCATGAGGTTCATTGATCTCTTGCGTCGAAGTCTCTATCTTGCGGTAAATAAATATTTTGAGATATTTATTCACTTCCTCACGGTAAGATTATTTTATGATTAAACGTTATTGTTGGTCTCTCTGGCAACGTGTTTACAACATGTTGTCTCGCTAACGAGTGAGAGTACATGCCGGGGTCGATATCCGGATAGTGATTCAGATCGATATATCGATGTTTCGACACTTCGATATATCAATACGGCGATATCGATACTTCGATATATCGATAGTGCAATGTATCGATACGTCGACATATCGATACTGCGATGTATCGATACTTCGACATATCGATAATGTGATATATCGATAATGCGATATATCGATATATCGATAATGCGATATATCGATAATGCGATATATCAATAATGCGATATATCGATAATGCGATATATCGATAATGCGATATATCGATAACGCGATATATCGATAATGCGATATATCCATAATGGGATGTATCGATAACGCGATATATCGATAATGCGATATATCGATAATGCGGTATATCAATACATTGATACCTCGATATAATTGTTAGAAACCAAAAAGTATAGACATGTAGACATGGGAATACCATGTGGAAGCAAATGATAAATAGAATCAGTGAACGAGCCGAAAATCAAAGAAAAACAATAACACGCATCTGCTGAGGGCTATTCGAGGTATGAGACGAGATCCGCATGTTTGCGTTTTGATCGGTCAATTGTTCACCATAAATCAATATTTAAATTGTGCCATACATTTCAGCACAGAGTCCAATAAATTCGTGAAAATCAACGTTTGGTTTATGTTATGGAAATCCAAGTGGCTCTCAAGTTTACATAGTATTATCAGTTCCTGTTATGATTTGCTTTCTTTTCCCTGACTTCTAAATCACATATTCGTCACAAATTTGTAATTTTCAAATCATATGGAAATTTTTGGACAGCGATAATTCAGAATAACATGACGGAATTTGATCGGTTCATATAAAAGGTCGCCTGCAATCTGAATATGTGAACGAGAAAATAATTGAAAAAAAAAATGTGCACAGTGCAGAAGGTTTTGTTACGTTTTGAAATGAAACTTCTTGTGGTGCGTAACACAAAATTCGATGCAACGTTTTTGAGGGAAGGGGTGCAGCGCGAGTGGTGGAGGGGGCGTTACGAAAATTCCGACATGCTACATGGTACTGTAGCAGAGTGGGGAGAAGAACGTGAACCGAGTGTATTGCTAGTGTCAATTATGGGTAAAACCAATGCAGAACGTTGCAAAGAATATCGTGATCGTTTACGTGAAAAGAATGCTTTAAAACCAAAGAAAAGAAAAGCAGTAGGGAAAAGTGCGGCCGAACGTATGAGGGATCATCGGGCCAGGGGCAAAAGCAATCAATGTCAACGTTGAAGATCATAAGCTCTCACATGTGAATCAACCGAGCAATCATCAGAATATTGAAACTGTACCAGAGCATGTCATTTCGAATTTTGTCGGGACAGTTACAAGCGTACGTGGAATAAAACCTTAATGATTGTAATTAATTAATTCAGTCGATGAGTGGTTTTTCTCGCTATAACCAAATTCAAGTTTTAGATGCCATATCCCCTCATGGCCTTCGTGATTCCCACTCCCATTCCGTTTATTACACCTCGAAATGCATAAATTACGCGAAAAGTTCCATTCCCCAAGTATTTCCTTTTTTTCCGACGTCTTTATTCGGGAAATAGGAAAGCCCGTTTGCATTCAAATAAGATATTCATCTAGTTTACAGCAATAACCATAACGCTTAGACGTAATGGCGTCGAGTGGTGGGGTCCGATATTTTCCCGCGATACGAGTCACCGTGTAAACTGGCGGCGCGCAACCCCCCCCCCCCCCCCCCCCCCCCCACCCACCCCGTGGACGTGCAACAACTCATGCTTGCCATGAGCGTGGACTCGAGTTTCCCCATTTTTCGTTTTATTGAACAACTTGTTGAAACGGCAAAGCTTCTATTGTGGGTCCTGGGAGTGAAAACTTTCTCCTCCATTCTTGGTTCTCCAAGCTCATAAATTCAATCCCCCGCTTTTTGCTCCACCCGCCTCCACCCTCTGGCGAACGACGATTTAATATTAATTTATGCTGAACTGCTGAATGAATTATGCGCATGTTTTTTTTACACTAGTGGTATGTAAAAAAAAAATTGTGGGTTTTTCCCATCTCAAAGACGATGCGGGGAAATGGAATCTCAACTGAGATATGTTTTCTGGATTGCGAATGGGAATGCCACGAGGACATTATGCAGAAATCTCGCACGTTTCCATCTTCTGTCTTATACAAAGCGTACTCGAGTGTAATAAGAAATTCAATACAACGATATTAGGGGCTGGTATGTCCCTGTTTTTTTCTTCAATCCCATCAGCCGGGAGGTGGGGTGGGGTGGAAGGGGGGGTGGAAGGGGGGGGGGGTGGGCGGGTGGGCTGGAAGTGGATGGGTGGGGTGGGGTAGGGAGTGGGTAGCTGGTGTGGAAGTGGGTGGGGTAGGGTAGGGAGTGGGTAGGTGGGGTGGACGGGGTGGGGGGTGGAAGTGGGTGCTTGGAATGGGTAGAGTGGAAGTGGGTGGGTGGGCGGGGTGGGGGGTGGGTGGGTAGGGTGGAAGTGGGTGCTTGGGATGGGTAGAGTGGAAGTGGGTGGGTGGGCGGGGTGGGGGGTGGGTGGGTAGGGTGGAAGTGGGTGCTTGGGATGGGTAGAGTGGAAGTGGGTGGGTGGGTGGCTAGGGTGGAAGTGGGTGGTTGAAGTGGAAGTGGGTGGTTGGGGTGGGGTGGGGTGATTAGGGTGGGGGTGGGGGGGATTATTTCATTCGTTGGGGTGTCCTGGAACATTAGGAGATCGCTGATTTTCTGCTCATCGGATGGGGGGAAGGGGAGGGGGAGGCGGCAGGGGGGGGGGAGAGAAATGTCTTGCATACTCAGATCAAATTTCCAAAGTTCCGGTTTCATTGAGATGGAAAAATTCCGGTGATATTAAATTCGTGCCTTCACCATTGAATGGTCTACGTCATTGTCATTAATTTTGCACCTCTTGGCTTCTTATTTAGGTCCTTCCAATTGACTGGATCTTGGGGCAATTGGGTCATGCTCTCTCGTGTATTTCCATACCATCCTCAACATCCTTCATCATTGTCAACTTTGCTAATTGTCAGGCAGGTGAGAGCACCTGTTCTCACTGGTGTAACGTTGCAGGATAGCGAGTTATGCGGGAAATCTGGAGTTATAGTTACGAACCTATGCGTAGACTTTTAATGGCGTTTCTATTTAATTTCTATCACCTGGAATTTTACGAGTTTCCAACGTTTCATCATTTCTAGTCCAGGATGGCATATAGGAAAATAGGGGGGGGGGGGGGGTTAAATTGGTTTTATACCGGAGGAGACACTGGGATTCACCACTCATGGGAATTTACCGGCGTCCAGCCAATTTACACTCGACAAATGGGAATTATTTCTGGCTCTTCAATTTCTTGTTGAACATATTGTTTTAGAACTAACCTTCCCAGAGGTTCTTCATCAGCGATACAGACAGTGCTGTCTATCGATAAATCGTGAAAAAAAAATTGGGAAATGCATGGGCTGTGGGTGTGACCCTCCGCGGCCCACAATTATAACTTCCCGATGTTTGCGGGTGTGTGTGTACTTTCTTTCCAATCTCTCATTTTTCTCACCACAGAGCTCTCCAAATGATTTCAATTGTTTATAACACTCTAACGCCGAAACGGTTGAAGATACGAAAAAAGTCAGAGAACACAAAATATGTATTTTTTTATAAGGAACAACATTTATTTGACACATTTTTGCCTATCTATAATATTTCGTGAGATACAGCGTTATGAACAATTGAAATCGTTAATGGCAATAGAAACCAGTAGACATATATGGAGCAAAAACTAATCAGCTCTAAGTTACGGCAAGACGCTTCGATTGCGTCATACAGGACCGCGATCGGATAATTTGTTCACGAGAAATCGTTCCGGGAAATTTTTGGTTACATACGCACATCGGCACACACACACACACACACACACATACAGACATTTTGTTTTAAATAGTCTAGAAAGGTCAGAAATACCATGAAACGTGGAGATCTGATGGAAAATCGATTTTTCATTTTCGGAGGCAAAACGGGGATGTTACTGAAATAAGATTTCTGCGTCGTAAGGCGACAGGGGGGAGGGGGGGGGGGATAATTCAAAGGGGTGATAATAATTCAAAGCAGATTTTTAAGGAGCTCAATGGACCTCATTAGCAAGAAGCTATTGAATCAGTGAACAGGTCTACATTTGAATAATTGTGCTCTTGGTAAAGTTATATTGAGCGCATCTTTGGAAACAGGGAATTGATTGATTAGTACGTAGAGGGGATGAATGGGCAATTGAAGGGATGGACATTCAATCAGCTGTTTAATAACATTCACCAGAAATAGCAGACAATTGGCCATTCTCTGTCGCGCAAACATAACAATACACCGAATCTAAGGATACTGATGAACAAAATCAACAATCTCGAAGAATTAAACAGAAAAACGATATTCTCGATAATTGTGTTTTTATCCCCTAGCAATATCGTATCGTATCGCGGAATGATACGATGGAGAATTATTTATCGCAGCGTTTGTCATCAAATTTTGTCGACTCGTATCGGTATTATCCCTTATTGCAGCATCTAGCGTGATCATATAGGTGGCTTTAACGATATTCGACTTTGTAGATGGATTTATTTTCCATGAATCGACAGGGGAAAAGATGAAATTTTAGGGATACCTTCATTGCACCATTGAAAAGATGAACATTCTATTTGAGGTATGGGTGGCGTGAGCAAATTGAAAAGAGGTCTGACGTTTTCAACATTTGTAGGCCATGTGGCACTAAATGTGCGTGTGTGTGTGTGTGTGTGTATGTGTATATGCGTGTGTGTGGATAGGTGTGTGTGAGTGGGTGTGTGTATGTATAGGTGTGTGTGTGTCGGTAGGTGGGTCTGGGTGGGTGTGAGTGAGTGTGGGTCGGTGTGGGTAGGTGGGTGGGTGAGTGGGTGGGTCAGTGTGGGTGCGTGAGTGTGAGTAGGTGGGTAGGCAGGTGGGTGGGTGAGTGGGTGTGGGTAGGTGGGTGGGTGTGAGTGGGTGTGTATGTGGGTAGGTGGGTGTGAGTGAGTGTGGGTGGGTGTGGGTGAGTGGGTGGGTCGGTGTGGGTAGGTGGGTGGGTGCAGAGTGTGTGGGTAGGCGGGTAGGCAGATGGGTGGGTGAGTGGGTGTGGGTGTGGGTGGGTAGGTGGGTAGGTGGGTAGGTGGGTAGGTGGGTAGGTGGGTAGGTGGGTAGGTGGGTGGGTGTGGGTGGAGGGTCGTGTGTGAGTGGGTGCGTGTATGTATAGGTGTGTGTGTGTGTAGGTGGGTATGGGTGAGTGGATGAGTGGGTGTGGGTGAGTGGGTGGGTAGGTAGGTTCGTGTGGGTGTGTCGGTGTGGGTAGCTGGGTAGATGGGTGACTGTGGGTAGGTGGGTGGGTGTGTGTGGAGGGTCGTGTGTGTGTGGGTACTCACCAAACAACATAGATTTTCAGTAGTTTATCGTTTACCGTATCGTTATTGATGCGTTATCATCAATTACCATCATATCGTATCGTTCCGATGAAATGATGAAAAAAAAACATTTATTGTCACGATTATCCCGAAACTTTATCGCATCGTATCGACATTATCGCCCATCGCGACAGCTCTAAATGTGCTGAAATGAATGATTGGATCCTTTTACAACCATTAGTTCCTTCATGGAAGGAAAATAATTTCGCGAAATTCTCAGCAATTTGACAATTGAGTTCTTCCCCAATTTCCTTGATTTACAAATTAGTTTGTCTACTGTAGCATTCTAATCATCTTTGAAGATGTAAACACGGAGAATTTATCGTAACACTGAGTACCTGTGTGGCCTTAAGGGAAGATTATTTAACAAATGCACAAATAGAGATTAATTGACAGATGCACTTGGAAAAATGATTAAACTATCATTTTAGTTTCAAATACATGCGTAGAGTGAACAATTTCAACGCGGAGCCCAGTAAAAAGCCCGCGGAATACTCAAGTTTGTCCTTAATTCCATATGACTCTTTTAACAGTCATAATTAGCAGAGGGCAACCTAGCCCCTGGAGAATCCGAGCCACCTCTCAGCCGCTAGCGTCAAAGCCTCTTAATTATCTCGACCCATGTGGCCTTCACCTTTTTTAAAAACATTGGGAGTTTTCCATTTCCCCTCGGAAATTCAAGGAGTTACTCCGACCCCCCCCCCCTGCTCACCCACCCCCTCCTTCTTTTGCGGTGGCTTTCATTACCTGAAATTCACGTATCGCTCATTCTGCTCCCCAGATCCACATTGTATCTGAAGAAAAGCGGGTATATTATTAATTTCCCCAATAGGAGAGTTGTAATACCCACTGACAAGGAAGTGCCGCAATTTCACCGGAAGCTACAAGTTCTAATACACCTAGAATTATGGGAAACGTAAATGAACATCGTTAGATTCGAAATATCTCGAAAATCGTGACATGATTGATTTTTCAATCGTCATTCATTCATTGCTCGATCAGATTAGTCAGATAACATCGTCAAGTTGGTTGGTAATCGCGTTTGCATCGATTAACATCGATATTTGGGATATCGATTCGGGTTTAGTTTTCAAAAGTATGACAATTGTTCAAGTTGTCATAGCTTATGTAGTTATTGAAAATCATATACACAGAATATTTTTTGACGTTCTGTTAATTTATTAAGTTTCGAGTGTTTTACATATTCTGTCCAGTGTTGACAAATTTTATATGCACGCGATAATTACAGAAAAAACAAAAGATGCTTGCACCAAATTGGAAAATTGAAAGCTCTCATTTTTTCGGAGTCAATGATTAACAGTATCTTCAATTTCGGAAGAGATATTGTTACTTCAAATAGCAAATTGTAATTCAGCGCGCGAAGCGGCCATCTTCCGGCTGGTTACCAGCCTTTAGGAAAACATTTTGTTTTCATCCGAAAATTCTGCTTCTTGAATTATTCTTCAATTTTTAATCGGAATCCCAACTCGTGATGTGGTTTTTTTCTGTAGAATTTCGCCAGAAGCATGGCGGAAACATTATTACACCCGGACTTTAAATCCATTTGAATCGAAGACTGTCGCCGTAATGGCCGTAGATCCCCAAGATTTCCCATTGAGTCACGGAATTGTTATTGGAGTGTTTTGAATGAACAGCGAACGAATAACAGCGTCACGGAATGGCACAATGGTTCTGCTCAGTGCCTTGGAGAATCACATGAACAACTGGGAAAATTCATAAATGCGTTAGGAAGAGAACGAGGCAATTGAGATACTTCTGAGTAATATATCATCGGGCGCGGAGTTGTGTGTCCTCAGAGGAAGAACGTAAACTATAATCCGCGCTTACAAATTATTACAACTTGAAAGGAGGATTGAGCGTCGGTTCTGGGACCAATCCTAGTTGGAATCAAATTCCCCGAAGTCGAGTGCAAATCCCCGACGAGATCAGAGTTATTTGGGATTGTCTGATGAGTGGGAGGTTGCTCATAGAATAGCCGCTTGTGCTGCGTATGATTCACACCCCTTGTCCTTAAGCATCGAAGGCGTTAAAGATAAGAGAAAAAGGTTCAGGAACGGTTGGCGATAACAGTTCCAGGAACGGTTCCCGGTGACAGTTCCACGAACGGTTCCCGGTGGCTCTTTCCGGAACGATTCCCGATAATAGTTCCAGGAAAAGTTCCCGGTGACAGTTCCAGGAACGGTTCCCAATGGCAGTTCCAGGAACGGTTCCCGGTGACTCGTTCAGGAACGATTCCCGGTGACAGTTCCAGGAACGGTTGCCGATGGCAGTTCCAGGAACGGTTGCCGATGGCAGTTCCAGGAACGGTTACCGATGGCAGTTCCAGGAACGGTTGCCGATGGCAGTTCCAGGAACGGTTCCCGGTGACTCTTCCAGGAACGATTCCCGATAACAGTTCCCGGTGACAATTCCAGGAATGGTTCCCGATCGCAGTTCCAGGAACGGTTCTCGGTGACAGTTCCAGGAACGGTTGCCGGTGGCAGTTCCAGGAACGGTTCCTGGCGACTCTTTCAGGAACGATTCCCGATGGCAGTTCCAGGAACGGTTCTCGGTGGCAGTTCCAGGAATGGTTCCTGGTGACAGTTCCATTCCGGGAACGGTTCCAAGAATCACTTCCGAGCACCGTTTCACCCCGAACCGTTCGCGGAACGTATCGTTTTCGTGGAACCAACTTGGGAACTGTTCGGTCACGTGGAACCGTTCCCGGTACTGTAAGCACTGGCTCAGCGGGCTAAGCAACTTAGAACTTGGATAGCTTTATAAGTGGGTGTTATATAGAATCTGGGTAGATGGAACTCTACGTTAAAAACATAATAGGGTAACGTCAACAGGATCTAATAAAACTTAATCTTCAATATGCGAGCTTTCACAAAATTCTTGGGTCTCATGTTCGAGGGTATAAGGGATTTATGAAAAGCTTGATAGGGCAGATATTGCTTCGTTTTTCTGATGAAGGTGCACCCTAATTATTCTGCCATTATTAGATCCATCGCATCTCCAGGATAATAATGCAACATCTGGTGAGATTGGAACAAAAATTGTTCCAGCGATGATATTACTTGAATAAGTATCTGGGTAATGATGAATAATTCACTTATCCACATGCGCTACGCTTTATCCATTACACCGAGGCAAGACAACATTATATCAAAATGAACTTATCTGTAAAGCTGAAAATCTTGTGGAGTAGGGGAGGCGTATGGTATAGCGCACAGTAGATTATAGAATGTTCATAATGAGTGATGAGAAAAATCCTCCCTAATGGAGATTGACAATTTATCAACGTCAATCAGACATCTCCAAGGTGCTCTTCAGGATTTTTACTCACAAATTGGAGATTTTGAAATCCTTCCGTATGTTTAGATACCTAAGAGTTCGAAAAGGTGATCTCCACCAGCATTGCAGATCAATCAGAATACTCATCTTAGCATGATCGCATGAATAATTTAATGATGGCGTAGACTAATCAATGATTCATGCAACGATAGCAAATTGTTTCCCGTCAATCGGTCACACGCTGAATGTTTCCGTAATTGGCACAAGTACCGATAGCCTATCCTGGGTGGACCATATCAACGACAATCCCATGGGCTTTAGGTTCATCCTCGAACTCGCTGGCCCCAATCGCATTGATTCTCTCTGCTTCCTGTTATTACTCTTGTCAGCAGTGCCTATCATGAGAAGTGCTCCTTCCATCATACCATAAATTCGTTGAACTCTGAATACGTACTTTCGGAAAAGACGGTTGCTATTGCATTGATTGTCACTAATGGTATATTACGTCACTGCCCAGGTGGGAAGTGCCAAGCTTCAACAATCGACCCAAGCTTGGGGCAGTCTTGTTTTACTAAGCCTCAGCATCCTAGGTTGGGCTTTGCTTGTACCAGTGGTGGTACCAGTCTTTTGCCAAGGCTGCCAACCAAGACCATGGACACCAAACTTGAATCAGTATTGGCACAGGGCTGGCACCCAAGCCTGGCTATTGCCGGATTAGTACCAGCCTGAATCCACAATCACATTTTACGTTAAGGCTTACTTGCCAGCCTTGGTACAGCCTAGGACCAGGTCCGGAGTTCAAGGGTCGGTTATACCACGTAATTCTCGATCAGGCCTGGCGCTTGCCAATCCTTAACTTGGTTGCCAGGCTTGTCTCAGTCTAAATATCAAGCTTGGCCCAGGCTAAATTACCAGTCCAATTCCCATCCTTGGGCCTAGCTTGACCCAATGTTCCAAGCAAGACTGGTATCGGCTTGTTTGTGAAGACTGGGACGAGCCAGGTAAGGCTAGGGTAAGGTCGTATCAAATCGTATTGGCATTGCGCTATCATAGAAGATGATAAATTCAGATTTATCGGTCATTGTATACTGCGCCATCTCCAGATATTCGGCCGTTATGAGCGGGTCAACAATCGAGATCACAATACACTCGTGTGCTGGAACGCGCTTCAAGACCTTATGGGAAATGGAGTGTTTTATACGTCAGTAACAACGATGCACTGATAGAATCCAGTTGTCGTTAACGATGCGCATTAACTATCAACGGAGGGCCAATTTGAATACAAATCAAACGAATATTGGTTAATGGTCGACGGATGGTAGAGTGATTCGCTGATCATTGACCTAAATCACTGTCATCAGTTCTCTTAAAAACCAAATGGAATCATGGAATTGCTGAGCTAACCCATCGAAAAATAATTGTCAGCAAAAACTATTGCATCGATGAAGAAGTCCAAAGTCTGTATTTATTTACCCTCACTGTATAGTGTCTTTGGTTATTTTCAACATAATTAATGGGCTGTATGACAGCATATAGATGATACAGTAACTGGCTGCATATGAACAGTTTAAATTGGCCGCACTCACCACATTACCGCAACGATGGAATCCAAACTCGTGATTAATCAAAGTTAAGAGAGCTTACGGCATAATATTCTGTTCTAGAATGCTTTGGTTTATGGAATGGATAATTAAAATTTGGTGTAGATGAGGATATTTATATTGAAAATTATTTCAAACTTGAGGAAATAATTGATGAATTTAGATTCGTGAAATAAATAATAATTTATTATCAAGATGATATATATATATATCTCCACACACACACACCTGCACCCACCCACCCCCACCCACCCACCTACTCGCCCACCCACCCACCCACTCGCCCACCCAATCACTCACTCACCCACCCACTCACCCACCCAGTCACCCACCTACTTACCGACCCACCCACTCACTCACCTACTTACCCACTCGTCCCCTCCACCCACACATACATACCTACACATCCATCCGCACACACCCACCCACACACACACACCCACTCACACACACCCAGTCACCCACCCACTCACTCACCTACTTACCCACTCATCCCCTCCACCCACACACACATACCTACACATCCATCCACACACACCCACCCGCCCACACACACACCCACCCACCCACACACACACACACACCCACCCACACACACACACACACACACATTTTTCCTGAAGGGTTGTCGCGAAAATGTCCACGAAGCACCGAAAAAGCTTAAGCAGGATATATCTAGTTTCTTCCGGTACTTTTTATGTGACAACTACCGGCATAGGATTTTCCAGCTCATCCTTGAACTTCATACCCCTCATTGGACTGATTCTCCACCTCCTATTACCACTGTTGTAAGCAATGCACATCATAGTATAAATTCTCAGAGCGCCATTCTGAATAAGTATGTTCGGAAGACACTCCTACCACCATTGCATTGACGCTCACTAATGTTCATGTTACGACGGCGTCAGTAAGTCCTGGAATCGTTGAGGTCGGCTGTATTCACGTGATGGACAAAATGTTCTACCTCCGTTTCACGTATCTCCTTTCCACAAGCCGTAACCTTTTTATTCATGACTGCAGTAAAGACGACTGGTTTGTTTCACGTGGGTCTGCTTCACGGGCGAAATTCTGCTGTCACTCAGAGATAAAATCAATTTGGTAAAATCATTGTCAAGTGATATCAGCTTTTAACAAGCATTTTTTAGATACACTGGCAAATTCTGTTGTGGACTAGTATCCTTAGAAAAAGAAATACTCAGCAGTAAAATATGGGTCATTTACGGCGGATTTCGCTCCTGTCATTCAGGCGTGATAACCGCGATCCATCAGAGCGAAGGGAGAATGATGTAAAATAGCATATCGCATTTGGTTCGAAAGATTTTGTTCGACTCTGATGGAATGAGTTGCTATGATGGCATTTGGAATTTTGTTAGAAGAAATATGTCCAAACTGGTTCCTACTGGGCATTGGTTCCCAGTGGTCCCACTAGACAGTGGTTCCCATTGGCCCCACTAGACATTGGTTCCCATTGATCCCACTAGACATTGGTTCCCATTGGTCCGACTAGACATTGCTTCCCATTGGTCCCACTAGACATTGGTTCCTATTGGTCTCACTAGACATTGCTTCCTATTGATCCCACTAGAGATTGGTCCCACCGGGCATTGGTTCTCATTGGTTCCACTAGACATTGGTTCCCATTGGTCCCACTAGACATTGGTTCCCATTGGTCCCACTAGATATTGGTTCCCATTGGTCCCACTAGACATTGGTTCCCATTGGTCCGCTAGACATTGGTTCCCATTGGTCCCACTAGACATTGGTTCCCATTGGCCCGCTAGACATTGGTTCCCACTGGTCCCACTAGACCTTCTTTTCCCATTGGTCCCACTAGATATTGGTTCCCATTGATCCCACTAGACATTGGTTCCCATTGGTCCGACTAGACATTGGCTCCCATTGGTCCCACTAGACATTGGTCCCGCCGGATATTGGTTCCCATTGGTCCCACTAGATAGTCGTTCCCATTGGTCCCACTAGATAGTGGTTCCCATTGGTCCCACTAGATAGTGGTTCCCATTGGTCCCACTAGATAGTGGTTCCCATTGGTCCCACTAGATAGTGGTTCCCATTGGTCCCACTACACATTGGTTCTCACTGGTCCTACTAGGCATGGGTTCCCATTGGCCAGCTAGCGATTGGTCCCACCGGGTCTAATTTTAAAAAAATTCAGGGACTTGTCACACTCAAAATGTAAACTACTGTAGAAAATAAAATGAATTCTGAAATTTTTATAGGGTTTCCCACCATGACTTAATATAGTGAGGGAAATTTAGCCGGATTGTCCGAATTCGATGAAAATTCCTATAGAAACTATAACAGAGAGTTGTTACGTGAACTGGTTTACCATTATTGGCCTATCCGAGCCAAAATTGTGGCAATGCACAAACAGGAATTTCCGGATATTCCCATGGCACGCTGCGTCGCGTCCATCGCGCGGTACCGTGTTTCCGAGTTCGGCTGATCAATTGCAATTCATGCAAATTGAACTGGTACATTGGTGGCCTTTGAAAGCTCCAGTATGGATTTCTAAATCGTTCAGTATCAGCATTCAATTTTTTACCGTTTCACTAACTCAGTTTGGAAGTGTCAAACAAAAAACTAAATTTACGGGCGCCCCCCGCAGTGCATGTGAGTAATGAAGCGTTAATGAAATCTTCTTGAAGTAAATTTGTTTCTACATAAAACGAAAAATTTTGGGATTTTTTTTTCCATGAAATTGAATTTATGTTCACTCGGAAAATTACGGAGCCAGGTCGCGTGGCGCATGGATTGATTGCAATGGAGCCTTTGAAAATCAGTGAGATCAACCATGTAATCGTCGAAATTGTCCTCTATTTGGGTAAGCATGGAGTGGGTGCTTCGTTGTTTCCGTGACACAATATAAATAGGGCGCACATAGGAATTTCTACATTTTATTGATTTATCTCTTTGCAACCGTAAGGGGTTTTAGCATCATATGTGAACATCAAAGTTTACCGAAGTCAATCGTTGATCCGTTATATATTATTAAAATTTATAAGTTAACATTATCAAAAGCAACTTTATTCGGTCATTTATGATTATTAGTTATTCGTCAGTGAGTGAATGTCGAAAAGTCACCAGAAGTGGGCGAAGTATGACCGACCATCCGCGTCACCCATGCACACACACAAACACACAGGCGATATCAGAGATCGTCTTGGCGAATTTGAATGCTTACATGGACATTAAAAGAATATTATACTGCGAGGTCATGGCAATGAGTTCCTGAACATCGGGAAGTTAAATATGGAAACTGAAAAATGATGCGAGCTCCCTCTCATAGCTACATGCACTTAATGACGTTGGCATTTCAATTTGGGCGAAATCTTCTCGTCTACCGCCCATGATAGAAGCTAATTGCAAGAAGTTTATGAGTACATCCCAAAAAGTGACCCGAAGTGGTCGAAGTATGAGCGACCATCCGCGTCACCCATGCACACACACGAACACACAGGCGATATCAGAAATCGTCTTAGCGAATTTGAATGCTTAGATGGTCATTAAAAGAATATTATACTTGGAGGGGACGACAATGATTTCCCGAAAATCGGGAAGTTAAATATGGAAACTGAAAAATGATGCGAGCTCCCTCTCATACCTACATGCACTTAATGACGCTGGCATTTCAATTTGGGCGAAATCTTCTCGTCTACCGCCCATTATAGGAGCTAATTGTAAGACATTCATGAGTACATCCCAAAAAGTCACCAAAAGTGGTCGAAGTGTGACCGACCATCCGCGTCACCCATGCACACACACGAACACACAGGCGATATCAGAGATCGTCTTAGCGAATTTGAATGCTTATATGGACATTAAAAGAGTATTATACTTCGGGGGGACGGCAATGACTTCCAGAAAATCGGGAAGTTAAATATGGAAACTGAAAAATGATGCCAGCTCCCTCTCGTAGCTACATGCACTTAAAGACGTTGGCATTTCAATTTGGGCGAAATCTTCTCGTCTCCCGCCCATTATAGAAGCTATTTGTAAGACGTTTATGAAATTCACCCATATAATTTCTGATGGTAGCATCAAGCTGTAATGGACCTCCATCTAACTTGCCAGACAACGTTGTTAGTATTCTCGTATGAGCTCTGCGTATGTTACTCTCCCCAATTGAGTTTATTTTCATATCTCATCTCAAGTATATCAACATCATTTATACACATGTAGTGTTTGTTGCTTCACAGCATGATAATGTATGTGCTTTCGTTACACGTGGTGGACTCCTGGGGCTTGCACGAGCGATTCCCGTAAAGCTAACGCTGTAGCGCTCCACGAGCAATTTGATAATGGTGACTTTTGCGGTAAAATGGGAATTGGAATTGAATTGAGAATCGATACCGTTGGAAAGAACACTCAATTTACTCCAGAAATCTCGGGAATGGCAAAGTGAGTTTATGATAATTGGAGGAAATAATTCAGGAGATAGGGTTAATAGATTTTGGCATTATCTATGAGCGGCACTCGTGAGAGTTGACAGGTGTACAATTCAGATTGTCTTTTTACCTGGCACTGCATGATACCAAACGGTTACTAATCCACTCCATTTTAAATTCTGATTTGGGGGTTTGGACTATATTTAAAAAAGTTGAAAAAAATTTTAACATGTTTACGGACAGAAATAAAACCGGAGAGGTCACCCTAGAAGAGCCTACTGTATTGATTCGCACTCGCACTTCTCCAACTTCAATTCGCTATCACTTCAACTGAGTTAGATAAGTTCAGCCTCGATACAAAAAAAAAAATCACGATATGTAAGACTGAAGTGGTGAGCAGTAAAATGCTGAAGGCACGATTTTTTAAAGATTACTGTGTTATCATAATACATCGGATTATGAAGTCGTAAAGTCCGATTGCATTTTTCTTGGCTACTCCATCCGAAAAGTATTATCACTAATATCATCCAAAAGTTTCGGGGAAACACGTTTTACTGCGCGGCAATTTTTTTGTACAGGGCAATAAATAATGATTTGTGTTTTTCCGAGCAAACTTGGGACAAATGATAAGAATATGATATATATGTGATAAGGAAAAGCTGCCGTATCATTCTCTGCACACCATCTAGTATTTTCACTTCGAGAGGACGATTCGGGACACCCACATGAAAAGGGCCCACTTTGTCGATACGAGTTTTGCATTGGTCCATTATGTTGATGACATCCTGCACACTTTAAACCTACCATGATCTGAATTGTACAGCAAAATGTCCATGGTCAAGTGGATGGAAAGAATAATTTTCCAGTCCTGGGACCGGAAACCGCCATTTGCAGAGGTGGCTCAAAAATTTCCATTATCGAAGTTCTTCACCAGAAAAATCCGGTTTCGGGTACTTCATGTAGCAAACTAATCGGTTTGGGCCACGTGGTTGCCGTCCGAGGCGAAACGGCGGTTGCCATCCGCGGCCTCACCGCGGATGGCAATCTGGCATGTGGGAGGGGCAAACATTGGAATGGCTGGTCTGGCTATTTTTTTTTTAATACTAGTTCCCTGTGGAATTGGAATCCCTGGATAAGTTTACTGAGCCGTGGGGGACGGTTTGTTTTGTCGAGTTTGCATAAAATATATTTGCACAATTCTTCCGCTACCTCTAAGCATGCAAATAACAGAGCGTTATAAATAACGGAAATTTATTCTAACAATATATATAGGCACGACGGAGTGTAAACACAATGATCTGGACGTTGCGTGAGAACTTGCTGATGGTGATTTTGGTGACGTGGATGGTGTCATTTGGCTAGGAAGGATGGTTGGGGCATTAATGCACACGATAGATCGACTCCGTCGGGGCGGGTGGAGTATCTGCCTACTGCGTTAAATGTCCCTAACATTTGGCTACACAAAAAAAGGCCGAATGGCCGGTCAGGAACCTAACCCGACGCGGGGGTGGAGGTTCCGTCATCGGCGCCCGCCATCGTAGCATAGGAGTTCCTGGGAGTTTACCCTGTGTCTAGAAATACGATGGACCAACTGACGAAAGTCGGCCTCAGCCACATGGGGATGGATGTCCAGTAGTCCCTCCCAAAGAAAATTAGAAAAAACTCGGAAACTCGAAATAAAAAAAATTATAACAATTCATGAATTGGGTAATTCTTATTCTCGGATTGACGCTGCCTATGAATTTGTACTTGTAATTTAATTTGTACTAATAAAAAAATGAAATTTTTGAGATAGTACGGGATCAACGTAGGGCGACTCAGAATGAGTAGTGGAATGAACGATTCCATGAATGAGAGGTACATACAAATTTTTCACCCCGTCATCGTTACGATTACTACATGCATGTCATTCTTCTTTCGTATCTGCCTCATTTTTGTGATTTTACGGAGTACGGGTTGATAGAAAACTGCAATAAGAGGGGAATGATAAATGCTGGAAATTGCATAGTTGTTGCGCAGACATACTGCCGACAAGAGACATAGTGAATTCGAGTTTTGAGTTAATGTTGAACAAAAACATTTCCGATTTTCGCGTTTTACAACCTAAATAATTCGTTCATTTTTTTTAAATTTCTACCGCAGGAAAAAAATTAGAAAGTGCACAATTTAATGAAAAATTCATGAAAATGCAAATTTCATTGTGGATAAAATCGATTGCCATTTTAATATTAGTTGTGACAGGATGTGTGTCCCATCGAATTTTGGGAATTTTCCCGTTTAATGCTAAGAGCCATATGATGATGTTCGAGCAACTGATGAAGGGTTTGGCTAAGCGAGGCCATCAAGTGGATGTAATCAGTACATTTCCGTTGAAAAAACCAGTGAAAAATTACAATGACATTGAAATTCCCTCGGTATTACCTAAACTCGTCAACAATATGACTTATGAGGGTATGAAAGAAATCATGAAGAATGATATCGTGAAGTTTGTGGCTAATGAGGCGGGCAATAAGATTTGCGAGCAAATATTGGAGCACTCGTCGTTGCAAAAGCTCATTAAGCATCCACCGCGTGATCCACCCTACGATTTAGTGATTGTCGAAGTGAGTATCGATTTTATTGGTCAATAGAACATTTATAAGGAGATTTAAATTGCCTTTCAGATCTTCGGTGCCCATTGCTTTATGGCATTTGGACCTCACTTTAATGTGCCCGTAATAGGCATTAGCTCAGCAGCACTATATCCCTGGGCTAATGACATAATAGGCAATCCAGAAAATCTGGCATTTGTGCCGAATAATCTTCTGGAGTACAAAAAATCCATGAACTTCTGGGAGAGACTGTACAATTTTTTGCACACATTCTACTACAAGATGTACTTTGATTATCATACTGCAGTGCAGGATGAAATGATACGAAAACATTTTGGCCCGACAAGCCCCGGAGTACGTCAGCTCGAGCGCGACTTAGCTCTAATTATCGTCAATTCGCATTATGCATTGAATGGAGTTAAGCCTACTACCCCAGCGCTGATCGAAGTGGGCGGGCTCCATGTGCAGGATGACGGCCCTGAAATACCTGAGGTAACTGTTCCGTACTATCAATACGAGGACATTTGAAAACATAATCATTTTCAGATTTTAGCGAAAAAAATTAACGTATTTGTTTTTTGCTTAAACATTTGTTAATTTAAAATACTACCATTACTTGTTTTTATATCTGCGCTTGTATATCCTTTGTAAAATTGGGTGGTTCACCTGGATAGCCACTCGACACCTACCTTTTCATTTATTTCAATATGGTTAGACTAGACTACCTTTATGGTTCATTGCATTACGTTATCGACCCCTTCAGGGTACAGTAGAGCTCCCTTTATTTTCCGAGCTCGGGGGGTGACCTTGAAGCAATTTCGTGGAAAAAAAAAATTAAGGAAGCCCCCCACTCTGCCCACTGGTTGGTTGGCGTGGTGGGGGTTGTCAGGAGCGGAAGGGGAAATAAGAGCAGAAGTAAACGGACTATGTATCAAGTAAATAGGTTATGTTTCATGAATGCTCGGTCCCACTATTGAGACGCTGCGCAGTCTGGAGCGCATGACGTCGAAAACAAGGATAGACAAAGTACGGGGAGTGGGAGAAGGTTTTTGAGGGGAGGCAAGTCGTGAGGGGAGTACAGCGAAAATAAAGGAAGCGGAAAATTAAGGGAGCTCTACTGTACCTCATTACATCGATGAGGAATCGTCATTGTACGTACTTGACGATCCTCAGTACCTTATACTTCCATTTTATCCTCTGTCCTTATTTGTCCCTACGTCACCATCTTCAGACGATTGGATTGGCTCGCCGCTGTGTCGGCATTTGGCATTTAAGATCGGTTTTTCGAAAATTTCAACAGTTCCATTCTCAATCGAGCTAGCGTACATATTGTTATACTCTGCTCATTTTTACCCTTAAGTTAAGTTTCGCTTGGGTGCCACTGCATGGCAGGCAGGACAGTTGTACGTTCTCGACCAATCGAGTTGCGTTATTGTGGTCATCACGTGCGTAGCTGAAACGTCGGCACAGACGCCGCAACTGAGTTGTATCCCCCAGGCCACGGCCATTGTGCGCTAGTAACTGCTCCCGTCACCGCTCAAAGAGAATCATAGGCTCATTGGGAATCAGGAACTCGTTGAAAATTTCACATTTAATATCAGTAATCCCACAAACTGCGTGGTCTACATTGCAAAAAGAAAAGATTGTCAAAAATAGCTGCGAACAAAATTGATTATGGAAACATAACGAATATGGTATTTTATATATATGTATCTATGTATATATATATATGTAAGTGTGACTTTTAATTTGTCAAGATTTTTTCTAGATTTGCAATTAGACTTATATATTTTTGTTGCGGAGCGATGAATTTACCGCATGCAAGTAAATTTATTTCCGAGTATTACAGCGCATACGGAAATGGGAAAAAGGCACTAGTAATATACCTCCGGTTTTCCGCGAAATTGGATAGGGAGAAATTGTACCAGTGGAATTTGTCGCTACCTTATTATCGTGGACTTATAAATTTCATATTTTGTACATATATATATGTACCCGTATTCCTTAGATTATAATTTTAGGCTATCCGACATATACAGGATTTATTGTTATCAATATATAGAGCATATATTGATAACACTATACTGATAACACTATATCCCGTATTTCATATACAAGCCAATTGTTGTCGATAAATACCAGGTACATGTGGCAGGCATAATGTTTTCGGGTGAAAAGGTGACAAAATTGTTAGTGCAAAGTTCCTATTCAACTGTTCTATTTGATGCCCCCCCCCTGAATTTTCGAAAGTTTGAAGTGGAAGAAATGCAGCACTGCTTAGCCCACTGCATTCAGTTCGAGAACGGTTCCAAGCGCCTGAACAGTCCCAAAAATTGTTTCCTGCTAAGGGTCCGTTCGAGGAACTGTTCCAGTACTGGTACTTCAGTTTCGGGAACTGTTCTTGAAGTTTCACTTGGAACAGTTCCCAAAGCTAAAGTGACCCATGGAACACTTTCCAAAACTGAAGTTCCACCTGGAACAGCTTCCAAAACCGAAGTGCAACCGGGAACAGTTCCGAAAACTCAAGTGCCACCTGGAACAGTTCCCAAAAACGAAGTTCCACATGGAACAGTTCTCAGAACTAGAGTTCCACGTGGAACAGTTCCCAGAACTGGAGTTCCACCGGAAACAGTTCCGAAAACTGAAGTACCACCTGGAACAGTTTCCAAAACTGAAGTTCCACCTGGAACAGTTTCCAAAACTGAAGTTCCACCTGGAACAGTTTCCAAAACTGAAGTTCCACCTGGGACAGGTTCCAAAACTGAAGTCCCACCTGGAACAGTTCCCCAAACTGAAGTTTCACATGGAACAGTTCTCAGAACTAGAGTTCTACGTGGAACAGTTTCCACAACTGGAGGTTCATGTGGAACAGTTCCCAGAACGGACCTACGATATACAAAATTCAGTCGACTTTGGCGCAATATCCTTTTCATGAGAATCCTCAGATGTTACATTAAGACATGATTTTCATAGCAATTATATGACACTCAGATCATGTACGATTCTCGTGGATCCAAGAATCATCTGATTCTTCCAGAACTCCAGCAAAACTCACTTGCATTTTTTCATCCTGAATCGTATAAGATGGCGCTTAAAATTTTTCACAGCCCTGGGAACAACAAATTGTCCGATTAATCCATACTTTTTCCTCGTTCAATTTACAGCACCTCCGAGGCATTTGGCTACACCAAAATTCCGGTACTCGCTCGTTGACTTTTTCCGTAATTTTTTCGCCCCGTCTATGTTTATGTAAAAATATCTGCTCCAAACTGTCGAAAACACATATACGTTGCCCCCGTAAATGAGTTGATAAAGTTTTTCTCTAGACGGAAAATTCTGTTTCAGGAGTACAAAACGTGGTTGGACACCAGTCCAGAGGGTTTTGTATACTTCACCTTTGGCTCTATGATGCAAATCGAATCATTTCCACCGCATGTGTTGGCGATTCTATACAAATCCCTTGGGAAAATTTCACCGGTAAGAGTATTGATGAAAATTCCACGACCAGACCTACTGCCGCCCGGTCTACCCCCCAATATTCGTACATTTTCGTGGATGCCGCAGCTTAAAGTGCTACGTAAGTAGAGCAGCAAGCACCCAAGAGGGTATTAAACGTTTTTTTCTGGATTATCTTTGTGGTATGAAGGAGGTAGTGGTTCTCCCAACAAATGCCTTTATGTTAATCCTTAACGACAGTTTCTTGGCGACTTCTAATAATGATATCCACTTGATTGAGGATGATAATAGGTGCACCGAAGAAACTGTTGACCTTGAGATATTTTTGGAAATTGGACATCCCATCAGATCTCTACGACTCATTCAGAGTTTTTTTTCCTTAAAAAGGGGTTGTGTGTGTGTGTTATTTTCATCCCGCTTATTTGTACTCCCTACCGCATCTGCTGGAGCATTCCTTCAGAGGCCCTACCGGACACCCATCCATGCGGCTGGGACCGACTTTCGCCATTTTAGGCCATCGTATTTCTGAACACAGGGTAAAGCGCCAGAAACCCTTGTGCTACGATGGCCGGCGCCTATGATGGAACCCACCCCCTCCCTCCCCCCACCCCCTTCCACCCCTCACTCCGCCACCCCCTCACTCCACCGCTACCTTTGAAGTAGTACGTGGATACTCAATTCACTACACCCCAGCCCTCACTTTGTGTATGTTTGTGTGTGTGTATATGTGACGTTACACATATAAAGTCAAGTTACAGATCAGATACGCCAATTCGACGATTGATCGATCATTATGATTTTTTATCGATATCTCGTAAAATATAATGCCTAGCCAAAAAAGTGATAATACATTAAATGTGTAGTTTCACGAGAGGAACAACTTTTGTTACACACTTTTTCTCGTATCTATCACCGTTCTCGAGATACAGCGTTATAAACAATTAAAATTGTCAATAACAATTGAACGGATGGTACAATTGCAAAAACACTCCTTTCAGACCTGGAGACTCAGAAGACGCGTCGATGAAAAAAAAAGTTAAATCGGTCGAGCAGTTTAAGAGGAACCGTTCGCCAAAAAAAGGATACGGACGCACATACACACACACACACACATAACCCGCGCTGAAAATGTATCAGGAGCACGTGAAAAGTCGAGAAACTTAACAATTCCATGATTCTGAGACACTTCATTTTTGGGGTGATTACAATAACTTCCCCTATCGGGAAGTTAATAATTACAGGTGTAATCATTTTTGTTCTATATATAGAGCACCCGAAGATCCGAGCTTTTATCACTCACGGCGGATTAATGGGAACTCAAGAAGCTGTTACGTGCGCTGTGCCCATGATTGGAATGCCAATTTTTGCTGACCAATTCGTGAACATTGATTTATACGTTTCTAAGGAGATAGCTATACGTGTGGACCCAACGACGATAACTCAGGAGAAGTTGGATTGGGCTTTGAGCGAGATACTCTTTAATCCGGTCTATAAGTAAGTTTTCAGTTAACACCATCCGTTAACATTCGATATTAACAATTTGGTGATTATAGGGAAGCTAGCAGGCGAGTTTCCAACAGATTCACTGATCGACCTCGCAGCCCTATGGACACAGCGTGCTTCTGGGTCGAGTATGTTATAAGACACGGTAACAAGCCACTGAGATCGCCAGCCCTTGACTTTGCCTGGTGGCAAATTGCTCTTCTCGATGTTTACGCTCTAGCGATTCTACTGATTCTCACTGTTATTTTTATTATCGCCACTTTGGTACAGTTTCTCCTGAGGGTCGTTACTGCCACCCACGTCTCGCCTGCCAAGAAAATTAATTAAAAGTAATGAAACATCAAGAGACAATTAAATTGTAATTAACATTGACTAGACGGGTGAAAAACAATGGATACATTGTAAGCGAATAAATTAATAAATTCCAGATGTGTTCCACTCGGAGTTTTTTTTTTAATTTTTTTTTTTTCTTGTGAAGAACAACTTTCTGGAGTTAGTGAGAGCATCCGTCAATAAATTTCCGAAGTAGCATTTTCCACCAGCATTAATCAGAAATTCTCAATATTTCATGAACGATTGATTTTACGAAAAAAAAAAAAAAAAAAAACTGGGGCAAAACGGAATGACACACGTTGACAGCAAAAACTTCTAATTGTGATTTATAATTTGCTTACACACGCAGACGCACTACGTGCATCATTATAGTGCCCTGGGCGGTTGCACGGTGAGCGCGACGTTAGCGCGCATGCTCGTTGCGGGAGTGGGAGTGAGATGCCAACAACAGTGCAACCGGTTGCGGCTTAAACCGACGATACCGCCTTAATAAATGAAATTGAGGAGAAAACTTATAACACATGAAATGTGTATTTTTGAATGAGGAACAACTTTGGTTATTACCATTTTTTCGCTATCTCTGATCGTTTACGCAATAGCGCTGTATAAACGATGAAGATCAGTGTTTAGAAAGAGTGATTTCACCCAAAATCAATTGTCCTATAAGTTACTGGGGTAATCCGCACACACTTACGCGTACATGTATACGGTCGGGGCTTTGAGGAGGAGGGTGGGGGGAGGTATAGGAGATACTCATAAAATGAGACGTAAGGCCGGGCGGGAACCTAACCCAACGCAGGGGGGGGGGGGGGTCCATCATAGGCGCCCACCATCGTAGCCCATCGGTTTCTGGGGGTTTACCCTGTTGTCAGAAATACCATGGCCTAAATGGCGAAAGTCGGCCCCAGCCGCGCGGATGGGTGCCCAGTAGGCCCTCTGAAGGAATGAAAAAACACATACACACAACCCCTTTTTTAAAAAAAAGCTCTGAATGAGTCGTAGAGATCTGATGGGAAGTCCAATTTCCGAAAATCCGCGTTAAGTACGTGACGGAAAGAAAAAGGCGCATCTGAAATGAGATGAGCAAATCGCTGAATGACATCTTCTATTTACTTCATATCATCTCAAAGTAATAATTACATTACGCAAAAATGATAAAATGCATCTCATTCAATTGAATCATTTATTAGACTCGCTTAATGAAGGTATAGTGGGGAGGTAAAAATAGCATGTCATTCTGTGAAATCTAGTTCCGTGTTGCATAATGTTTGGTAATGAATATCAGTTGGAAATAATGGGGCGGCTTGCGTGCAAAGTTGCAGAACTACAGTTTTTTTTTGTTACATAAATTTCCCACTCGTTTTTTGTGAATCCCAATTTTCATTTTTCACGAATAATTAGCATATTGCCATATGCTCATGGGACATGCGAAACAAGCCACCGCAGTCCGAACAGCCGGTAATGCATCGCATTTTAACATTTTATGTGAAGTGCGTATTTTTTTCTTTATCACAGTTAATGAAAGCAGTAAATTTGAATTTGCGCTGACGCGAGTGAAAGAATGTCTTTGGGAGATGTTTGGAAGATCTGTCGGGGGATCTGGGTGGAGATGTCCCGAAAGATTTCTTTGGGGAGATTAGGAAACAGCAGGGAGGTCCGCAAGGAATTTTGCAGGGGTGTCCAAGTCATATGTCCGGTTGATCGCTGCGTGGTATCTCTGGAAGATCTCTGTGGTAGATTCCAGGAAGATACTTTTTTTGCAATGCAGTATGGCCACATTTAGCACCGGATCCACTCTGAGATGTCCAAGAGGTATTGGAAGAATCCACAATCACATTTTACGTTAAGGCTTGCTTGCCAGCCCAAGCTTGGGATAGTCTTGTTTTACTAAGCCTCAGCATCCTAGGTTGGGCTTTGCTTGTACCAGTGGTGATACCAGTCTTTTGCCAAGGCTGCCAACCAAGACCACGGATATCAAACTTGGATCAGTATTGGCACAGGGCTGGCACCCAAGCCTGGCTATTGCCGGATTAGTACCAGCCTGAATCCACAATCACATTTTACGTTAAGGCTTACTTGCCAACCTTGGTACAGCCTAGGACCAGGTCCGGAGTTCAAGGGTCGGTTATACCACGTAATTCTCGATCAGGCCTGGCGCTTGCCAATCCTTAACTTGGTCGCCAGACTTGTCTCAGTCTAAATATCAAGCTTGGCCCAGGCTAAATTACCAGTCCAATTCCCATCCTTGGGCCTAGCTTGACCCAATGTTCCAAACAGGCCTGGCACTGGCTCGTTAGCGAAGACTCGGGCGGGCCAGGCAAGGCTAGGGGAAGTAATGTTTTCGGGAGCGCGAAAATTGGGGTGGGTGCACCTTAAAGGTTAAGGTTGCATCACTTGACCGTTTATTTGTTTTGCTTGAGTACTGCCGCTTTGTAATTCCATCAGTGATCTTTAGATTTGAGAGAACTGCGGGAAAAACCTGGTAATCAGTTCACGTAATACAATGTAGCAACTCGTCGACGCCCCTCCCTACATTACATCCTACGTAATGTATGGATAACCCCTTATTGAAGCGGCTGCAAAAAGAATGTACTCAGTTTTTTCTGGACATCATCTTGGTGAGGTCATTATAAAACTAGCTTGATGACTGATGTATGCCATGACACGTGTGGAATCTTTAATTTTTCATCTAATATAGCGTATGTAAGAGTCCTTGGCCATTGCAGGATGGAACGGACGACGCTGACGCCGACTTCGACTTCTCCTGGATTTTCCCATGTTAATTTTAGAATCGCTTGAGAAAATTCTCCAACACATTAATCTTTTTTTAAGTCAACATGAGATGTCGGAGAATTTTCGAAGATGGATGGGAAAAATGGAGGTGACACGGAAGGACGCGAAAAACCTGTGAAACCGGTTTATCAATTTCCGGTGAGCACAGATGAGTCAAACGAAATGTGTAAGCAGATCTGAATGGGATTTTGCTGGAATGTTTGGTCACCGGAAGTGACCTGCGCGCGCATTTAGAAGTGCTGAATTGGACTTGAAATGTTTAGCCCTTCATTATGACGTTTGTTAATTTCCGGATTGTCGGGGAGTTATTGTATTGACCCCGAAATCGAGTTTATTTCATTGATGGGAGAGGTTGTTTAAGGGTGTCCGAAGGTTCTCCAAGGAATTCTGCAATGCCGCAGGGCATTTACCGGAGGGGCCGCAGCCCTTCGTTCTAGTGTCCCCAGATCACCACGGTACTGCCGCGAAGAATTACTTCGTTCTGTGTGTGTGTGTGTGTATGTGTGTGTGTGTGTGTGTGTGTGTGTGTGTGTGTAGATGTTTTTGTATGTGTTTGTTATTGTCTCCGTTCCTCTCGTTTGTACTCCCCTGCTTGAGTCTTGCTCCAGAGGGAGCAGGGGGCACCCATCCGTGTAGCAGGGGTTGACTTTCGCCATTTGGGGCATCGTAGTTAGGGGTCGGGTTAGGTTCCCGCCCGGTCATGCGGTCTCATGGGGCGTTCCTCCTATCGGTCGGACTCCATGAGAAAATGGTGTGTGTGTGTGTGTGTGTGTTTGTGTATGTGATCAGATTTTGAATTCAATTGATTCGGCATTAATTAGAGCATAGTCGAATAGTATAGCCAATTTAGGTAATGTAAATTGAATTTGGAGATAATCATACGCGCAGCTAATTTCTGTTGATAGAAATTATGTGGATTTCTTTTTCCGTCAGTTTTGCTATTCTAAATCGGGTACCAAAAAGTAGAAGTGGTAGCGAGTTTTTTCAAACATTTTTTATTCAATTAGCAATGAGGATGCAAAATGCAGAATTTATTATTGCCTGAAGGAAATATTTGAGTCGGATACTTCGGCAAGCCTTGGCGAGGAGAAAATCCGATTTATGTTACGTAATTTACGAATATTTTCTTGACTTCCAATCAAAGTCGATTTTCGGGGTCTTTATAATTACTTTTCCTATGGGGGAAATGAAAATTTGGTTAAACATGGAGGCCAATGCTCGAATCACCTGGATTTTGATGATTTTTTGGATCATCGAAATCGGTAATTAGCGTTGTTAACTACCTTAGAGTCAAAAAGGCGCGTCCCACGGGGATTTGTTCATGATAAGGAGCTTTGCTGTGGTACTTCACTACAAGTAATGGTAAAAAACATATCCAAATTTCCATGTTCCTAATTATCATTCGTCAATGCAGAATGATACAGTATATGACAGATTTTCCTAATTATCTTGGCTATCTTCGTGAATTTTCTTTCATTTTCGAAAAAAAAATAAAATTCTTACTTTCCATTACCTATGTATCTATGCGAGTATTACTCTGAACTTTCAGATGTGGAAATATTCATAGTACAGATATGTTCATTTGAAGTTTGCATAAAGCAAAACTTTGATGACTATAATTGTTGATGTCATTGGATGCTGACAATTTTTTGAGGAAATACTTTTTTAAAAGATGGAGATATTTTTTAAAAGATGTGGAGGTTTGAATCTACTATTTGTTGTTAATAGCAGGGTGAGTGAGTGGGTGGGTGGGTGAGTGGGTGGATGACTGGGTGGGTGGGTGGATAAGTGAGTGAGTAGGTGGGTGGGTGAATGGGTGAGCATGTAGGTGGGTGGGAGAATGTGTGTGGGTAGGTGGGTCAGTGCGTATGGGTGTGTGGGTGGGTAGATGGGTCAGTGCGTGTGGGTGGGTGAGTGAGTGAGCGGGTGGGTGAGAGTCTCTGGGTGACTGGCTGAGGTTGTGGGGGGATGAGTGGGTGAGCGTGTAGGTCGGTGTGTGTGTGGGTGAATGAGTGGGTGGGTGAATGGGCGGGTGGGTGAGTAGGTGGGCGGGTGGGTAGGTGGGTCAGTGAGTAAGTAGGTGAGTGTGTGGGTGGATGAGTGTGTGGGTGGGTGTGTGGGTGGGTGGTTGGGTCTGTGCGTATGGGTGAGTGTCTGGGTGAGTGAGAGTCTCTGGGTGACTGGCTGAGTGTGTGTGGGGAAGGGGGTGGGTGGGTGAACGTGTAGGTCGGTGTGTATCTGTATGTGTGTATATATATGCGTGCGCAAGTATACGTTACAGCGACTACTGCGCACACCAAAAGTAGAAAGTCTTCATCATGTTACTCAATTTACGAATATTCAGTTGTGTCAAATATAGTAACCCATTTTACTGCAATTTCATCTGTTCATTCTCCCAGAAAATGACTGTACTTATTTCCGTAATTGCTTGTGCAAGACTGCATTACGAAGTCTTGGAAGAGAGTAAACAGTTCAGATCGGACAACGAAGAATGCTGTGACAGTTGCGCGCAGTTATCGGCTATGAGGAATATTCAATTGGGAGTTAGTATTGTGTGATAAGAGGAGACCGATTGAAGCGCAGACCTGCGTGACATGTGCCAGTGGGCAGACAGTTAGAGTCTCTTTGGAAGTGAGAACACGAGATACACATTATCTGTCACTGACATTCATTTCTGGGAAAATACATTGGTAGAAATCATGGATTTCAAAGTGTTGGCAGCGATTATTGGTTTTTTTTTTGTTGGACATTTTGTGGAAAATGAAGCGTCCAGAATTTTGGCAATTTTTCCATTTCAATCGCGAAGTCATCAGATGATGTTCGACGCAATCATTAAGGGTTTGGCGAGACGGGGTCATCAGTTGGACGTTGTGACCGTGAATCCGATGAAAAAACCATTGAAAAATTATAATGTTGTTGTGAATCTTGAGACCAAGCAGGAGAGTCTTGTTAATCAGTGGAACGTTGATTTTGCATCAAAATTGGGAGAGGATACACTTCCGATTATTGCACTGCCCTTCGGTAATGGCCTCTGTGAATATTTGGGACTACCGGAGATGCAGGAGATCATCAAAAATCCACCGCAGGATCCACCCTATGACCTCGTGATTGTTGAGGTAAATCTACATCAATTGACTGGTGACTGTACTTCCTTATCAACACAGATTGGTCTGGCAAAATCGCCAATTCAAGTTTATTTTTCATGATTTTATACCTGTTTAAATTTTAGTTTAGATTGGTATATATATATATATTGTTATTAACAATTGGAATCGTTTATAACGTTCTACTGCATAAACTATTCGAGTTAGCGAAAAATGTATATAAGAAAAGTCATTCGTCATATAAAAATACACATTTTATGTGTAATGACTTTTTCTCATAATTTGCATAATTAAGGAGGTACGGCAGTCTGAAGAATTATGTATGGAATAAGTGAACGAATGAAACTAGCGCTGTCATGACGGTCGCAATCGAGGCATTACCATGCAGAATCTCGCACGTGTTAAAACGCATATTTTAGGCCATATGACTTTTCCCGCTGCCTCGCATAATTAGTGAGATATTGCAAATTTTTGCTAAAAAAACCAACAAAATTAATCCATTTTTGGAATGAGCCGATTTGCGGGTGCATCTCTGTGTGTGTGTGCGGAATAAATAGGAAAAATACTCCAATGATGTGCAATGAACAGCTATCGGGAAGTTGTTGATGTGACCTGGTCTACGGGTCAAACGCTCGGTTTTATAAAATCAACACACCATGTACACTATAGTCGGCTCCTACTTTTCGCTAATCTCTCCCTTTCAACGTGTCCATTTTCCGGACCTTTCAAAATACGAGAAAAATGTATGAAACCAAAGTTGTTCCTTATCCAAAAATACACATTTCATATCTCATGACATTTTTTGCTACTCCGCATAGTTTAGAAGATATCGAGAGTTGAATTACAATATACCTGGCGAGCGAATATTTCGATAATTGCTGGAAGCACGTCAAAGAGTGGGGGCAATTAAGGATATTCCACCTATATTGGCGAAGATATAAGAATTGCTTGAAATTTTGACATAATGTTTTTGAAGCGGTAACAGATGCCTGTATGAAATTTGAGATTGATTCACAACACCGTTTCGTAGTTGATAATTATCAAAGTTCTCAATTAACACGGCCTTTTATGGGAAAAATAAAAATTTCTGTAAATACAGTTCAAAATATAAAAATTTGTTGAAATTTTGAAAATTTACTATTGAAGCAGATATAAAACGATGGTAAAAATTTCATGACGACTGACTAAAATTTTTTTTCATTAATTTGTTTAAACAATATAATATTGATTCGCAAAATCAAATACAATATAATAATTTTCTATGGCTATCACTTCAGCTAATTAACGCATTGAAATATTAATTGAAAATTATTGGCGATAAATATAACGAATTATAGAAAGGGTCACAAACTTTTGTTGTGACTATATGTGTTGAATATCCTTAAGTAGGTACAGAAGTAGAGAGGGTAATCGGGCGGACGATTTCTAGTTGAAACCTTTTGCATCTTAATGAACTTCTGATAGAAAAGAAAAATAAGATAAAATTTTGAATCAATGCAAAATTATGTCACATGCAAAATTATTTTGCCTTTAATCATTAATGATTAATAATAGAAGTGATAAACCGACGGTTGTGGCCGTGCGGGTTAAAGCGCTGGAATTGGGGGGGAACGATTGAGATCTGAGATCACCGGTTCGAGACCGGCAGAGGCGGTATTTGGGGTTTTTTTTTCAGGCTTTAACTCACACCACACAACCGAGCGGGAGTTTCGTAAAAGAAACGAGCTGTACAAATCTGAGGTTTTTTCCAATGGTTTTCCCTCGATTCCAGTGACAAAAACTGGGCGAATGCTGTGCAGTGGGGTTAAGGGGGGGTGGGATGGGAACAAATCGTAAAGACCCGAAAGGGTATACGAATAGAGTAGAGTTTTTTTTTTTTAATAGAAGTGATAAAATTGCAAATTTGGTGATGTATTCGTTTCTGATATGCTATACGTCTGGGGGATGCTCCGCCGAGAAGGTGGAGGGGCAGCGGTCAATATACATCCCGAAAAATCTAAGACATACCCATCCCATGAATGGCTATGGAAAAGTATCCATCAATTGGAAAGTAACCATGCTATTACTGAACTAAATATTACGCCGATAGCAATTGAAGCAAAGCGCTCCGCGATTACGATGAGCGCTTGAAAGCAATGGTTAAGACTTTTAGTGCTGAAGATGTTGATGGTTACTTGAAGAACATCCTGAATGTTGCGAATCATTGAGGCGGGCCTTTATTTGTTACGAAATAATTATCGCACGAATTCTTGCATTGATCACTCAATTTCGTGTACAAACAAAGTAGTTTTTATTTCGTCAACACAAGCAGATTTGTGCAAAATTGTTTTGTGTTGAGGATAGTGATGGTGAGACGGACAAAATCGGGCACTTCTGCAATGATTATGATTAATATTTAGTAATTTCTGAAAGGTTCGGTCTTTCAGTCTTTTAATGTGCATTTTAATTTGTTCCCTGGTATCGTCAATACGTGACTAGGCGGCTTCACTTCTGACCGCATGATGATTAGCAGCTGCTATCTACCGCGATTGCAGGCAAACGCATAAAATTTCTCGCTAGAAGATTCTCATGATTATCAATGATTGTATTGAGTACCCGCAGTCGGTAGAGATTCATACCAAGCAATGAGATGAATGAAATCATGAAGATCAGCTATTCCGGTCCATAAATAATAATTCATCCGACGATCGAGTCTTTATCCAAGCCTTTATCTCGGCTTCTATGGACTGTATTCTTTTCGCTTCTTCTGCTCTGAATACATCACTCATAATCATCGTACTGAGATATCTGAAAGGAAAGGTCAACGTTCGGATGCTGAATGTCGTATTAGACACAAGCCCGAATGCGCGCTTCGCTGGAAAATAATTACACATCCGTAGATAAGCAATTGATTATTGTTAGCATTTCTCGCCTTCTGCCAGTCTCCTTAAGCGGATAGTTCCGCTGATACCGGCCAAGCCAGTCCACTCGGACTACATAGCGCCGTTGCGCTTTCGGTAGTACACAAGCCTGCAGGCGCTCTTCGCGCGCTGAATTACAATTAGATATTTGAAGGAACAATATATTTTCCGAAGTTGAAGATACTGTTAATCATCGACTCTGAAAAAATGAGAGCTTTCAATTTTCCAATTTGGCGCAAGCATCTTTTGTTTTTTCTGTAATTATCGCGTGCATATAAAATTTGTCAACACTGGACAGAATATGTAAAACACTCGAAACTTAATAAATTAACAGAACGTCAAAAAATATTCTGTGTATATGATTTTCAATAACTACATAAGCTATGAGAACTTGAACAATTGTCATACTTTTGAAACCTAAACCCGAATCGATATCCCAAATATCGATGTTTATCGATGCAAACGCGATTACCAACCAACTTGATGATGTTATCTGACTAATCTCATCGAACAATAAATGAATGACGATTGAAAAATAAATCATGCGACGATTTTCGAGATATTTCGACTCTAACGATGCTCATTCATGTGTATGCGCTTTCTTGAATTGGATAATTATGAATGATAAGTAATATGGGTTTCATATTTCAGTCATTCGGCGCCAATTGCTTCATCGGTTTGGGACACGCCCTGAAGGTGCCAGTGATAATGGCTACGACGACGGTTCCTATGCCTTGGCTGAAGACTAGCCTTGGCCAGCCGGATTTTCCAGCCTACATTCCCGCCTTCTTCACCAACTATGTTCATCCCATGTCGTTTATGGATCGTGTATCGAATACCCTAAAGACTTACACTAATAATCTACGATATCGCCACTACACAAGAGAAGTTCAAAATGCTCAGATGAGGAAATACATTGATCCAAATATTCCGCCCCTCGAGGAGTTGGAAAAGGACGTGGTGCTGGCACTATCAAATTCATGGTATACTCTTAATGGTGTGGAGCCATTGGCACGGGGAATCGTTGAAGTGGGAGGCTTGCACGTCACGGAGAACTTCGTTCCACTTCCACAGGTAAATCCACCTCCACATTTAAACGTATAAAACAAATTAATTTCTATTTCGAAATTTGTGGATTTTCACATTTTTGATCAAGCTAAAGACAAATCAAAATCTGAAATCTTACGTTTTCAAATATAATTTATTGGCGCAAAGGGCCAGTGTAAAAGAAAATGTTTTAGTCAATATTAGTGTGACCTGTCAGGAGTGCAATTACTCAATGTAACCACCGTTGGCCTCAATTACCGCCTCCATCCTTGTCCTGAAGCGGCCGCACGCTCTCTGTAACGCAGCGCTGTCCATATTGGCGAATGCTGCTTCGATAGTGGCGCGGAGAGACGCGACATTAGGGTGCCGCGACTTGTTGGTAACCCGTTCAACAACGCTCCAAACATAGTAGTCGAGGGGGGTTCAAATCTGGGATATTCGGGTGCCAAAACTCTTTGGACCAGAACATGTCCGCATTGTCTGATAGCCAGTTTTGGACTTAATGGCTTGTGTGAGCCACTTCGGACTTCTCCGAAGCATTGTATTTCGCCACAACATCATCAACAGTCGATCTCCAGTACCCGAAGAATCGAATGATCTCGGTCGCCGAACGCACAGCGCGGAGGCTTTCAATAGTCGCGGCTCTTCGATTGTACTCCGTACTTGCACCTAGCATCTCGGCTATTCTAAGATTATGACTGTTTACTGGACGCCCATGGCCTTCAAGCACCTCGATCGCAACCTCTGACGGAACTACGATATGGCGGGAAATTCAAATTGAAATTTGTCTGGAATCAACTGCTGCACCCTGCATATCATTCGATTTTTGAAAAATACATAATGTTGAATGTTCGAGGAGGGTTGAAGGTCGTCGTGAAAAAAAAACGTAAAAACTGCCCTGACAAACACGTACCCATCAAATTGCATAAATTAGTCGCGAGATTATTTTCCCCAGGCCGACCATGAATAAATGAATATTAATATGTTGTAAATGCGATGAGTGATCCGCATCTGTATTTGGCTCGATGTGCCGACATTTGTACATGAGAAGTGCAAGCTACGCAGCTTGTGTCGCGGTGGGCGGTGGGGGGGGGGCAGGGGGGAAGGCGTTTTATCTCCTAAAAAAAAGTGAAGGGATGTTGAAGTCGGCAGAATTAATAAAGCAAAGCACGCTATTATTTTCAAAGAGAAAAATATCCGCCACCATCAAATTTTATCCAGATTGTGATATGAACTCACTTTGTCGGTGAAGTTACCAATATTAGGACAAGATGTAGAGATATTTTATCTATAGATATAACCCATTACCTTTCCATAATTGACAAATTCAATTACAACTCTCCCAAAAATTGCCCCACCCAAAAATAAACAACCTTAGAAATGAAGATGTTAACCATATTTTCTATCTGCGATATTCTGTTCGTGAGTGACTAATTAAAAGATGACAGTTAATTATGATATTCTACCTGAGCCACATCTCCATTTCTATTTGACACGGTTGGGTGTAATCATTGAATATTTCATCGGCAAATTACCGTCCTGCATATCCAATGAGAGAGGATATATCAATTTATTACGGGGAGTCTCATTTTTTCTCGTCCTTCCTCCCCCCCCCCCCGCCACCCACTTCTCAACCCACCACCCCAATAATTAAAATGACCAACTTCTGCCGTATGGACACGGTTGAAATCGCATTCGCGAGAAACGAAGGTACTTGATCAATGAAAAAAAAAAAAAAAAAACGAAAAATTCCTAGCAATGAGAATGACTTTCCACCACCCCACGAATCGTCCACCACCCGTGGAGATGTAGATTAAAATTGTGAGCTGGAGGAGAAAAATTCGAAATACTCCGTTGATTAAAATAAATTCGTTGGCTCTTCTTATTACAGATCGTTATCCTCCCGCCATAACGAAATTCCTCGAATTAATCATGTTTCATTCTTTATTCCAAGGAAATGGAGAAGTGGCTGAACGATAGTACCGCTGGTGTAATCTACTTTACACTCGGATCCATGGTGAATATTGAAACGTTTTCTGACACAGCTATGAGAGCAATTTACAAGGCATTCAGGGGAATCGCACCAGTTCGAGTGCTGATGAAAGTGGCTAATAAGACGGCGTTACTCCCTGGGCTGCCCGATAACGTAATGACGTCTTCCTGGATACCTCAACTGGCAGTGTTAGGTGAGAATTATAGGAGAGACATGTGAAAATACCACATTTTTCGCACTCTCATTGGTGGAGGTAACAGAAACACACCTATTCAGTCATCCACCCACCCACCTACCCATTTATCCACCCACTCATCCACCCACCCACCCATCTACTCACCCACTCATCCACCCACCCACTCATCGAGCCACCCACCCACTCATCCACTCACCCACTTATCCACTCTTCCAATAACCCACCCACTTACCCACTCATCCTTCCACTCATCCATTCCCCCACTTATCCATTCACCCACCCACTCACTGATCCACTCCTTCACCCACCCATCCACTCACCCACTCACGCATCCACTCCTCCACCCACCCACTTACCCACTCTTCCAATCGTCCACCCACCCACTCATCCATTCACCCACTTATCCATTCACCCACCCACTCCTCCACGCACCCACTCATCGACTCACCTACCCACTCACGCGTCCACTCCTCCACCCACTCTTCCAATCACCCACTTACCCACTCTTCCACCCACCCATCCACCTATCGATGGATGAGACCACCGGGCAGAACGGGAACCTAACTCCACACACCCACATCAACACACATACGCAGCACTTAAAACATGAAAGAAATCGAGATAAGGCGAGACCATGCGAGATTGAATTGTTCTCGACCCTCTAAACGAGACGCGATAACCATTGGGGTTCTAATTTCGATACAAGATGAGAGAGTTGAAATTCTCGCCTTCGCTCGTATCGCGACAACACTAAATGTAATTACATTTCGTTCCTAAAACTAACCAATTTTAGTCGTTTTAGGCAGTTCAACAGTTTTCCTTTTGCGTAGACGTGTCCGACCAATGCGATCAATACGTTCGAATTCAAAATGAAGTAATCTATAAGATAACGCACATAGTGAGAAAAACAGTATGATAAATTGTACAGCGTCGAAGAGTGTGCTGAGACCGGCAAAAGTTAGGTAAAAAATAATCAATTGACTGCCCCTCGACCTTAAAAATTCATCAGATATTTCCCTCTAGCGTTCCACGGTAGCAGAGATTGGGATAGGTTTTGCATATCCGATGAATTTAAGGGGCTTAGGGTATTACACCCGAAAAATTTGAATATTTACTTTAACAAGAAAATTTTTGTTTTCAAAAATTATTACCGGTCAGTCGGTTAAGAAAGTTGTAGGTGTTTCGGTCTTGATCTATTCATTAAAAGAAAAATTAGTGACTATTGAAGTAATAATGGCTTTAATTGTCACGGCGGCATGCGCACGCAACCGCGCCTTTATTGGCAGTCGTCGCTATCGTCTATGGCAAAAAGGAGAGGTCGAAGAAAATATCGGTATATATCGCAATTATCGAAAGACGTGAGATCGGAACCGACGCGACACCAGTCAGCGCGGCGGGAAAAGGGAGCATGCGCGCCCGGGCTCCCAATCCATTGAAGAAAGCGCATACACATAAATGAACATCGTTAGAATCAAAATATCTCGAAAATCGTGACATGATTTATTCTTCAATCGTCATTCATTTATTGCTCGATCAGATTAGTCAGATAACATCGTCAAGTTGGTTGGTAATCGCGTTTGCATCGATTGACATCGATATTTGGGATATCGATTCGGGTTTAGTTTTCAAAAGTATGACAATTGTTCAAGTTGTCATAGCTTATGTAGTTATTGAAAATCATATACACAGAATATTTTTTGACGTTCTGTTAATTTATTAAGTTTCGAGTGTTTTACATATTCTGTCCAGTGTTGACAAATTTTATATGCACGCGATAATTACAGAAAAAACAAAAGATGCTTGCGCCAAATTGGAAAATTGAGAGCTCTCATTTTTTCGGAGTCAATGATTAACAGTATCTTCAACTTCGGAAAATATATTGTTACTTCAAATATCAAATTGTAATTCAGCGCGCGAAGCGCGCATTCGGGCTTGAGTATCCAAAGGCACTGTTAAGCAGAGGCGTGGAACTCTGGCCGAAGTACAATTAAAGACCAGCATAAGACCCTGCCAAAGGATGATTTTATGAGTCACGTAAAATAACGGATTTTTTCGTTCAGGGTTTGTCATATACGAGAGTCTCTACATTAATTATCTGTTTTTAGCCACTTGGCCGAAATTGTAAGAGCGCTGAGTTCCCCGTTGTTTCTTCATACAGAATCATTTTTTATTTATCGATAACGATTTTCATTATTCAATCGTAACCGTCGACAGATCGTGATGAAAACGAAAAAAAAACTTATTTCACAATCGAAGCGTCTTGTCGTAACTCAGAGCTGATTAATTTTTTTCCATTGGTATTAACAATTTCAATTGTTTATAACGCTGTGTCTCACGAAATATTATAGATACGCAAAAATGTGTCGAATAAATGTTGTTCCTTAGGAAACAATACATATTTTGTGTTCTTTGACTTTTTTCGTATCGTCAACCGTTTCGGCGTTAGAGCGTTATAAACAATTGAAATCATTTAGAGAGCTCTGTGGTGAGAAAAATGAGAGATTGAAAAGAAAGTGTACACACACACGCAGACGTCGGGAAGTTATAATTTTGACCCGCGGAGGGTCAAATCCACAGCACATTTATTTGAATTTCTACTAGAATTAAATATATTGTTTACCATAAAGCTGATGCACATTGGTCCGTTACAGCCCACAAAAATACGAGGATGTTTATAACTCATGGCGGTCTCATGAGCACCCAGGAGGCACTAACTTATGGTGTTCCCCTCATTGGAATGCCCCTCTTCGGAGATCAGCACATTAACGTACTCAATTACATTTCTCTCGGGATGGCACTCGAGTTGGATATTAACAATTTAAGCGAAGAGTCCATTTCTTGGGCTCTTAATGAAATTCTCCATAATCCCAAATACAGGTAAACGGTAATATTCTGTAATTGCCACGATCTTATGGCAAGTTAATGTTCCAGTTTTTAAAAAATTATTTTAACTTTCAGAGCGGCAGCAAAGCAATCATCGATGAAATTCCTAGATCGTCCCATGAGTGCAATGGATACGACAGTTTATTGGGTTGAATACGCTATCAGGCATGGCCCAGGCGCACTCAGACCACGCAGCGTTGATATGCCATGGTGGCAAGTGGATCTACTTGATGTTTACGCTTTTCTCGCTATCTGCATTCTCACTGGCATTTATCTCGTCATTCGTATTGGATGTGCCATATTGAGAGTTATTGCAGTGAAGAAAGTCAAATCAGATTGATAATGTCGTTAGGAGGTGGAGTGAAGGGTGAAAATACGCGGGAGCAGAAATAAATTGTGTATATATGATGGGGCTTAAATAAAATCATGAACAGACCCGGAAAAAAATAATCCTTTTTTTTTTTAAATCCTTAAAAAACTTTACCGAAGAACATCTTCCATTAGATTTTAATCTGGGGCTATTGTGTTTGGAGTCCCTTATGAAGCCAGGTGGGAAGTGTTAAGCTTCAATAATCGGCCCAAGCTTGGGACAGTCTTGTTTTACTAAGCCTCAGCATCGTAGGCTGGGCTTTGCTTGTACCAGTGGTGATACCAGTCTATTGCCAAGGCTGCCAACCAAGACCATGGATACCAAACTTGGATCAGTATTGGCACAGGGCTGGCACCCAAGCCTGGCTATTGCCGGATTAGTACCAGCCTGAATCCACAATCACATTTTACGTTAAAGCTTACTTGCCAGCCTTGGTACAGCCTAGGACCAGGTTCGGAGTTCAAGGCTCGGTTATACCACGTAATTCTCGATCAGATCTGGCGCTTGCCAATCCTTAACTTGGTCGCCAGACTTGTCTCAGTCTAAATATCAAGCTAGGCCCAGGCTAAATTGCCAGTCTATTTCCCATCCTTAGGCCTAGCTTGACCCAATGTTGCAAACAGGAATGGCACTGGCTCGTTTGCGAAGACCGGGCAGTCAATTGTCATCTGGGAAGTTGGTGAAGTTTGAAGTTAAGCAGTTGGAGTACTACTTAGCCTTCTGGGCCAGTGCTTTCTGTTCCGAGAACGGTTCCAAGCGAACCAACAATTTCAAGAATTGCTTCAGGTGGACAAATCGTTCTAGGTGGAACTTCAGTTCCTGAAACCGTTCCGGGTGGAACTTCGGTTCCACAAATCGGTCTAGGTGGAACTTCAGTTCCTGGAACCGTTCCAGGTGGAACTTCAGTTCCACAAATCGTTCTAGGAACCATCGTAGATGAAAGTCCAATTTCGGTATCAGACACTGGTAACAGATTTCGAAACTGACTTTCGATTCAGAACGGTTCTTCCACATCTATCTGGAATCAGTCTGTAACCGGAGTTCTCTTTGGTACTGTTCCTACCACTTAATCTTCATTTAGAACAGTTCTTAGAAGTGGTTCTCCACCTTGAACAATTCTGCGGAACATTTCCACGTCTAGTAGTACTTCCGGAACTGAACTTCCACCTGGAACCGTGCCTGGAACTGAACTTCCACCTGGAACCGTGCCGGGAACTGAAATTCCACCTGGAACCATTCCTGGAACTGACCTTTAATCTGGAACTGAACTTCCACCTTGAACGGTTCCTGGAACTGAACTTTAATCTCTAACCGTTCCTGGAACTGAACTTTCATCTGGAACCGTTCCTGGGCATGTTCCCGGAATTTCAATTCCACCTTCGTGGCCAACAATTCTTGCAACTGTTCGTTCACTTGGAACCTTTCAGTTCCTACAATTCACTTGGAATTGTAGGAACTGAAAATACTGGACCAGTCAGACACAAATAAAAGACAGAAACCATTGCCGAAGAACTTTTCACGTGTTGTCGTCATATAACTTGCATTATTTGATTAATCTATGTTCACCCATTCAGCACTCCTTGGGAGGGGAGGTCGGAACTGAGGGATCTAGATGGACCTAAATGGACGAACGCCAAAAAAATTCTGACCCCACATTCTGACCCTGGCAAAAATTGACATGTGAAATTTTTCGTACCACAATGCACACAACAACGATAGACAATGTCTCACAGAGTTTGAGTTAAGCAGGTGATGTAAGAAATTCATTAACAAATGAAAATCCCATCGGAAAAGAAATCAATACTTACTAGAACCCATAAATATTTTCGCCCGAAATATCCTGACGTTGTTGAATTCACCCTTTAATGGCCACGGGCCATAAAAAGGTAACGGTGAAAGTAGGTTTATCGTGTGGGATGAGCATTAAAAAGTTATCGGAACAATTCTCGACGTTTCGAATGCGCTGTGAGCACCAGGAGTAGGGTAGATCTTATGCCTAACATGTTACATGTATCACACCAAGCTATCGTCTCCCATAACTCTTTGTCACTCTAAATTCTCCAGTCTATAATGTCAAGCTCACTGACAATAACGTATGAAATTGAATATGAATAGATGATAAGAGAGGAGGGAAAAATTGATATCGAGTTGATCTATAGTGGCGCGGTTTACACAAGTGTCAGTGCCATGTCATGTTCAATGCAACTGTTGTAAAATTTATGGAATTCTGGAATTTTTGTTCAGCGAGCAAAGCCATCTGGAGAGTTTAAATATGATGAACAGCATGAGAATCCAATAGAAATTTATGAGGGTGGAAAAAATAAATCTCACCGGGTGGAGGTGTTGTATTGAGGGCCAGCGTCTCCATGCACTGGAGCCGTCTCTCCTGGATGATTCGGTTGTACTCCTCCTCCTGCACTGTACTGCCAACTGTGGTCGTGGAATTTCCTGGTATCTGCAATTGTAGACAGATATTTGATTAAAATTATGGAGGAGATTATTAGTCAAGAAAGCGTATACACATAAATGAACATCGTTAGAGTCGAAGTATCTCGAAAATCGTGACATGGTTTATTTTTCAATCGTCATTCATTTATTGCTGGATCAGATTAGTCAGATAACATCGTCAAGTTGGTTGGTAATCGCGTTTGCATCGATAAACATCGATATTTGGGATATCGATTCGGGTTCAGTTTTCAAAAGTATGACAATTGTTCAAGTTGTCATAGCTTATGTAGTTATTGAAAATCATATACACAGAATATTTTTTGACGTTCTGTTAATTTATTAAGTTTCGAGTGTTTTACATATTCTGTCCAGTGTTGGCAAATTTTATATGTACGCGATAATTACAGAAAAAACAAAAGATGCTTGCGCCAAATTGGAAAATTGAAAGCTCTCATTTTTTCGGAGTCAATGATTAACAGTATCTCCAACTTCGGAAAATATATTGTTACTTCAAATATCAAATTGTAATTCAGCGCGCGAAGGGCGCCTGCAGGCTTGTGTACTACCGAAAGCGCAACGGCGGTATAGTCCGAGTGGACTGACTTGGCCGGTATCAGCGGAACCTTCCGCTTAAGGAGACTGGCGGAAGGCGAGAAATGCTAACAATAATCAATTGCTTATCTACGGATAAATGATGTTATCTCGTTAACGAACAAGGTCTACGGAAAAATATTAAGTTTCAGTTGGTACAGTCTCAAGCAGTGAAGTTGGACTTCTGCTGAACAAATTTTCGTCAATGAAAAAAATGATAAATTGATATAAGATGACAAGTAACGTGGAAGGATATTGAAATTTTCGTGCTTTCCTGCATCTACCCTAGGGGAAACTTGAGCCGAATAGTGGCTGGGGGCGAGCCGCCACTTATACGTGCCCAAAGTGCATTAGCACGGAGATAGTGGGCTGTGCGGGTCGATGGTAAGTTTCTATTTCCGATAGAAGCTTTTTACGTTTGGCATTTTTATTCCTTTTATATTCTGTTCTAACTTTCCGAATTATGGAAGTTATTGCAATTACTCTGAGCATAAAGCGAACAGATTCCAAGCTACGTTGCAGACGGGCCTAGATGCGCGCGCGCGCGCATTCTTTCGCACTTACGGTAACTGGCCTTGATAATTTCTTGGGGAGTCCCCTCCCCCCTCCCCCCCCCAGGTTGGGTTCCTGTCCGACCTAGCGTTCAATTTCATGGGTATCGCCGATAATACACGCGAAATGTTCCTAGTATCAGTCGGAATTCATGATAAAATAGTGTGTGTGTGTGTCTGAACGACGTCTGAATCCTGAAGTATTGAAAAGCAAAACCTTATAAAAATAACCGTGACTAATCTTCACTCTCAATTCAGAAAATTGTTTAAAGTAATCCACTTATTCGTTAATGGAATTAATTGAACTCGGCATCAATGGGTCGTAGTAAAGCGTACACGGTTCAGCTTTCTTTTGAGGGTATAAACAACGGGTTCTATTGAAGCGTCAAGGAGCAACGGAAACCCAGGAAAGTACGAAGTTCGCCTTTGACGAAGTCCAGGGGCACTCACGAACGCTACTCCTACACTTGGAATCAAGATAGTCTGAAAATAACTCGGTCGTGAAGAATTTATTTTTTTTTAATTTCTTAACAGGGCAGTTATCCTGATGACCCCGAAAATGAATCGATTTTCCCTTAGGTATTCATACTTCAACGTTGGTATTGGCAACCGTCCCGCATTATTATTTCGGAGGAAATGGTGTTACGTATGTGTGAAGATGGGTGCAAGTATGCACTTGTATATAATGAACAGTTTTTAACAATCAATTAAGTCCCCGGCGAGGTCTAGACTGCAAAAGCTTAGTATGGTCTCCTGTACACATTTGAAAAATATGTGTGTGTGTGTGTGTGTGTGTGTGTGTGTGTGTGTGTGTGTGAATATGCGGGTGAATGGGCGAACGGATGTGTGGGTGGGCGGGTGTATGGGTGGGTGTGTGAGTGGGTGGGTGGGTGGGCGGGTGGGTGTGTGAGTGGGCGGGTGGGTGTGTGAGTGGGCGGGTGGGTGTGTGAGTGGGTGGGTGCCTGTGTGAACGGGTGAGTGGGTGGGTGAGTGTCTGGGTAGGTGGGTGAGTGGGTGGGTGGGCGTGTGTGCGGGGGGGGGGGGTGGGTAGGTGTGTGGCTTGCCACTCAAACTAATTTAAAAAACCGAATCGTTAAGCTGAATTTATCCTAAATGCATTATTCAAAGGTTCTTTTCTCCTCAAAGCTACATTGACGGCGATAATGATAAATCGATAATCTCATCTACGAACCCGTCGACAGATGTGTATAATTTTTTTTATCTTCCAGTGAACGACAGGTTTCCAATAATATTGAATTTTTATTCATCCACTGGACCAATCACTATTTTCCCTTATTTCAAATACAGAATCGCGATTCATAACTCAGTTCTTGTGATTCTCTATATGCGTTCAAGTGTCGGTAACCGATGATGTGAGACAAGAACCAGGACTGACCGAACTGATTGTAAATAGTACATTTTAATTTACCGATTTCAATTACGGCGTCATGGAAGTGCATCAGGACTAGTTCCTTTCACGTTAATCATTTACGATTATGTACAGTGTGATTACATAGTATGCAGAGTATGCGTAATGTTTCCAACGCTTCGGGCATTACTCTTTCGCCTTCATCGTTTCATAGTTGTTGAGTAAACAGGAACGATCGACGTGGATATTTTACGAATGTGAGTGATAATCTCATGTGCTCCTCAAACGATTCATATTTGCAACAGTTTTTCCTTTGACATATCCCAATCCCTCAATCCTCCGTAACTTTCATCCCCAACTGCGGAATATTTTGCCGCCAAAATCCGGGAGATTTCAGCTGCGAAATGGGGATGGTTTGTCTCGGAATCTGCGACATTTTATCTGCCAATTTAATTGGGATCATTCATTTTTTTTTTGAGTATTATTTTTTCCCGGCATCATGATCGTATAAAAGATGGAGACATATGTGATACAATAAGCTCTTGTTCTCTTGCACTTGCGTGCCACTTTCCCAGTTCCGCTCTATACTCCAGATGATGACGGTCACACTAGCAAGACCATTTGATTAATTAGAGTCGCCCATTCACTGAATGTGTCAGTGCAGCATGCAATTATCGACGACTGAGGCCATCCCTAATGCCGTAACTTAATGACTTTTGCGCACATTTAATGATCATCACTTCTCGTGCCCACTTATTAATATCTGTGGAAAAAAACTAAACCTGGTGGTTCCTGTGGCTTATGCAAGCAAAGAAATACTTCGACTCTGCTCTACTATAAACTCAAGATGCGACAATTCCATTGAGCAATCGGAGATCTTTGCTTTCCAGAGCTTCGATTATCCGGCCTGCCGCGGTGAGTGTGTGGGTGGGTAGGTGGGTGCGTGAGTGTGCGGGTAGGTGAGTGTCTGGGTGGGTGAGTGTGTGGGTGTGTGGGTGGGTGAGTGTGTGGGTGGGTGAGTGTGTGGGTGGGTGGGTGAGTGTGTGGGTGGGTGAGTGTGTGAGTGGGTGAGTGTGTGGGTGGGTGGGTGAGTGTGTGGGTGGGTGAGTGTGTGAGTGGGTGAGTGTGTGGGTGGGTGGGTGAGTGTGTGAGTGGGTGAGTGTGTGGGTGGGTGGGTGAGTGTGTGGGTGGGTGAGTGGGTGAGTGTGTGGGTGGGTCGGTGAGTGTGTGGGTGGGTGAGTGTGTGAGTGGGTGAGTGTGTGGGTGGGTGAGTGTGTGGGTGGGTGAGTGTGTGAGTGGGGGGTGGGTGAGTCTGTGAGTCAGTGGGTGGGTGAGTGTGTGTGTGGATGGGTGGATGGGTGGGTGAGTGAGTGTGTAGGTTAGTAGGTGAGTGAGTGAGTGAGTGGGTGAGTGAGTGAGTACGTGGGTGCGTGAGTGTGTGGATGGGTGAGTGTGTGGGTGAGTAGGTGGGTGGGTGAGTGTGGGGGTGTTTGAGTGGGTGGGTGAGTGTCTGGGTGCGTGAGAGTGGGGGTGTTTGAGTGGGTGGGTGGGTGAGTGGGTGGGTGGGTGAGTGAGTGATTGAGTGAGTAGGTGGGTGGGTGGTTTCAGTTCACCATCCAAATTACGTGGCAGATTATCGAAATTTCAGAATTCCCTATTCCCACCGTGTTATCCGAGCTTTCGCTTGTCCGCGGAATCCCGTCCCCACATTGCCTCGGATAATCGCGACTCTTTGGGTTTTATTTTCTGCGCATGATGCTAGACCCACTTATAGCCCCTAGATCCTCAAAGAATGAATGTGAGAACTCAGGTCGCACCATGAGGAGAAGTGGCCACCATAAATCGTGCTACCGTCACAGTCACCCTGAAAATGAATAATGGTATGGCGCGTATGCCACCAACATTTCCAACAAAACTTTTCACTATCAAAGTCGTAAAAGCGTTGGGAGTTCTCCACGCATGACCTACAATCATTGTGTTGGGAAATTTATTCATTTATTTATCTTCCGGGTTGTTTGTTAGTGCATATTGTGCCGATATGAATATTCAAAATTGCGGGAGAAATTCTTCAATGGAATTGTGGAAATGGTAGGTATTACATCACACGGTCCTTTACCCCCATAAGTTATCAGTATCTGTCAAAGGAGTTAGTAATGAACTCACGAAAAATTGTGGTCAATCGCAGCAATGACAATATTTATGGACATCTTGGCTCTTGCCAAGTACACGATTTTCGGGGCGCGATCTCCATTACCATTCCCCACCGTGAAACTCACGACTATGAATCGAAATGCTAATATTAATGTTCTGCTGATGAATATTTATAAGTGCGTTACGTCTACCTTCAGCGGTGTGCAATTTTTCATCTGCATAGAGGCAGACGCGGTAGCATGTGATGACAGAAAACATGAAAAGCAGGGAGGATACTTTGAGCGTGAGTGATAATATGATATGTGGAAATGAATGGTATGACACGTGTGACATTTCCAAAATTAAGGATATTTGTTGTGTCCAGTTCCTCGCGTTTACAGTCTGCATGGTAGATGCTCTTCACCGTTGCATCAGAAGGGAGTACTATGAATGGCCGTGCGGCTGGAGCCGACTTCCACCGTTCAGGCCATCGTATTTTTAAACACAGGGTAAACCTCCAGAAACTCTTGTGGTACGATGGTGGGCACCTATGATGGAACCTACCCTGTCCGGACGGTAAGGAGTGGGTGACTGAGTGAGTGGGTGGGTGGCTGGGCGGCTGGGTGGGTGAGTGAGTGAGTGGGTGGGTGAGTGAGTGGGTGAGTGGGTGGGTGAGTAAGTGGGTGGGTGGGTGAGTAAGTGGGTGGGTGGGTGGGTGAGTAAGTGGGTGAGTGAGTGAGTGGGTGAGTGGGTGAGTGAGTGGGTGGGTGAGTGAGTGGGTAGGTGGGTGAGTGGGTAGGTGGGTGGGTGGATAGATGAGTGGGTGGGTGAGTGGGTGGGTAGGTGGGTAGGTGGGTAGGTGGGTAGGTGGGTAGGTGGGTAGGTGGGTAGGTGGGTAGGTGGGTAGGAGGGTGGGTGGGTAGGAGGGTGGGTGGGTAGGAGGGTGGGTGGGTAGGAGGGTGGGTGGGTAGGTGGGTGGGTCGGTGGGTGGGTAGCTGGGTGGGTGGATGAATGGGTGAGTAAGTGAGTGGGCGGGTGAGTCAGTGAGTGGGTGGAAGGGCGAGTGAATGGGTGGGTGGGCGGCTTAAGATTGCAATAATTTCTTCCCTCATAAATAAATACCCTCAAATTCGAGATATGAGCGAATTTGCACAGAACTCAGCACCAACCGACAGACTCCCAGATTAACTTTTCTTTTTTTAGAATTGTATCATATGGAACGTATTACTGTCTTGGTGCAACATCCGGAGTTGAGAGGATCTGTCAATGTGACAGCAAGGGTATTTTGTTCGAAAATATTTATTCAACATAAAATGTAACTATGATGTGGAAACTTCAGAAACTGGTGGAGTGAACCGAGATTAGCGAGTACAATTGTCGGGCGAATAGTCCCGTAACTCTTCATGGTAGAACATACTAAGAGAATTCCTTGAAAATGCTCGTCTTAATTTGAAACCTTTTCAAATTTACGATGGAGGGTAACTATGAAGTACTCGGTAATGGATGGAGAAAACGAGAGTAGAGGATTGTACCCGCAACGATTTAAGGAAAGAGATGTATTGGTAGTTCTTCTGCAAGTGTAAAGCTCATTGTGGGGTGTGCCTGACACCAGATATATTGAGCTATTAAACGGGGATTGGGTCTGTGGAATACTATTATCAGCTTAACATAGAGTGGTTAAATTTTAATTCTGAGTGAATATTGTTTTTAATTAAAATAATGAGGAGTCGGAAATTATGGACATCATTATAAACAAAATTGGTGGCCATAGTAAATGTTTATTTCGAAGTAACTTTTAAAGCTCATCATTTTTTTCTCATAGCGGACCTTGCAATTCTTGCTCAAAATTTTGGAGTTTGATAATGACATTTATTTATTCATTTTCACCGTGCATGATAACAATAATTCATCATCCAAGTAATTATCAATGAATAAATAAATTAGATAAAAAATAAAAACTCGCCACATTTGGCACGCATATTCCATGAACGTTGAATTAATAATAATCCAATATGAGCTAGATTGGTAAATTCATATAGCTCAGGGGCTCGCATCACAGATGAATATCCTTTTAACCTGTGGAGAATATTGTGGGTTTGGGGCATCGCTATGAAAACTTTTATCCGGTATAATTGTTTATTAATGGCAAACAAAATGAATTCAAATCCCCAGGTTTTGCATATTTCATTAGTGCAATTTCACAGTTTTTGGGCACCAGTGCAAGCATTACATCCGTTTCGTTTATGTTTTTTTAACTTTACCATATAGCGAAATTATTCCCACCCACTCACTCACACAGCCACCCACCCACCCACTCACCCACACATCCACCCACTCACCCACACCCCCCCCCTCCGCCCACACAACCACCCTCCCACACCCACACACCCAGCCACCCACCCATCCTCCACGAACATCTACCCACCCACCCATCCTCCACAAACGTACACCCTCCCACCCACTCTTCACAAACATCCGCCCACCCACCCACCATTCACTCATCCACGGACACACACCCATCAACGCACTTACTGACGCACGCTTCCTCACACACACCCACCGATCAACCCACACCTCCATCAACCCACCCACCCACTTACCCACTCACCCACCCACCCACTTACCCACTCACCCACCCACTCACCCACCCACTCACCCACCCACCACTCACCCACTCACCCACCCACTCACCCACCCACTCACCCAGCCACCCACCCACCCACATACGCACTTACGTTGGAGATTTGGTGTAGTGTATAGAGTATCTGCCGACTACGTTAAAGGTGCCAGGTTCGTGTCAGGTTAATAAGTGTATATATAAGCAACCACTGCCCGGCAATTAATTATCCTTTCAAAATTAAGTATATGTGTTGCCGTATACATACAAAATTAAATACCCACGAGAAATATGAAACTACTAAAAACTTGTACTGCTTAAAAGGTACACAATTGCATTCAGTGTCATTCATCATTTCTGGTTTAGATGCAATTTAATTAAACGCAAAACTTTGACATATCGTGTGGAAAAGCATCTCCATTCTTTTCTTCTCCTCGCGAAAGAGACGCGCGCGTACTTTTGAATGTAAATGATGCATGACATGGCAGCATCCCCTTGGGCTCTTCACCGTGGAGCCCCACATGAGCGCACATCAAATATCTAGGTATATCCGGTTGTGACTCTGGCTAATTCCCCATGAAGCCGTGCACTGTCCCTGAATATTGGATTCACAGTATCAAACAATCTTCCAGTAATGTATTTTATGCAAATTTTTGGAACTCGGGGGAGCATACGATTTCAGCATAAATTCCCGGTGGAATTTTATTTTTTTATTTTTTTTTTTTACCCCCAACATCATTGAGACTAAAATGCAAACACTAACCTCCGTCTGGGAGTCCATGATCCTCCGGAAATTGCGTTTCTCTTGGTGTTCTCAACCATAAAATCCCACCAGGAAATTATCTGCAACAGAACGGAGATGAAACATTAGAAGGGTGCCAATTAATTTGTTAATTCTGAAAGGCCAAGTCAGTGTTAGTGACGTACCCATTGTCAAATATTAACCAACAATGGGGGAAATTTAACCAGCGCGTGTCGTGCCAACAGAGGACAGCAAAATTAACCGCTAACCACAACTTTCCAATACTAATCTATTCATTCGCGTTAAGGGTTTTGCAAGTGGTGGGTGGGTGGCTGGGGGGGTGGTGGTGGTTGTCCGTCGTGTGCAAAACTCGACAATACACTGTGCAATGCTGAGCTTGCCGCTGTATTGGGCTATTCAGTGTGCGTAAGTGGACTCTGCACCAGGCAACTAGCATACACCCAAGTTGAAGGATGTTGTGCATTTTCTACCAATTGAATTGTTAGTCGCATATAAGCGTAGTTGGCGAGTGATATAGCTGAAGATATGATTCATGGAGAAGTTTAAAATGCTTCCGCCGTGGAGTTTCCCTGGGCGAGGTTCAACGAGATTTAAGAGAAGGTTTTCATAAAAAAATTTCCAAAGACATTTTTCACAACAAAAAATTGGATTAAGTGAGCTGCGACGTTCCGGAAACGACTTTGCTCGCATAATGAGCGTCGCGCCGCCGTGTTGATCTCATACCTATATATAGAAGAAAAGTTTGCCAATGGTTAAAAACGTCCAGAAACGACTTTGCTCGCATAATGAGCGCCGCGCCGCCGTATCGCGCCTGTATCTATATATATCGAAAAGGTTGCAAATGTTCAGCAACGGATCCTTGACGTCATGAGGACTAATTTTTGGTCGTAAAAGCCGAAACCGCAAAAAAATATCCAGCGGCGTGGTGCTCATAGGGTGACCATGCGGGTTAAATTGGTGTGAATTTTGCTTCTGGGATGTGAAAAATTGCTAGTCGCAATATAAATGTTAATTCTCATGAAAAAATTTCTGCTTTCATTTTTTTTTAAATTTTTTGTAATCGTGATTTTTGTTTGCAAATGTGATTAGTCACGAGTGCAAATTCTCTCAAACTCCATTTTCTTCCCAGGATTGTTGTTCCCAGAATTTCATGAAGAACTATTCACCGCTGTGCCTTAATTATACAATTAAGAACATATTAATGTCTTCGCACAAAACGGAGTAAATGAAGTGATACGTATATGCGCTCCGCTGTGGGATAAGGAAAGTTTAGTGGTACCTAATACAGCGTTCCGTTTAATTATTCTCACTACAAGCATATACCAAATTCGCTAGTAGTCCTTGATATTTCGTCATTACACCTAGTTGCCCATGATATTTTCAATTACATAATACGAGTATGATATATATATATCTATATATAGCACAATATCCGTAATGGATCATTTTTATCAACTTATATACATCGTCAGAATAATGGCCCAGGCCTGATCCAGATTAGTCCCTACCCTTGCCTGGGCCGGCCCGGTCTTCGCAAACGAGCCAGTGCCAGTTTCGTTTGGAACATTGGGTCAAGCTAGGCCTAAGGATGGGAATTGGACTGGTAATTTAGCCTGGGCCTAGCTTGATATTTAGACTGAGACAAGTCGGGCGACCAAGTTAAGGATTGGCAAGCGCCAGGCCTGATCGAGAATTACGTGGTATAACCGACCCTTGAACTCCGGACCTGGTCCTAGGCTGTACCAAGGCTGGCAAGTAAGCCTTAACGTAAAATGTGATGGTGGATTCAGGCTGGTACTAATCCGGCAATAGCCAGGCTTGGGTGCCAGCTCTGTGCCAATACTGATCCAAGTTTGGTATCCATGGCCTTGGTTGGCAGCCTTGGCAAAAGACTGGTATCACCACTGGTACAAGCATAGCCCAACCTAGGATGCTGAGGCTTAGTAAAACAAGACTGTCCCAAGCTTGGGCCGATTGTTGAAGCTTCGCACTTCTCAACTGGGGAAGACTGAAACTAGTAGTTGAATTGTGTGAAAAAATTTATTTACAATTGTGATCACAAATCATTGAATAATTTTCCGTTATATGATATATCGGAAAATTTGTGGTATAGATACATTAATGACGGTATTCATTACATACCGTTCATTACGTATTCATTACATAGCACAATAATGCCAAGTTTTTTTTTGCAATATCTACAATTTATTTGTTAAAAGTGAATGCAACTAAAATCGTACGAATTCATATGAAATATGGCAGGCAATTATATGCATATTATGGGGAAGTAAGCTTATCAAATTCAAATTAATCAATGCTATGGTTTTCATGGGAATGATTGTGGGTGGGTGGGGCGGGGAAGAGGAGGAGGAAATTTCCGTGATAGGAATTCTAACGCAGCCCTGACGAGAACATTCTCCCATGGAATCATAAAATAATTTTAATGAGAATAGTTCAATCGGCATAAAACAATTCTATTTTTAATAAATTCGTTATCTCCTATCAAAACAAAATTTTAACGACACCCCGAGGTACAGTTTGGAGTTCTGTAATTCTATGGAAATACGAAATCAGTTATATACTAAGTGAGACCGCACGTGTTCTGACGCCACGGTCGGTATCATTATCGTATTACTGTCAATTCCCGTCAATTATGTATTATCTGAAGGGATAAACAGGAAGCTTGGACACAAAAGTATCTGTGCTACTGTGGTTCAGTAACTTTTGATCCCACAACCTCATCACGAGCCGAACTTGTGGCACTCTTCCTCATTGAAGTTTTACTAATTTTTTTTTTCATTTACGCTTCGATCCGATTTAGGATAGCAACCACTTCCAAGAGGCGTACGAGGGCTCGGTTGGTTACGGCGACGGATTCGTAACTAAACAACTTATTTGTTTCTTTTTTTTTCAAGCCCAACAACACCATCGACACATAAAATGTTCAATCAAACATTAAGATCACCAAAATAGCGATTTAACAACTATATAACCACAAGAAAATGAACAGACACGAGAGTCTTAATTGGCCAGAGTCAGTAATAAATAAAATGTTATTAAAACACAATTTTTTTAGACTAGTTTTTAATATGTATATATGTAAATATTGTAGTACATGATGGTTAAACAAAAAAAAAACGGATTCGTAACTCAGAGGTCCTGCGTTCGAATCCTAGCCGTGCCGATTGACACGAGCACCAATTTAATTTATTTATAAGTGCTTTGTTTACAAACACATCGTAGACCTCCGTCGCTGGTGAGCACTTCGGTAGAGAGCATAAATATAGCGACGTTAAATAAAAATTTAAAAAAAGCCGCTTCGATAGAACCTCACTTCAATCATCCGCGGAATAACTGACCTGGTGAAATAACATTTTTTGAAATGGCGTTCTTCTCTCAAGAAACTGGTGTTGTTATCTCAGACAAGTTTGCTGAGGGTACGTCTCCAATTCCTCGTTTAAGAATCAAGCATCTGGCAAGATGGGCATGAATAGAGAATACAATCTCTCCGCAGCAGGTATAATAAAAACCAAAGAGGGAATTAGTAATTTCGGCATTGTTTTTTTTTTAAGAGAAAGTTCTATAGGCGCCTTTGGGTGTGAATCGAATACATGCGAGTCGCTATGTTACAAAAACCGACACCATTGGAGAGGGGGAAGCGCCATATATGGAGTGCGTACGTACTTTACTCGCTAGGATGTAGAGACGATATGCGAGGTGCGGGGAGGGGAGCACGAGCGAGAGAAGAATAGAGCATTCACGCACATCTAGACCCATTTACAACGTGTTGCATGGGAACGTCGATAATGACGCGGTCGTCATAGTTCAGCGCAGGGCGCAAGATGGCGTTGTGCGCATTTTCTATACACGGCAAAAAGCCAGGTGGTTTCCAGTCTGCTGTGTTAATGTATACGTTATATATGTGCTGAGCGTTATTTTCTATATCATAATTTATGTCCGGAATAATTTGGTGTGTGTGTTAATCAAAAGTTTTCGTTCCTTACTTCAGTTATCATAAACCGATAATTTCATTTGTATAAAATCGTGAGATGGACACAGAATAAAAAATCTTTTGTATATTGATATAAGTGTGCAATTATCTCTGTAACCAGACATTTTTCCCAACTTAACTCAATGCTTTTCAACTGAATCCATTTCACGAATCGCAGCACCAGAATATCCAATCGCTTTTCATTTCATTTCAATCCCTATTTCCAAGTAAACAAGTGTGATTGATTCTCTATTTGATTTTCGTCTGGTAACTCCGCATTTTGTCCCTCAAACGTTCCATTTTTTTTTTTTTCAATTTCACTGCCGAAAATTTCCATTGGACTGTTCGTCAGTCCTGCGTAAACTCTTATGACTTCCTTTATTTTGCAGAGGCGGATAAAAAAAAACCACTGACTCTTTTTAACCTAGATCTGTATATGCTCCAACTTTATCTGTTCGTATTCAAACAAAAATTCATGGAAATAGAATCGTCCGTTTATGAGTTTTGGCGGTGAGCCAACAAAATCAGTTTCAATCGTGAACATTGTCGACTTGGGGGACTATCCCATGATCCTTTTACTGTTGTGTGTGACAGAGGGTTTTACTCATATTGCTCGACAGTAACTCAATATCTGAGGACATATTTGCAAAACATTGAATTTTATTGCATGCTGGAGTTTAGTTTAAGTGGCTAGGTCGAGAAAAATTGATTCAAGTCCGTAGCGAAGTGGTGAACCGAGGTACCCGGGGAACCGAAGTCCATTTATCTCTACATTCAGCTTTGGTTTTCGGTGAATATCTCGAAAACTGAGCAAATCGGAATGATCTGCATTAAGACTTTTTTGTAGAACTCGACTGACTCTACAAAAAGTTTTATATACACTCTTCTCCATCTCGCATTGCTCCTGAGATATTCATCAAAAACTAACTTGGGATGGAAGTTGCACTACCGAGTTTCACGACTTTGCGACGAAATTTTCTCAGGGTTGATTCTAAATGGGTTAGCAAGGAAAAGTAGTAGGTGTGGGTAAGTGGGTGGGTGGGTGGCTGTGTATGCGTGTGGGTGGGTGGATGTGTGTGTGTGTGTGGGTGAGTGGGTAGGTAGGTGGGTGGGTAAGTGGGTGGGTAGGTAGGTGGGTGGGTGTGTGGGTGGGTCTGTAGGTGTGTGTGTGTGTGTGTATGTGGAGGGGCCGGGGAGGGGGTGGGCACCAGGGACTTTCGTCATTTGCCCCCCCCCCCCACCCACGGTCGGGTTAGGTTCCCGCCCGACCGGGTCGTCTTACTTGATGGGCGGATAGCGGTATAAGGCCTAGATATAGTGCTTACAAGGGTATAAGTAAGATGCGCAATGTGGTACCACTTGTGTGCACCGGCCCTTATCGACATTTTATGCGTTGGCTATCATTGCTATTTCCACGGGTAAAACCTGGGTTACGGTATTACATTTTTCTCGGCTAGCTTGCATAGCAATTCGCGCGTACTATAATTCACGTTGGTAAACGTCATCTATAAATTTCGAAGTGGTGCATTTACATTTTTTTTATGAAAGATCTTTAACTTGAGTTGAAAGACCACGATGATTCAAATGCAATGATACGTTGTAAAATTATAGAAGCGATGTAACATTAAGGTTACATGATACCTTTATTTTTCAAATATTTTTTACGTGATTCAAATAAAGTTCATGAATTTTAACAGTAAAAACATTTGACAGGATTTCTTCGGTTTTATAGTAGTCGTTATTGGCCTGGGTTATTTCGTCATTCTTCAAATACTATTGGTAACTGAGGAATACAAGTACCATCCAGCAATCTATAGCATATATCGAGTTCCTACGTGGAGAGCGGAATCAAAATTGGATTGCAATTTTGGCTATGCTATGTCATATGGTCACTTGTCGTGAGTTGCTGGCGCCTCGGAATCGTAAAAATATATATTGAATTTTTGTTCAAGAGTCCGGTAAGTTTTGGCATCTCAATTTAAGGATTGTTAACTTTGCGATGGGGGAGATATTGTTTTTGGACTCGAAGTGGAACTTCAATCTTCCGTTAAGTCTTCACGTTTCAAGTATTTTCACTACTTTGAGATGAAGTTCAACAGGATGTGTGTATGTGTGTATTTTTTATGGAGTTCCTCTTTCTTGCAATAGAGGTGGTAGCTGCTGTTTGAGCATCCCTTCAGAGGGACCACTGGACACCCATCCATGGGGTGAGGCGGACTTTCATCATTTGGGCCATCGTATTTCTGAACACAGGGTAACCCACCCTCTCCGTGCGGTTAGGTTCCCGCCCGGCTCCGCGGTCTCATTTCCCCATAGGCGGGTAGGTGAGTGGGTGGGTAAGTGGGTTGGTGACTGATTGAGTGAGTGGGTGAGTGGGTGGGTGGGTGGGTGAGTGGGTGGGTGACCAAGTGGATGGGGGATTGGGTAAGCGAGTGGGTAGGTGAGTGGGGGAGTGAATGAGTGGGTGGGTGGGTGAGTGGATGAGTGGGTAAGTGGGTGAGTGATTGAGTGGGCGGGTGAGTATTTGAGTGTGTGGGTGACTGATTGAGTGAGTGAGTGAGTGGTTGGGTGGGTGAGTGGGTGGGTGAGCGAGTGGATGGGCGAGTGGGTAGGTGAGTGGGGGAGTGAATGAGTGTGTGAGTGGGTGAGTGAATGATGGGTGGGTGGGTGAGTGGATGAGTGGGTAAGTGGGTGAGTGATTGAGTGGGCGGGTGAGTAGGTGAGTGTGTGGGTGAGTGAGTGGGTGGGTGAGTGAGTGAGTGGGTGGGTGAGTGAGTGGGTGAGTGAGTGGGTGAGTGAGTGAGTGAGTGGGTGGGTCAATGGGTGAGTGGGTAAGTGGGTGAGTGAGTGAGTGGGTGGGTGCGTGGGTGAGTGGATGAGTGGGTGTGTAAGTGAGTGAGTAGGTGTGTCGGTGTGTGTCTGTGTGTGGATGACTGGGATCATGGAAGCCACCGCCTCCGTCGGTTTGGTTCCCGCCCGGCCTTCCGCTTTTATTCTATGGGTACCACCGATAGCACACAAAGTCTCCATGTTATCGGTTGGAATCCATCAGAACCTATTTTTTAAAATAATGAAAACCAGCAATTCTTTGAGAGTAATCGCTGTTCACAGAGACAACAAACTCACTCACTCACTCGTTTCATACTCGGGCGGAGTTTGGGATTGGAAGTAACATCAGTGCAAAGTGCGGTGAGTGGTGGTGTCTTTGAGCCACATATTGGAAGAGAAGGATGACGCTGTCGCAGGTGGCAGACAATGACGGATGGGGGGTGCTGGTTTTATGATGAAATTTGTTGAATTTGCAGAATGCAGTCAGTGCGTCAAGTATGCCGGTTCGAATTTCGATGGAATTAATTCATTTTAGTGGATTTGGTGACGTCCGATAGACGAAGGTTTATAACAGCATCACAAAATTGTAGGTATGGGCCTAATGAGTAGCGCGACAAATTAGGGGGGGGGGGTACTTGGAATGTCGATCCACGAGATATATTTTGAGGAAGATGGGTAATTATGTCTAATAAAATATTGTTCTATAACTCAGCATGCATGATACCGTCGACATGCACCAGAGTTTCCCACGGACAAGCCTCCCAACGCATGGCGCTACCTTTTTTATGTCCCACTGGAAGCATAGTGGCATTTGATACCTCTAATGCCATCCCAGACTTTGTGCTCGTCGCACATACTTCAAACATTGTCAAACAAATCCACTTTTGTTTCATAGAAAAAAACCACTTGTGCCAATCTTTGACCGTCCAATTTCAGTCGGGTTCGGCAGCTTTTGGGCCTTTGATGTAGCTACTACGAAACATTTTTAGTTTAGTTCGCGTGGCAAGCACCGTCACTGCCCACCGATTATTCAGGGCTACAGTCTTGAGGGAGGTGGCGTCGTACTCATGTGAAAATTTTGCATAGGAATTCTGCGGTTCTCGCGGGGATCATTCATAAACGCCACGTTGAAATAGTCCCCGCCTTATCCTGACAAAATTCTCGTACAAGGAGCAAAATTTGTCGCTCACCATTTACTCTCTAAAAGAAAAATAAAAAAATCTAAAAAAATTTGAGAGCACTTTTTTTCATAGTAGAACCTCAGAAAAAATCGCCATCAAAATCTGCAGAGGTAAGGGTCACGGGTTGTCCAAGTTATATACACAAATAAAAAAGTACCAAAATCAGCCAAGCAGCATCTCAACATCTTACATGATGATACAAACTTCAGCAAAAGAAAAACCACCCTCATTACGTCGTGAAAAAGTAGTTTAATAACTCGAAACATGTCTGAATCAGGAACACCGGAGTTTAAACGAAAACTTCTCCAGCAGCTCTATCCAACAATCAACAAAACTCAGGTCCGGGATAACACGATGCAACAAGATTTACTGTGACGTCAATGGGTTAGTGCATAAATTTCCCAAGATAGATAGACAGTGGAAAAATAAGCCTTTCCCCCCCGCGAGTTTAACTTATAAGACGCAACGCAACGATCGATGGTACACATACGCCAGTCTAGGTGGAAATCGATGGTGGGGTCACCATGAGAGTGTCGATGAACCGACAAAACCTAGAGGTGCTGGGGTAAGTGTTTCAACTTAATTTATTCAGCAACATTATGATTAATCATTGATGAAAAGGTGCGGCGAGGGGAGGGGCGGGAGGGATGGGGGGTGGGGGTGGGTGGTGTGGGTGGGGAGAGGGAGGTGTGGGTGTGGGTGGGAGGTGTGGGTGGGGAGTGGGAGGTGTGGGTGGGGGTGGGAGGTGCGGTGGGGGTGGGAGGTGTGGGTGGGGGTGGGGGGGTGGTCAGTAAAGTAGATTTGCGTGTTGGTTAGTGAAAAAAAAATCGGTATTTTAGGTGCATCCATCACTCCCAAATGGCTCGGCCGGTCGACAGATTAATCGATGTTTTGGGGGTATGTGTATCTGAAGCTGATATAGCGTTACCAGATTCGACAAGAATTTATTTGCTTTTGGGTAATTACTCGTTTCGTTTCTGGTCTGGCGGTTTACTCTATTCGCGGGTTTGTTAACGGTATTTTCAAGGTTTTTATTATCGGATTTTGAAGAAGTTCATCTGGTTGGGCAGGACAGATTGAATGGATGATTTTCAGTCAATATAGATCGCTGGTTGTGGGTGATCATTGATTCGTGGGGGGTATTTTCACACAGGCGCATGCCATCGCAGGATAGGGGTTTCTGGGGGTTTACCCTATTTTTAGAAAAAGCGATGATATTAATGGCGGCCCCCGGCGCGTGGATGGGTGCCCAGTAGGCCCTACCTGAGAAATACTGCAGAGCAGCTGCCCTGAAGTGTACAAGGAGGGACGGAGGGATTCCTATCCGAATTGAGAATACTGCCATTAAAACTGAATCCGCCCTCCTGTTGCATCAAATTGCACTGTTGATACAAATTGCTTTAATCATCGTAAATGGCTGAGGTAATTGGGGGTGAAACAAATCGTTGAATTAATGTTCAAATTTTCCGGCGAGCTTGCACAGTGTTTATTTATGCTCGAAAAAAAAACCATCGCCTCGCTTCCGTTGGGGATTTATAAAGAGCACGCGTTTCGAACGAAAATACTTGGAATTCGGTGGTGAAGTTTAATTAACAGCCATTTGCCCAAGGCTTTTGATTTACGGTGTCTAATGTCTGGCTCTAAATTGGAAAAATTTGGAGGAATGATCCAATATTGGATATTAGCGTTTCACCACGCTTTCGACTTTTTTAATCCTGGGAGACGTCATTATTTATCATAACTGCATTCAATATTTTCGCTGGTTGGTTCGTTTTTGCATATTTTCATACACCAACCAGAATATATATATATATACATGTAATATGTTCTGGCCATTCAAAAAAAAGCTCTTTATGCTTGCAGCTTGCAAGCGCGAACTTAAAAGCTTGGAATAATGGCCAAATCGGATGTCGCCCTCGGAACCCCACAATTTTTGTTTGAAACATTTTTTTGTTACATGGCCCTGCTGAAAGATATTTAGGCGCAATTCTTCAAATGGGACACCCTGTATATGTGGGTATGACCGTCAACGGCATCACGAGCTTCCCGTTCATCAAGATACACATTAGTGTATCGGGCCAAGTCACGTTTTGATCAAATTTCCCGCCCTCTCTCTCTCTCTCCCCCTTCCTATTCATTTGTTGCTCTCCTGATCTGAGAATGAATTAGCTGGTGTGTCTCGTGGAGGGCCCACGTTTACCATGTATTAGTTTAAATGTCATTTTTATTTTTCTTATATCCTTTTCCTGTTTTTCTTTTGATGTTCTGTGGTTTGGGTCGTCTGCCGGCTCCTGCTTCTACCTATGCACTATTGCCCGGCGACTAATCTTTCTTATACCTATTAGTATTTGTATTTTCACTACTATGTCTATTGTCACTTTGCTTTCAGCATTGCTGTTAATGAATCATTCAATCTCTCGCTATTCCTATTATCAATATGTGGACTTTTATCCAATTCTTTTGTACAACATAATGTACAGTAATAAACCATCAATCAATCAATCAATGAATTAATCTCTCTCTCTCTCTCTCTCTCTTCCTGTCCCTCTCGTGGACTAAGCGCACAGTCTTAGCGCTGCTGCTTGGGTTCCTAGGTTCAAATCCCCGACAGGGCGCCGGTACATACATATGTATGTACATATACATATACATATACATATATACATATACATATATACATATACATATATACATATACATATATACATATACATATATACATATACATATATACATATACATATATACATATACATATATACATATACATATATACATATACATATATACATATACATATATACATATACATATATACATATACATATATACATATACATATATACATATACATATATACATATACATATATACATATACATATATACATATACATATATACATATACATATATACATATACATATATACATATACATATATACATATACATATATACATATACATATATACATATACATATATACATATACATATATACATATACATATATACATATACACATATATATATATACATTTTAACCGTAACGCGAATAACCAAAAAATTTCGAGATATATATATATATATTATGGTTCATTTTTTAAAAAATCACCGGGGTATATCAAATATTTATCTATGCTGCGGCATTATCCCTCCTTAAATTATGATCTACCCCCGGAAAATTCCCATGGTACACCGGATTTTATCCATTCCATTTTTTCCCGTGGAAATTGGGGGAAAGGGATTCAACCAACCAGAGAATCGGTCTATTCTCGTTGATTTACTAGACCGGATCTGCCGTACGTCATTTATCAATTGAGTCGCAGTCATTCATTCATCATTCGTCTAAAAATGCTGTCCTAAAATTAAATCATTCGCCGAAGCAACAAGACGCGCGAATTTTTACACCTCCCGCATGAAAAAATCATGCAGTTAGATGATTATGAAAGACTTTTTTCTTTTCGAAAATGCATGCTATATATGTCTTATTTCGGAATATGTTTTTTTTGGTATATCTCCTTCATGGATTTCTTAATCAAATTTGTTACATACAATTGCGCTGAACTAAAGTTTTATAGTTGAAATACTTTTCTCGTACTCTTAATTAGAGAAGAATTTTGAAACAAGTGGAGTGTTTTGAACGTTGTCGGATTTTTGGGAATATTTGTAATTTAAAAAAAAAATTGAGAAAAAAAATGTGAATTTTCTATTTTTTTTTTGAATTTTCCAAAATTTTTGGAAAGTTTATTTAATTTTGAAAAAAAAAAGAATGGAAATTTTGGGAATGCTGGAAATGTGTTGATTTTGGAATTGTTAAAATTTTTGAAATTTTTGAAATTTTTGAAATTTTTGAAATTTTTGAAATTTTTGAAATTTTTGAAATTTTTGAAATTTTTGAAATTTTTGAAATTTCTGAAATTTTTGAAATTCTTGCAATTTTCGAAATTTATAAAACTTTTAAAAATTATGAATTTTTCAAAATTTTTCGAAAAACTTTGAAATTTTGAAATACCCTTCAAATAACAGTACTTTCGGAAATCCAAAAATTTCACAATGTTTCATTTTCCTGAACTGAAAGTTTGTCATCCGACAACATCGGCCTTCTTCAAACCGCTGTCCTCTTATCAAAATGTCCAAAAAAATTGATTTCCACCAAAACAGCAATAGGCCGAGCTTTCTAGTCCAACCGCATGTCTCTCAAAAATTTTAATTCGGTGAAACACACTAAAAGAGCAATCAGCATACAAACTCCGCTATCCATTTCCACGGCCTACACCCGCCACCAAATTCACACTGACATCTCATTACACCAATTACCAATTAAAACCCTCACCTTATCCACTCAATTACCACCCACCAATCACCCTCCACCCGTCAAACCGCCGCAAACCTCCAATCACACTTCTACTCACCAAAATCCCCGGAAATTACCACAGGTTGAATAAGATTTGCGCCTCATCCTACATTCCCGCGAATTTACGTAGCGCTACCACTTGTCATAAAAAACTAACGTCTCTCCACTTATTCTTCCTCGGAATAAAAATCCTTTTTTTTTCCTGATCAATCCTGGAAATTGACCTAAAATGCACTCACATATTTCTCCAATTTCCCCCAAAAAAACCCTCGATATATATAGATATACATCAGATTAAACCGCGAAATTCATTCAAAACTGTCAAAACTGGCCCGAAAAAAATGCGCGAAAATAGATCGTAATCTACCAAAAATTATCATTAAAAATTGTGATTGATCCGAGCGCTGATTACCCACTTATTTCACTTCCCCGGTTCCATTCGAATTAATCCCAACTTAGGTGATTCAGTGGCGGGAGACTAGACGCGTCGCGACGCGCGGCACACCTCGTACAAGTAGCGCGAAGCGTGTTTAGTTGTTGAGTTTTGTTTGCGCCGACTCAACTACTGCCGAATAGCGCAAGCGTCATTCGCACACATGTGGTATAACAATGAAGCGAGTAAGCCCTGTAGGTATCCCTGCATAGAAGAAACTTAAACTTACGACTCAATTGGCAGCTTAAACTCCCCGAAGGCTCCCACACTGGACGCGTTTCATTGTTCCGCGTAACGCGTGCCGTAATCACTTCCGCTAAAATCTCGGAAAAATTTCCGGAAATTTCCAATGTCCCTCTCTCAATTCGCAGACATTTTTCCCAGAAGAAAATTCTTATTTGCAGTTGCTCTGATACTTAATTCAATCTTTGAAATGCTTCTGCCTTTTCACCGCGTCAACATTGAAGCCAATACACTCAGAGCGCACTTCTAAAAGTATTTGTCCTCTCGCAAAGAGAAGTCATCTCATTTCGCATTGTTTTCAATCGAGATTTTTCATTTTACGAGATATTTCAATTTCATTGGCCCAGCGCATTCCTGGATCAACACCTGCGCAATGTTTATCTGTCGCTGTATAAAGGAGTATGAGGATCATTCAATTTTTTTGCAGCATGTCAAAGGTGAAATGCGATAATGCAGGAAGGAGTGATAATATTTTCTGCTTGAAGAAAAAACGTCCAGGATTAATCTCATGAAATTCCCCCCCCCCCCCCCCTCCCCCTCCCCCGCCCCCCCCGCCCACTCCACCCTCCCACCGTAATTACGAAATGAGATTGCGTCCGGGAAGAACAATGCACCGTAAAACTGAAAGAAGTGAAAAGCGGGGAAAATGTTGACGATAGATAATGGGGAAAAGGGACCGGGAAACTGGCTTTACATCCACCCGGTGAGATAGGAGACACGAGTGCGTTGGTGCGATAAAACTCTGGCCCAAGGAATCGTAAATTATGTCTTCGGTATTACAATACGCATCTATCTTGAATACCTCTATTGGAAATTTTCACAGAAAAAATGGGGGGGGGGTATATTAGGGGGAGGTGGGAGGGGGGGGGGAGGTATTGGGGGGGGGGGGTCATAAGTTATTTCTTCAGCATTACAATATGCATCTACCGTGTACACCTCTAGGAAATTTTGATAATAAAAATGGGGGGAGGGGGGAGGGGAGGGGGTATATTTGGGGAAGGGGGGATGTATTTGGGGGGGGGGGGATCAAATTATTTCTGCAGCATTACAATACGCATCTATCGTATACAGTTCTATTGGAAATTCTGATAAAAAAGATGGGGGGGGAGGGAGGGGGGATATATTTGTTGTGCCACTGGTGAATGTTCAATGGAATAGAGTAATGCGAGCAATATTTGCTCGTATAATATTTGTACGGATGACACTTTGTTTTTTAACACGCGCTTACTTCACGCGATGTCGGATCCATCAAGTGTTAATTGGAATTGGAACATGATGTGTTGATGATATTAGATTTACACCTGCAATTTTTATTTTTTACATTATTTCTTTGGCGATTTTTTTTTATAGATTTTTTTGAGATTCTTATTTTTTGAGATTTTTTTTTTTGAGATTTTTTTTTTGAGATTTTTTTTTTTTAGATTTTTTTTTGAGATTTTTTTTGAGATTTTTTTTTGAGATTTTTTTTTTTTACATTTTTTTTTCTTTAGATTGCAAGGCTGAATTTGTGGGCTGGTCAAAGTATCGGTTGTCTGGCAGGTACTCGGATGACCGATTGGGAGTAGAGCGATTTTCGCGTTTATCGGCCGTGGGTGGTAAAACGCCGACTGTGATATCAGCAATTGACTGACGGTATCGCATTATAAAAAAATTGGAATGGGTGGGGCAACAATTAATAGGTGAAAATGAGGATTTACGATCTAAAGATCATCAGGGAGCATTTTTAAATTGAGAATGATCGATGCAGAGCATAATCCGTGGTAAAAGTATGCTCTATAACTCGAAACGGTTACATTGAAATCCACGATTTTTTTTTACGGAAGCGATGGGATTAATGAAATGGAATTTTGATAGTTCGTTATACATATATTACAATGCAATAATTGATTTTTCCAAGAAAAAAAAAACCGAAATGACGCCGCTAGAGCCATGCTCCGGAGACGCGCAGGGCTTGATGTGCTCTGCGGCACACAGCATAAGTGATTCCAGTTTAGACCTGGAGCAACAAAAATCCACTCAATCTTCATTAGTACAGCTAGTAAAACACGTACGGATTTTTAAGAATATTAATTTTTATAAAATTGAGAAAGGTTTGCAAAAATTTCTTCAATTTCGGTGCAAAAGAGAGGCACTTATTTGTTAATTAAAAATCGCCGAATTAATTTAAAAAAAAAATCCGCGCGTGTTTCACTGGAGAATGACAATGCGAACATGTAGAAATTTTTGAATGAAAATCGTGAACATTATTCAAGTTCTGATGCATGCCGATTTCGACAACAGTGTTTCACGAAAAAGGCGCTCAAAGTTTTGGGGACCTATTTTTGCTACAGATTTTTTCTGATTAAAAATAAACTCGGGGCCCAAACAAAACTTCCCCATTTGGTTTTTCAGCACAACCTACTAAATTTATTCTTCTCCAATATACTACGGTTAATCAGTGCAACGCCTGTTATTATCATAACGAAAACATGTCTATTTGAGACTTCCAAACTGACTCATTTATGAAGCAGATAATTATGAATACTTGAGTAGACGCATGGTGAGCATGAGGATGAGACTTATGCGTGTTACTTGAGTGAGAGGGAGACGCCAATAAGGATGCGGCTGCAAAACAAAAACTTTAATATTTTACCCAGTGGAACAGTTTAAACAATTGCAATTGCTAATAACCTTGCATATACTGCACAAATGCCATCCAAAATGTAATCCGCTCGATTTCGCATGAAAACGCTTCGATTGGGACCGTCATGACAGCGCTGGGTCCATTCGTTCACTTATTACATCCACAATTGTGGAGACTGCTATACCTCCTTAATTATGCAAATTATCGGAAAAAGGCATTCTACATAAACTACGTATTTTTATATGGCAAACAACTTTTCTTATATGAATTTTGCCCTAACTCTAATAGTTTATGCAGTAGAACATTATAAACAATTGACATTGTTAATAACAATATAAGTACTGGACCACTTTTACTCAAAATTTAATCAGTTATAAAATATGCTTATATCTTCCAACTGTGACATTGAGTACCTGGATTACAACATTTTTGTGTGAATGAACGTTCATTATCACTATTTTCGATTTGTGCTCAACATGATTTTCTCAAAAACAGGGGAACTACTCGATGGATTCGGTCAAAAATCTAAGCAGCTCTAAGTTACACGGGGACACAACGATTGAAAAAAAATCGAATCGCACGATCCACACACACACACACACACATACATATAGACGCTTCTCTGAAATCACTTCAGGATGATGCAAAACGTCGAGAAACGTGAAAATTTCATCGATCTGGCACTTTTCATTTTCGGAATCATTACAATAACTCCCCCAGATCGGGAAGTTAAAAAAAATCGGAAAAATTTGAGAGTACCTTTGGGATGCTGGTATAGAAATATGAATCGGTAAATTTTTTTTCAGACCATCACAAAAATTTATGAAGCAACAATTGCGTGACATATAATGCCGAATAAACAAGACAATTGTGCACTCGTTTGAGTCCCCTCGAGAATTGTTTGGTAACATAAAAAAGCCTGACCATGCAAATACTTTTAGTTTGATTTTAGTCGTCGTGTTGAAGTCGACAAAATACGATGGGTGGTCTCAAATATTTTTCCCTGTTACTCGGTAAAATTAATGGCCAATTTAAATGAATTAATTAATTTGCTAGGCTGCGTTATAATTGATCTCCATTTTTTCCCCAATTAGCATTTTTATTGAGCGGAATTAATGCAGCCAATCTGAGATTTCCATCCGTTGACGATATTCAAGAGCTCATTTCAGCGGAAAAATTTGCGGAGGCATTTATCCTACCTTTGACAATTAAAGAACAACGAGCAGTGGTATCACCCGCAATCGAGTCAATATTGACACCAGAAAAGGACGTGACCTTCCATTTATTCACACGCTCTAATCCGGAAAAGGGATACGTGTTAAAAGTAGGTGATTCAATGAGGCTCCAGGAGTCGCCATTGCGATCGAGTCAAGTGCTGAAGATTATAATTCACGGATGGACGGACAAGGGCACTACTAAGTGGTTACATGTTGTGCGAAAGAATTATCTATTCATCGATGATTACAATGTTGTTATCGTTAATTGGTATCCAATGTCTACTGTGCAGTATCCAATTGCTGCCAAACTCACCGAGCAGGTATTTCCTTTACACTTATGTCCGATGATCTATATGATCTATGATCTTTCATTAACTCCCCGATAGGGTAAGTTATTGTAATCACCCCGAAAATGAACTGTCTCCGAATCATGAAATTTTTACGTTTCTCGACGTTCCACACACTCCTGATACATTTTCAGTGCGGGTTATGCGTGTGTGTGTGTGTGTGTCCGTATCCGTTTTTTTGGCGAACGGTTCCTCTTAAACTGAGGGGCCGATTTAACTTTTTTTTAATCGACGCGTCTCGTGAGCCTCCAGGTTTGAAAGGAGTGGTTTTGCAATTGTACCATCCGTTCAATTGTTATTAACAATTTTAATTGTTTATAACGCTGTATCTCGAGAATGGTGAAAGATACGAGAAAAAGTGTTCAACAAAAGTTGTTTGTCTCGTGAAACTACACATTTTGTGTTTTATTACTTTTTTTGCTAGGTATCATATTTTACGAGATATCAATGAAAAATCGTAATAATCGATCAATAGTCGAATTTGCGTAACTGATATACAATTTAATTTCACGTGTATGGTCACACACACACACACACACGCCCATCCACCCACACACACCCACCCACTCACCCACCCACCCACATATACACACACACCCAGCCACATATAGACCCACACACACACATACATACTATTGGTAAGTCATTGGTGCTTTTTTTACGATTTTTTGGAGTTCATAATAATATCGAAGTTCCGTACAAACCGGCGGGAATATTTTGCACACAACTAAACTTACTAGAAACTACTGAAAAAAAATATAGAATGCGGAAATGTCTCGCAGCATGTGGCATAAAAAAATTATCTACTTCTTTTGCAAAGTTTTTATTCAATGATTATGTGCAGTTTCATAGAAATCCAGGACCATTCAGTTCCGGTTCCAACGACTTCACGTGAAATGCGCTGTCTATATCCCTAAATCATGGATAAAGGATTGGCCTTTTCGGTAGAATTTAGTCGAATAGAATTCTATTCATGAAAGCGCATACACATAAATGAACATCGTTAGAGTCGAAATATCTCGAAAATCATGACATGATTTATTTTTCAATCGTCATTCATTTATTGCTGGATCAGATTAGTCAGATAACATCGTCAAGTTGGTTGGTAATCGCCTTAGCATCGATAAATATCGATATTTGGGATATCGATTCGGGTTTAGTTTTCAAAAGTATGACAATTGTTCAAGTTGTCATAGCTTATGTAGTTATTGAAAATCATATACACAGAATATTTTTTGACGTTCTGTTAATTTATTAAGTTTCGAGTGTTTTACATATTCTGTCCAGTGTTGACAAATTTTATATGCACGCGATAATTACAGAAAAAACCAAAGATGCTTGCGCCAAATTGGAAAATTGAAAGCTCTCATTTTTTCGGAGTCAATGATTAACAGTATCTTCAACATCGGAAAATATATTGTTACTTCAAATGTCAAATTCTAATTCAGCGCGAGAGGCGCGCATTGGGGCTTGTGTCGGTATAGTGCTCTGGTTCCCTCTTGCGGTCTCATTCCGTGGGTACCATAGGAACAATTTCTGGAAAGTCCAGTTCTGAATGAATAAGCGTTCAACCTACTTTGGAGGCAAACGCCCACATCAGTATCTCCCTTTTTTCAGGTGGGTGCGTATGTTGCTGAGCTTCTCAATTTCCTGGAGGCTGAATCGAACATTACGTTAGCTAATGTTCACATTCTTGGTCACAGTCTTGGCGCCCAGATCGCAGGCTTTGCTGGAGCAAAGTTATCTGGTGAACTTGGAAGAATCACCGGCCTGGACCCAGCACGTCCGGGCTTCGAGACTCCGATCTATCGAGATCATAAGGGCAGGCTGGACCAATCAGACGCGATATTTGTCGATGTTATTCACACATGTGCGGGCACTCTGGGGTTCGTTAACGCCGTTGGCCATGCGGATTTCTACCCCAATGGAGGAACGGCACGTCAGCCCGGATGTTCTCCACTAATCTCTCGTAATTAGCCTTTATAATTAAAAAAAAATTTTATGATAGATATTCTCTAGAGTTTACAGTAGAGTTCCCTTAATCCGCCCGGCTCAGGAGAATCCCATGAGCGAATTTCGCTGGAAGTCTGGATTAAAGAACAGCCCCACTCCTTCGCTGGGGCGGCGCATTGGAGGGAGTATATCGACGGCGGGTGGGGGAAACCGAATGAGTGGGGGCAACGGAACGGACGACTGTCCGGCGCTTAGACGCTGGGAGGGTTTGCTGTGGAATACTGCGCCGCTCTTCGCGCGCACGCCGAGACAAGGCGATGTGTGGCAGCGGTGGGGGACTAGCTGGAGGGGGAGAGACTCAACGCGGTAGTAGTAGCCCGATTACAGAAGCGACATATTAAGGGAACTCTACTGTCCTACCGATTTCCTATCTAATAGGACAATATTTTAATTGTATAATAATTTCAATGTATCATTATTTAATTGACTTCTGCAGTCTGGTGTATATATATATCGATTACCTTGTGACGAGTATATCTATATATGTGAGGATTTTTAAAAAGAAAAAAATATTACAGAATTGTATAATAATATAATAGGATTTGTTTGCATAATTCTTTGATTCATTTGGCATTATTGCTGTCGTAGAATACTGCAGTCATGGACGCGCCCACGAATACATGGCAGATTCAATAATCTATCCCCATGGATTTGTAGCAACTAAATGTGGCAGTTGGGCGGAATACAAAGCAGGAGAATGCAGTGATAACTCTACAAATGTCATGGGAGAAGGGATTGATAAGGAGATGCGGGGGACATTCTTTTTGGAGACCAATAGTGATCCACCGTATGGTAAAGGATTTTCAAATTCTGTACTTTGAGGCTGCTGGAGCGCGGCGATTGGTGTAGGAACTTGCTGTGCTTCGCTGTTGAAGTACAGTCAGCTCCCCCACCAGTGGACGTCCCACAAGTTGATAGATCCCTATGGTCATTATTGTCATGACCCCACCACTCACCATCTCCTAAAACGCCGACTCCCCACCACTGTGCAAATGGTTCCGCATGACTTTGAATGCTACCTCACTGCGCTTACTACTATGCGGGAGTGGAAGAAGTAGGGGAGGGTCACTTGTGGGACAGCGAGGTGGAGCGTCCGGTCCCGCGCAGTGCACTGGTGGGAGAGTCGACTGTACTGACTTTTGATTGCGTACAGGCTTAGGTGGCTGAGACAGATGAACCCACCGGTCTTCCGAACCTTCGATTTTTTTTTTTTTTAACGGCGCTGTATAACAATTAAGGTCTTAAGCAACGATTTTTGTGACGGACTAAATGAATTATGCATGCTAACTTTCTGATGACTGGACCTTCCTGACGATTTTGTTAAATCGAAATTTTTTTTTTCTTTCAATTAAGGAAAGGCAGTCACGGGACTCGTCATCGACATCCCCAACAGGATATCGCCAGGCAAAAGGTTTAGACTTTGACTGTCAACCTCTGATGACCGTCTCGAGCCGAGCACCACCGGATAACTGAGCGTCCAGCTAATACTCTCACCACTACCTTAGAGATAGAATATTTGCATTGGAATTGAGCAACGCAGGTGGAAACTAAATTGACATAGTTATAAAGTTGTATAAATCACATGAGTTTCACATTTGTATTTTTACATTGTTTTCAAAATGAAGATTAGCAAAGATATGGGCGCACTCGCAATATAGTTTTTATCTGTGCATACAGTTGTCTCCATTATCTGAGGCAATGTCGGGAAGGCGTGCCGCGGATAAGCGAAAACTCGGATAACACGGTGGGAATAGGGAATTCTAAAATTTCAATCATCTCCCACGTATCTCTACTCTACTCTCCCCCCCCCCCCAATTTAAGGAGTAGATTCGTCGGATACCGCGTCTACCAGCGAGACATATCAACTACAAAGTTACCTGTATATCAAGTAGAGTTAAGGTTCCTCTGTGGTCTTCGGGGCACAGCTGGGGGGGGGGGGGGGGTGGAGGAGGAGGAGAGGGGAGGACCGGGAGAGGAGGAGAGGGTGGGCCTCAAGGTCTCTTATTTCCGCTGATGTCTCAGCAGAGCATTCTGCTGAGTTGACTGATCGCATGAATCCATTTCTCCTTCCAAAGCTTGAATGCTAGTCTCCGTTCATCAACAGACAGACTGCTGTACGTGATAGAGTTCATAGCAAGTTGTTTGAGCGCTCTTATGTCTGCACTTGCAGACATCATCCCCATGAAGGCCTCGTAGAAATCATAACTGAGGGCTTTAGCACCCCAAAAACCTGGATCATCATTGGAGATCACCACTGGAGCTCCTTGAGCAAATAATACTGAAGCTGGATGATTACGGAGATCCTTCACTAGCCCAAGCACTTGATTGGAGATTGGACAAATTTCTAGTGCTATTTTATTCCTCTTAACGTAGTCTAAAACTTTCGGGTGTTTCAGAATGCCATAACCGTGGCCAATTCTCTTTGATTTGAGGAGAATAGCGTCGATTAAATTGTAGTCAGTACTGGTACCGTACCAATTGGTTTCACCAGCATGGAAGAAATAGTTGATATCATCTTGCATGGTAAACACCTTCTCAGCAAAGGATTCCAATGTTCTTCCCTTGTCCTCTTGACCGGCCAGGTCAAATCCCGCGATGAAATCCGGGTACATTCTCTTAAATTCTGCGACCTTGTCCACCAAACCATGAACGGTGGTGTCATTCAACAGCCTCCATTTCGTGTAGATCAGTTTCGCACCGATGAAGTCGGGATGGTCTCTTTGGAATCTGGAAAAAGAATCAAGTTCAATGCAAAGCTTGGGACAGTCTTGTTTTACTAAGCCTCAGCATCCTAGGTTGGGCTTTGCTTGTACCAGTGGTGATACCAGTCTTTTGCCAAGGTTGCCAACCAAGACCATGGATACCAAACTTGGATCAGTATTGGCACAGGGCTGGCACCCAAGCCTGGCTATTGCCGGATTAGTACCAGCCTGAATCCACAATCACATTTTACGTTAAGGCTTACTTGCCAGCCTTGGTACAGCCTAGGACCAGGTCCGGAGTTCAAGGGTCGGTTATACCACGTCATTCTCGATCAGGCCTGGCGCTTGCCAATCCTTAACTCGGTCGCCAGACTTGTCTCAGTCTAAATATCAAGCTAGGCCCAGGCTAAATTACCAGTCCAATTCCCATCCTTGGGCCTAGCTTGACCCAATGTTCCAAACAGGACTGGCACCGGCTCGTTTGCCAAGACCGGGGCGGGTCAGGCAAGGCTAGGGAATTGATCCGGCTCTCATTGATCACAGTAATTCCGCCTGCTTTTCAATTTTTTTTTTTCGTCCATACCAATTAGGTCTTGGTTATGATGTCTTACAATAGCTTACCTCTTCATAACGTTATGAAGAATACCCACAACTTCAATATCGCTGTAAAGATTTCCATCTGCATCATGAAGTGGGGGAATTGACGATCTCACCTCCACGTACATAACATTATCCTCATGCAATTCTTTGAGCCCCTGATAGAAGTGATCTTCAGCGACGGGCTTGTAGTTTAGAATGGGCTGAACGAAATCAAAAATCTGTTCAAACTTGGTCCAAACGGCATCAACATCTGAATAAACAATGTCGGGATTTTCAACAATCAGTGTTAGCTGTTTGAGAATTCTTTCGTTTATGGAGTGAGCAACTTTCGGTTCTTTTCGAAGATCACTCAGAAGTTGCCAGTTGCAGTCATCTGATGGAGCAGCATAGAACTTCATTGATAGTTGGCCATTTTTATCACAGATGTATAAAGCATCTCGAAATGTTGCATTGTAGATCCAATCACTCTGAACCATCGCGTTTAGGTGAACATGAAGGACTGCACCTTTCGGTAGCTGCTGGATTATCTGGTAGACTCCAGATTCTTTGATGGCGTTTCGGGCTACGATGAAGTTCTTGGCAGGGAGGAAGACATCGGGGTGTGAGAATGCTAGAAAGAGAAATAATTGCCAGGGGATCAATGAGGAGTGTTCTGAAAAGAAAAGGGCAGCAATTTGAGGGAGAGATTCATATCGATATACAGGGTGTTCCAGAAGTAGGTTGCGAGCCAGAAGGGGTGGGGTCAGGGGGTGAGTCTGAACGGGGATCAGATTTGCTCGAGGGCGTTAGCTGTGTGTGTGTGCGTGTGTGTGTGTGTGTATGTGTCAAAAAGTAGAAAAGGAATTTCCTCTTCAGAATCACTTATTCCATACCAACTTGGACAACATGTGACCCTCTTCAGATTTCGATGGCGATTTTTTCTGAGGTTCTAACATGAAATAAAAATACTCTCAAATTTTTTCTTTGCATAAGAAAAATCTGTAACAAAAATAGGAGCTGATTTAAAATTCTGAAAAAATTCACAAAAATCTCAAAAAATATACCAACTTTTTGGAAAATGAAAGAAATATGGAACTCCTATTCGATAGATCATTTTGAGTCCAATTTCGGTAAGAAAAATTGAGAAAAAATCACAAATTGTAAGAAAAAATTATATTAGTTTTAAAAATTATTGTCGCAGTAAGGCACTCTGCATAGGATCTACCGGATAAGACCATGTTTATTTTATTTTCTAAAAATTTGGTGCATTTTTTGTCATTTTTGTGAATTATTTCAGAATTTTAAATCGGGGTCTATTTTCGCTACAAATTTTGTCTGATTAAAAAAAAAAAATTTGAAAAAAATTTAAGTGCCATTTGTTTTCATGGTAGAACCTCAGAAAAAATCGCCATCAAAATCTGAAGAGGTGAGGGTCACGGGTTGTCCAAGTTGGTATGAATGAAGTATACCATGGTTTATTTTTTCAATTTACCGGAACTTGGTTAATACCTCACCTTCATTAATCTCCCTCCTCTTGTGGTCCATAAGCATCTCATTCACGCACCTTTCCGCTCCCTCGAACGACAAATTACCACCAATGGCTTGTAGTTGTTCCTGAAAGAGAATGATATTGCGGACGGCTCGGTAATGCAATGGTTGCCGCGAAGCTGGAGGTGCTAGCAAGCATAAATTTATCATCAGTTATTAACGCAAAAATTAGGCGATATTAGGTTCAAGTAGTAAATGCCGGCAGAATATCGGATTATACTCACAGGTATCTCGATACCTCGATTGGTACGTCATCCCCATCCAAGAATCCGCCACAGCTTTCACCGGACTGGGCATACTCACCGCTAGTCCCTGGTGAATATCTACAATCACCAACAGGTGCACAAAGTGTGTAAGTTTGCAAAAAAAATGAGACATTTTCAGCGAAGATTAGGGAGATATATGGCTGGGAATCGTTTATAACCTTTTATACATCCGCTAATCGCCATCAGCTTGTACGTGCCTCCTTTCATCCATGTAACATCATCGGACTTTTGATTCCGTTTGTTATTGAAAGGATGCACGTCGAAGAAGTTGTTGCGTGACATTCCTGAAGCTACAATGGTAAAGTTGTTTCCATTTGTTAATTAAATACCGCGAACAGGAACATGGAAAATGAGCCCGATTACGTGGTGAGAAGTTATGGTAATGACAGTAATCGGCGATTGATTGGAAATATTCCTGGTTGACCCTCGTTTGTATAATTCTTCCAACTGTACAGGTATATGCTGGACGTGAAAAAAGTGAGGTGACTTAATCGTGTAAGCAATTAGATAATGGTGTGGAACTGGAGGTATGGGTCGTAGAAGATAGAATGTAATACCTCCCCATAAGGTCACAATGTTAAATTTGGCCAAAATCGAAAAAAATTAATTTCACTTTTTGCATCCAAAATCGACGGAAATGTCTTCTGGGGGTTCCCATTAGAAACTATCAACGCACACGGGGCCCAGAGTTCAATATTAAAAAAATTAAGTTTGCCTCCACATAAGACCCCAATATGAAATTTGGCCAAAATCGAAAAAAAATAATTTGACTTTTTCGACCCAAAATCGACGGGAATATCTTCTAGGGGTTCCTATTGGATAGTATGAACGAACACGGGGCCAAAAATTCAATTTTAAAAAAATTAAGTTTGCCTCCCCATAAGGTCCCAATGTTAAATTTGGCAAAAATCGAAAAAAATTAATTTCACTTTTTCGCCCCAAAATCGACGGAAATAGCGTCTAGGGGTTCGGATTAGATAGTATCGACGCACACGTGGCCAAAAATTCAATTTAAAAAAAAATTAGGTTTGCCTGCCCATAAGGTCCCAATGTTAAATTTGGCCAATATCGAAAAAAATTAATTTCACTTTTTCGACCCAAAATCGACGGAAATGTCTTCTGGGGGTTCGGATTAGATAGTATCAACGCACACGGGGCCAAAAATTCGATTTTAAAAAATTCAAGTTTGCCTCACCATAAGCTCCCAATGTTAGCTTGGATTTTCGATTCGTTTTACGTCGGCGTTTTCCAAACTTGATGAGACAATTTGAATCAGATGACCTAGATCAAGTTGTCATCATTTCCTTGTCATTCGGGTAGCTTCCTATTCCATCGGCATCACCGGCGGCACATACGGAATATGCTTGCTATGGATGGGAATCCATAAGAGAATATTTCCTCTTGAAAAAAGAACCTGCATAGTCCCGGGATCCTTGACCTAGTAGTGAGACACTCTGTTCACTACTCTATAGCTTCAGCATACCTATATCTAGCGATGCATGTCACAGCCAGAAAATTTGGAATATCCTACAAATGGACTCATTGGAGCCTCTGAGAGGGAACGCAATCCCAGACCCATTATTCAGATTTATGACTGATACCAACTTGTAACTGGCATGTCCGGACGTCATCCGTGCTTCAGTCACAAACGCATCGTAGGCCTCCATCGTTGATTCATTCTTCAAGGTAGCATAAATAGATTTCCTCGCCCAATCTCCAAAGCCCACTTCATTCTTATCAGTAATGCCCGTTGTACATTTTCCCGTTCAAATGTACCGGCGTTCATTGTAACCTCATCAGCCGTCATGCTGCTTATCAACATCATGACTAACCACCATAAATAAAAAAGGACGGACACTTTTCCGCAAAACAAGAAATTTAGAAAAAAAAACATGTTGTGATAATTAATAACCCACTGAGTTCAACGCTTCACGCTCTGTCAATATTGTCACATACGTTGAGTATAGCGCTGATGTTGGTCAGTTGTCTGCATTATAAATACAGAAAAAGCTACGATAACACGAAGTCCCTAGAGGATACCCAGAAAAATAAATTGTGAGAAAAATAATACAAATAATATTTTCTTATCAAATTCACACCTTCTCTTATTGGAAGATGTATGATGAATGTACAAATATTTTGAATGATTAGTGAACTCGACTTTAATATAAAAGCGCTGTACATTGATGGTTCGTTAAGTACAATGTGTGAGGAAATTTTCAAGATCGATTGTGAAATACGTCGAATTCAATTATGAGGCTTCTCATAGTTTTTGTTCTCGTTAGTATGATGGCGTTAGTTATTACCGCAAAAGGTGCAAAGGGGGGTGGCGGCGGTGGAAAAGGTGGCGGAGGTGGTGGAAAAGGCGGCGCAGGTGGTGGTAAAGGTGGCGGGGGCGGTGGAAAAGGTGGCGGTCAAGGCGGCGGTGGAAAAGGTGGCGGTCAAGGCGGCGGTGGAAAAGGTGGCGGTCAAGGCGGCGGTGGAAAAGGTGGCGGTCAAGGCGGGGGTGGAAAAGGTGGCGGTCAAGGAGGTGGTGGAAAGGGCGGTGGGCCGGGAGGTGGCGGCCAAGGCGGTGGTGGAAAAGGAGGTACTCTGCTCTTTGACCAGTCCATTGCGTAATTGGTCTGCGCCTTTTATTTTGTTATTGTCATCAATAGATTTCTCGCGTGCTCCCGAGTCGACTTTTCGAACCTCATGCGAACCTCAATACTCTCCGTTTATCCTCAATTTCAGTCTATGTTTCTGCACTTAGGCCTCCTAGGACTCGACAAGTAAAGGTGCATTGCAACGTATTAAATAGTAATTCCTGGACAATGAATGGGGGGGGGGGGGGTACCCAGTCATCATTTCTGCGGGAAAAATTGCGAGAGACTTAGAGGTATATTTTATTATCCAACAACTTGTGACAAGGAGACCCTTTTTTCGCTGGCAGACGGATCGATTGCCACTCGAGCCTCGGCCGATTGTGGAATTGATTTGTGCAGTATGTCGATTACGTTTCGAGTATAGATCGATCCAGTTTTCAATTTTATTTTTCAAAAAAAAAATCTATATTTTTTTTTTGTTGGACAATCGACTTGGTCTTAGGTGGATCGTGAGTTGGGTTAGGGGGAAATAAATTCCAGTCGACCGGCAATCGACCCGGTACTTAGTCGATCCTGGGTCGATTATTTCAAATCAGAATCGACTTGTACTCGAAAACTAATCGACATACTTCACAAGTCGATTCTGTAATCGATCCGTTCGCCAGGGTGCAACGTATTTTACTGAATTCTCATGTGGATTGGAGGTCTATGAGGCTGTTTTGACGTTGTGCAGACTCCTGTTTGAGCCTCTTGACTGCCGATCGGAAATAACTACCATTTGGAGGTTCATTTGCGAGTCCAATGCAATGTGTTTCCCTACCCAACAGTCTCATTTGAGCTTCATGGGCTTTAGCATGATCCACCATGGGCTAGAATGAGGTTCAAAAACTTGACTCGGGTTGTCATGTATATTGTCATCATCCCGAATGCTGATGCATTTGTAAACGATAAATACAATTGATCCAATTGGGAAGTTAACAAAATGAAATACAATGATCTCTTCCTGAAAACTAAATTCCAATTTGCTGGGGTGACATATTGGGATATTTACATTTCCTATGATGAAGGGAGTGGTACAGGAGGACGCAGCGGCGGACAGGGTAGTGGTCAAGGCGGGTCACGTGGTGGCTCTGGCGGTGGTTCAGGCGGTGGCTCGGGCGGTGGTTCAGGCGGTGGCTCTAGCGGCGGACCGGGCGGTAGTTCAGGCGGTGGCTCTAGCGGCGGCGGACGCCGCGGCGGTTACGGGCGTTGTCTCTGATATTGAGAAGCAATAATAAAATTTGAAGGAACCGTTCCGTTTCGGAAGTTTCTATTTAACTCAACGTAAGACCCTACCTTTCCCAAATGTACTGTTGAATTTTTTGGTGGAAAACTCTTGGAAGTTTCATGCAAATCTCATTTCCTTGGAATTTCCTGTTACTCTTCCAATTTGTTTCACACTTTGTCTTCTAACGCGAGGTCACTATAAGAGTTGATAATTGTGAGGTATTGCGACGACACCTATTACACGGGAGAGATACATGGAAGTCTCCTCTCCAAAGTCCGTACAGCAGCCGATAAGGTAGAGAGCTCCGTGAGTCCACTTCAAATTGACAAAAAAAATCATGTAATGGTGTTTGAGTAAGTTCATGAGATTGCACTTTTCCGTTTCCAATCTCGGTCTCGGGTGAAGCCCTGTTTATCAGTTCTTGACTATCAGAAAATGTTGCACAGTCATAACTGCATGATAGAAGGGATTGCCTTGCTTATAAAGGAGGAGGATGCTCAATTTTGCAACAGTGCTTGTAACTCCTCTCATTTGTGTTGCTATCATGCAATTACCAATATTTATATCGATAATCAGTATCAGTGTCATCTTCAATGTTATCATTCAATGTGACAGCGCCAAAGTATTGGGAGTATTCCCTTTCGAATCTCGAACTCATCATCTTATGTTCGATGGAATAATAATGAGCTTACTCCGAAAAGGTCATCAGGTGGATGTAGTAACCCTCTATCCTTTCAAAGAATCTGTCCCGAACTATAGAGTGGTTGTGAACCTGGAAGGCAAACGGCCGGGCTTCATCAATAAGTGGAATATCACGTATGCTTCTAAACTAGGACTAGATACATTGCCATCTGTAGCTGAGCCTTATGGTAATGGATTGTGCGAATACTTAGGGCTTCCAGAGATGCAAGAGTTGATGAAGAATACACGTGGGGATCCACCTTATGATGTAATCATCATGGAGGTAACAATGATAAAGAATTATTTTTGTGCGATACCTATTCACCTTCCTAATACGGAAAATGCAAAATTTTATATAAAACTTGTTCCCGGTTGGGAACACAAACAAAACTTCCCGATGTGTAATTTCTGTTCGCCATTCCTAGATTTTCTGATACGTCAATTAAATGGGAGTGAGACGCCAATAGGGGTGCGAACGCTCGAGGGTTAAAACCGTCATACCTCCTTAATTATGACAAATATGGAAAAAAGTGATAAGAAATTAAATATGCATTTCCACTCACAGATCAAATTCTACTTAATACTTTTTACCGTATCTCTTACCGTTTTTTGAATAGAGCGTTGTAAACAATTCAATTATTAATAACAAAAAAACTGCTCGGTCAGTTTAAACTAAAAACCAATCCGATCTAAGTTCCATGAAGACGCTCCGAATAAGACCTCGATGACTCAGGTCGTTCGACCCGTTCGTGAAAAATCGTTAACGGAAAATTCCGATTCCACACATACAAACACACACACACACAGGCATTTGTTCAGGATTCGACGGGAAGCATTTTGGTATACTTAAAACCCTAGTTACGAATCGAAATAACCAAATGGGTTATGTTATGGGTCAGTTTTGTGTGACCTATTCTCAACCTGGATATGATTACTTGATCCCGTCTATTATTCCCAAGTTCCGGCGTTTCGCCGTTGCTGCTCATTCGGATTTCGTGCAATTTCGTTGGCGCTATTAATTCCGTCCACATATGGTTCCAGTGATCAACAGCCTAGGCTTTTGTCCATTTTTGAATTCGTCCATGTTGATAGGGACCGGAAATACTAAATACCGAAGACAATGTGGATAAAGTGGTGAGACTAGTCGAAAAAATGAACATTTACCAAAATGTATAAAGAAAAAAGAACAACTTTTTAAAAATAAAAGAAAAAAGAATAACTTGCCGAAAAATCGCGAAGTTAAAAATTTTTTGCCTCATTTAATTAAATCGTTGATATAAATAAACAAATTGGGATAGAACAGAATTATTGCACGTAGTATTGCATTTCAGGCTCTGGGCTTCAATTGTTTCATCGGTTTGGGCCACGTGTTGAATGCGCCTGTAGTGCTGGCAAGTACAATGATTATTCCGCCTTGGTTGGCGGAGGGTATGGGACAGCCCCTATTTCCCGCATTTGTCTCCGCTTATTTTACCTTCAATGCCCATCCAATGTCATTCCTGAAGCGCGTGCAGAATACCATCAGCACTCATGTGACGAATTTGCGTTATCGTTATTACACAGAAACTGTGCAAAATGCACAGATGCAAAAATATATCGATCCAAATATACCACCACTCCGTGAATTGGAGAAGAATGTAAGTTTAGCGCTGGTGAATACCTGGCACAGTCTCAATGGGGTTCAGCCGTTGACACCAGGACTCGTTGAAATTGGAGGAATTCATGTACAAGATCACTACATACCTATGCCTCAGGTAGGAAGATTGACAGGACTAGCTCATTCAGAAAGCCCCGTTTTTGGATAGTCCAACATCCTAATAATGAATCATTTTGGATTATGCTCAGGAAATGGAAAAATGGATGAATGATAGCACCGCAGGTGTAGTCTACTTCACACTCGGATCGATGGTGAACATAGAAACGTTTCCGGAGGTCACCATGAAAGCACTTTACTCGGTATTCAGAAGCATAGCGCCAGTAAGAGTGTTGATGAAGGTAGCCAACGAGTCTGCACTACTTCCTGGGCTTCCTGCTAATGTGAGGACATCTTCCTGGATATCTCAGGTTGCTGTATTAGGTTTGCTCAATGTTTTTTAATGGCCCGATTAGGGCGTCGGCCTCGACTATGTGGGAAAGCTAATTTTTTACCTCCCAACAGATGCGTTATCCTATATTATAGAAAAGACAATGTCAGAATCTCGAAATATCTCGAAGTCTGTCACGCTGAAATGCGCGCGCAACCGCTCCGTTGACAGTTGTATAAATGAGAGCTTCGACCAGGAAAATAAATCGATTATCGAATTCGAAAACTCGTAAGTCGAAGAAAAAATCTATATAAATAATTGAGAGCTTCGACCCGGAAAATAAATCGATTATCGAACTCGAAAACTCGAAAGTCGAAGAAAAAAATCTCGATTATCGATGACCCTGAAATCGAACGAGAACACAGATCAGTAAAGGCATGTGGCCGCGTCGCGGCCATCGGCGGGGAACTAGTCTCTATATAACTAATTGGAAGCTTCGACCAGGAAAATAAGTCGATTATCGAATTCGAAAACTCGAAAGTCGAAGGAAAAATCTCGATTATCGATGGCACAATCGAAATCGAACGAGAGTACCGATAAGTAAAGGCGTGTGATCTGAAATATGTGGGTGTTTGTGAGTGTGTGTGCGTTTGTACCTGTATGAGTGTAAGCGTATTATTGTGTGTAGATGTATGTGTATGTGTCTGTATGTGTGTGGGTGTGTGTGTATGTATGTGTGTGCGACTAAGTGTTATTTTTCCTGCATTGAAATAAAATGTAAAACTCAAATACAATTGATTTATCGGGAAACTCGATAAAACCTCTGAGTTCCCTCACATAAATATTGTACTCATATTTTTCAGCTCACAGAAACACTAAAGTATTCATAACTCATGGAGGTCTCATGAGCACCCAAGAAGCACTCACCTATGGAGTTCCTCTCATTGGAATTCCCCTATTCGGAGATCAGACCAATAATGTGGCTATGTATGAGAGCCTTGGAATAGCTCTAAAATTGGACCTGGACAATTTAACAGAAGAAACTATCTCATGGGCGCTGAAAGAAATGCTGTTCAATCCAAAGTACAGGTGGAGTATTACATTCAACCTAACAATCCTATGATGTTCGTTGCATCGAATTTTGTGTGACGCGCTATAAGAAGTTTCACTTCAAAAATTTAATTATGGATTTTTGGAGTCCCCTAGTGATATTTGGCTATTGGATCATATTAAAACTGATAAATAAATGAATAAATAAATAAATGAATAAATAAATGAATAAATAAATGAATAAATAAATGAATAAATAAATAAATAAATAAATAAATAGATAAATAAATGAATAAATAAATGAATAAATAAATGAATGAATAAATAAATGAATGGATAAATAAATAAATAAATAAATAAATAAATAAATGAATAAATAAATGAATAAATTTCTGATGTGTTAATGGAATCCGTTTCAAGTGTAATAATAATAATAATAATAATAATAATCAAATTTTATCCATTATAGAGAGATGGCATTGTACCAATCGCGGAAGTTCCTAGACCGTCCCATGACCGCAGCAGATACCGCAGTATATTGGGTGGAGTATGCCATAAAACACGGCCCAGGTGCCTTAAAATCACCAGTCGCGGATTTTTCCTGGTGGCAGATAGATCTACTAGACGTATACATTTTCCTTATCATCTGTTCCCTCGCTGCTCTCTACACCTTGCTTCGCATCATAAAAATCATTTTGAAAAAAATTGGATTAATGAGATTATCGACACGACTCAAGGTAGATTGATGCGATAGCAAAGGAGGTGGGGCACTTGATGTTTAGCACTCTTTCTTTCTAGAACAACAAATTGTATTCTTAGTGTAGAAGCAAATCTACAATATTTTCCGTAAACCATTGATTTTTCGAAAAGCTGAAGCTCAACTTTTTCTTACCAGAAGATTGACCAAATTTTTACAAAACAATAAAATTTTTTCAATTATCAATGTTTTTATTATACCCAAATTTCATTTGTAACTGGACAAATTCTGGTGCTTTATTGAACCGCGAATTAAAAATGTATCTTGACTTCCCGATAGGGGAAATTATTGGTTTTCCCCCGAAAATGAAAAATCAACTTTCCATCAGATCTCCACGGTTCATGGTATTTCTGACCCTTCCAGACTATTTAAAACAAAATGTCTGTATGTGTGTGTGAGTGTGTGTGCCGATGCACGTATGGAACCAAAAATTTCCCGGAACGATTTGTCGTGAACAAATTATCCGATCAACCTCCTGTATGACGCAATCGAAGTGTCTTGCCGTAACTTAGAGCTGTTTAGTTTTTGCTCCATATATGTCTCTTGGTTTCTATTGCTATTAACAATTTCAATTGTTTATAACGCTGTATCTCACGAAATATTATAGATACGGAAAAATGTGTCGAATAAATGTTGTTCCTTATAAAAAAATACATATTTTGTGTTGTTTGACTTTTTTCGTATCTTTAACCGTTTCGGCGTTAGAGCGTTATAAACAATTGAAATCATTTACAGAGCTCTATATGGATGTTGGCATTTTGCTCAGCATATCCGATTTCTCCCTGTATAGATACACGTAGCGTGAACGGGTCAGCTGTGGAGGGGCAAGAGGGCGCGAGATTTGAATTTAAACGTGACTTGGCTCGATACACTACCGTGTATCTTGATCCAATATTTCTACATTTTTACATTTATTTAACAAATGGCGGCCACATTGTGCTGCACAACTTTCTGAAATATTTTGAGGATAAATGAGAATATCAGAATTTATGGTATAAGTGTAGATCATCTATATTTTTTCAACTAGTACAAAAGCATCACAATAAATAATACCATCGGTCGGTATAAAAACTTTTTTCAAAGTTCTTCTACAATTTTCACATTAGCTCACTAGCCCCCTGTGCATCTATAGTTGAGGGCTTTTCTACTAAATCTCCAAAGCGCATTCGATATTTCTTCCGGACAACGTCCCAATCTACGACAGAGTCAATATTGGGCATTGTTCTCATGGATAGTTGGCTGCCTACCGGACTGTGCTGCAGACGAGCGAATCCAACTGTCGACTTCTGGCCTTCTATCGAGAGTAGTTTATCCTGTAAATTCAGAAAATTTTCAGTCTTGTGGCGACCGTTATCGCACATTTGGGTCTATCTACGGATAAAATCACACTTTCGTATGATTGATACCCCTAAACACTAATTCACGTTCGAACTGAGGACCCACATTTTCTCCCCATTCTCACTCTCACTTGCCTGGAAGACTTTGTGTGATACTCACGTGCCAAAGCAGCTAATCTACAACGTATTAAACAATAAGTTCAAATAACGTGTGGGATTGTTAATTATACCGCAACCAAGATATCCCCACAGTCTGCACAGAGACAAAATATCCCACCGAAAAATTCCATTTCCGGGAGAAATACATTTAGAACTAATGGAAGACCGTCATCTCCAAAAGCTCCAAACTCCGTAATTTTGAATTCGTTATCAATGTGAGGTGAATGACCTTTTCTGCTTTGACCCTCCTTATTTCGAGAGCTTCACAAACAGCTTTGATCAATGATATATGAGGAGGAGATTTGCAGATATCTGCGCAGCCAGCTTCTAGCATATGCACTCTGATTAAGGTGAAGTACATCTCTACTCCGATACTCATTTATTCAAAATTACTATTCACTTTGATTCTCATCAACTGAGCATGAGTTTTTACCGGTTAACTTTTCATGGTGGATTAGGTCATCCAGAAGCTACATTATGATTGTGGAGCTCACTGAAAATTGCATACTACTAATTGTCCGAGCACACAGAGGAAACTTTTGTTACTGAACAAAAAAATTTATATATGTGAGAAACGAAAATGTTAGGACAAATTTTGGGCGCAATTCTCGGATGAGGAGTATCCATGAAAAATTTGTGACGCGGCGTAAATGCAAAAATAGACGATGGGGATGATTACTGCAGAAGTCTGGAGCATTACCCGTGACTGTCTCCCGCTTCTCGACGATAGTCGAATTTGCGTAACTGATATACAACTTGACTTCATACGTGTATCGTCACATACACACACACACACACATACAGCCACACACCCACAAACACACACCCACCCACTCACACACCCACCCACCGCCCACATACACCCACACACCCACATACCCACCTACACACCTATTCATGAATGGGTGGGCGCACCCACCCACTCACCCACCCACTTACACACCCACTTACACACCCACTCACCCACCCACTTATACACCCACTCACCCACCCACTTATACACCCACTCACCCACCCACTTACACACCCACTCACCCACCCACTTACATACCCACTTACACACCCACTCACCCACCCACTCACCCATGCACCCACTCACCCATGCACCCACTCACCCACACCCACTCATCCACTCACCCACACACCCACTTACCCACCCAGACTATTCAAAAATTTAACCAAGCAGTAAAATCATTTCACTACATATGTAATGAATATATCTGTAGCTTGCGAAGAACTTACACGTGACACACGTTTCCCCGATGGCCCACTCCCAACAAAGCCCTCCATCACGCTCATCCTCTTCCTCCTGCCCCTCCGCTTTTTACAAGCTTTCAGTATATACGTGACCCATGTGGTGATTAAATTCAGTGGTGATGGTGCAGTTCGTGTTCTGTAAAAAAAACAAAAATGAAATGGTAAAAGCGGTCATGAATCTTAAGCATCACACACTCACTTTTGCATTTTACGAATAAGCTTGCTCAACCCATATTTCCATTCTATATCGCTCTGAGACTGAATGCTTTGATATGTGTCGCTCATCATGGCAATCAGAAGGTTGATAAGGACAATCACGCTCACCAGCATGTAGAGTGAGAAGGACACCTACATGAGAGAGAGATGGATCGATTAAAGGTGGTAAAGTTTGCAAGTTAGATAGAACGCTTCACCTTAAAGAGATAAATTGTCCACGACGGTTGGAGATTACGAGCGAATATAAAGTCGTCCGTGTCCTTCTGTCCAAATATTGCGAAAAATAGATTTTCCGTGACGTCAATGGGATTGGCTATCACTGTAAAGAGAAAAATGTGAATTAACATTTGGGGGACGAAATGCATGCAGTGGAAAAACTCGACTACAAATCAAGGTTTTTTTTTTTAGTAATCCATCTATAAACTAAAATTTGGGTTTCATGAAAATACAATGGGATCAACGGAAGGGAGCATTAGCCATAGCATGGGTATCATGCCATTTGATATGATTCCGTGAACACGAGAACAACAACGGGCATTTCTTAATACCTCGATGATATTTCTCTTCGCATTATTCATGATGATGATTGATGATGTTGTCTTCTTAGCTTGAATGACAGATGAGACGTTAAGCATTCCCACTGATACTGTCCATCATGACAGATTTATCATCCTCACCCATGTTGCTGTGCAGTCTAAGTTTGATGTTGAATATTGTCAACTAATACTAATCTAGGTGTGTTGCAAATAATTTTTTTTTTTCATTCGGGACTAACCATAATGAGACAGGTAGAGCTGAAGATAAATTACAGTTCCTCTTGGTTATTCTGTTGGATAAAATGGCGTTCATTATCTACATCAAGGGGGAAGCAGGATTGAGGACTCTAATAACAACACAAACTGACAGTTTAAATATATATTTAACAAATGTCTACTTAACCATAGCACAATTGCTGGTAGAATGGTATTCTTAAATTACTGAATTTATCTGGATCTTCACAACTTGTTTTGTCAATTCGAACTATTCCCGCCCCAGGTGAGAATTGACAAGTGGACGAGGTCTGATCCAGGCTGGTTCCTAGCCTTGCCTGGCCCACGCCTGATCCGCGCTAGTCCCAAGACGCGCCTGACCCGGCCCGGACTTGGCAAATGAGCCGGTGTCAGTCCTGTTTGGAACATTGGGTCAAGCTAGGCCCAAGGATGGGAATTGGACTGGTAATTTAGCCTGGGCCAAGCTTGATATTTAGACTGAGACAAGCCTGGCGACCAAGTTAAGGATTGGCAAGCGCCAGGCCTGATCGAGAATTACGTGGTATAACCGACCCTTGAACTCCGGACCTGGTCCTAGGCTGTACCAAGGCTGGCAAGTAAGCCTTTACGTAAAATGTGATTGTGGATTCAGGCTGGTACTAGTCCGGCAATAGCCAGGCTTGGGTGCCAGCCCTGTGCCAATACTGATCCAAGTTTGGTATCCATGGTCTTGGTTGGCAGCCTTGGCACAAGACTGGTATCACCACTGGTACAAGCAAAGCCCAACCTAGGATGCTGAGGCTTAGTAAAACAAGACTGTCCCAAGCTTGGGTTGATTGCTGAAGCTTCGCACTTCTCACCTGGGCCATAATTCAAATTGGCTATTTTATTTCTCCACTTATGGATTAAATGAGGACGTTAGTGATTGGAAGGCCACCACCGGTCTCTTCAATGATGGTTAGTTGTTCAGTATCGGCGCTGTCCTGATTCTCCTCATTTTTCATCATCTCATCACCACCAAAGAGCGCACGATACTTTCTCCTCACCTCATCCCAATCGACAACAGTTTCAATTCTCAGTGCATTGCTGAAGGACAATTGGCTACCTAGAGGGCTGAGGTGTCCAACTGACATAGCTACGCTGTCATTATGGGCCACTTGGGTCTTTTTGATCTTGGATAGCCACTTAGCACCGACTTTTGAACGCGGTGACAATCTACTGGATCTATGGAGCCCCATCAAATGGATCAACGATGGTCGTTGTTTTTTCGCTGTACGTTTTTTACACAATTTGTAGAAATATGTTAGCCATGTGGTGATGAGATTCAATGGAGCTGGCGCTGTTGTCGTTCTATTTGGAAACATAATCCATGAAAATAACCTCCAAAACAAATTGATATAATTGTACAACTATGAATTATACCTGTGCATATTTCTAAATAATTTACTCAAGCCGTACTTCCACTCGATGTCCGATTGTGCTTGAATCCTCTGATAGGTGTCACTCATCATAGCAATAAGCAGATTGATGAGTACAACCACTGACACAAGCATATAAATGCCAAATGCCAATTTGAAGAATACAGTTGTCCATTTGGGCTGATCATTTTTTGGCTCCACCTTGAAGTGCTCGTGTGTGGTTTGTCCAAAGATAGCGAAGAATAGCAATTCACCTGCCAGTATTGGACTCATCTTCACTGGAAATACGTACCAATCATTGTATCGTAATATATCGATTATGTAGTCATGCGTAAATGCATTTTATTGTATTAATGTATCATGCACCTGTTCATGCTTGGAAAACAAATTATTCGACTAATGCTAATATCTGTCATTCAATCATCCCTGGTTGACATTTGTCCGGTTGCTGGAAAAAAATCACTTGGTTATTTGTAAGTGGATGCACTGGTAGAAGGTATTAGCTAGATTTTGCGGACTTCATTGGATATTACCCAGGTGAGAATTGACAACTGGCCCAGGCCGGACCCACGCCTGACCCATGCCTGACCCACGCCTGGCCCACGCTAGTCCCTAACCTCGCCTGGCCCGCCCCGGTCTTGGCAAACGAGCCGGCGCCAGTCCTGTTTGGAACATTGGGTCAAGCTAGGCCTAAGGATGGGAACTGCACTGGTAATTTAGCCTCGGCCTAGCTTGATATTTAGACTGAGACAAGTCTGGCGACCAAGTTAAGGATTGGCAAGCGCCAGGCCTGATCGAGAATTACGTGGTATAACCGACTCTTGAACTCCGGACCTGGTCCTAGGCTGTACCAAGGCTGGCAAGTAAGCCTCAACGTAAAATGTGATTGTGGATTCAGGCTGGTACTAATCCGGCAATAGCCAGGCTTGGGTGCCAGCCCTGTGCCAATACTGATCCAAGTTTGGTATCCATGGTCTTGCTTGGCAGCCTTGGCAAAAGACTGGTATCACCACTGGTACAAGCTAAGCCCAACCTAGGATGCTGAAGCTTAGTAAAACAAGACTGTCCCAAGCTTGGGCTGATTGTTGAAGCTTGACACTTCCCACCTGGGTAAGCCCTGGAGCTCTCACATAGTCAGTTGAGAAATCTCAGCTGGCTCCATATTCTGAATTAATCATAAACTATCAATACTTATTCAGTCTTAACAGTAACCAAATCCTTCTACCAGTATACAAGGCTAGAAGAGAATGCATGGGCGCGCATAATGCAGAAGGTGATCATAATTTTGCATAAAAATTATTGTAATAAGTAGATCAGTGTAATTGTGTGATTTGCTTTTTGCGGCTCTCATGTTAGGTTTCTTTTCGACATGCGCGCAATGTTTTTTTACAAATCAAGACTTACTATTATAACTGAGTGTTGATTAAATCATTCTGATTGACATGGTGGAATCAGAATGGGCTGTAATATTTCCTAATGAAAAGGTCATCAACTAAAGGAAATTATTTCTCACGCATCCGTTTTCGTCTTTCTTTTTATTATTATTATTATTGTTTTTTTTCATATCTACAAAGTGACAAGAATTAAACGGGCGGAGTTGATGCCGCCGGCACGGGTGTTGATGAGGTAGCAAAGCCCGCTTCTTCCTCCGTCACCATTTCGTCCTGATTCTCCTCGTTCTCCAGCTCTTTTTCCGGCTCATTGCCAGTCAGTATGAGGTACTTTTTACTGATAGCATCCCAGTCGACGACACTCTCAATTCGGAGAGCGGTGTTGAATGACAGTTGACTGCCGAGTGGACTCAGATGAACATTTCCTACATGACCAACGCTATCCTTGGGATGAATTTGCTGGCCCTTCTTCACTTTTGATAACCATTTGGCTCCCATTTTGGAGCGCGGCGATAGTCTTCCAGTGCGTTGTAAGCCCATCATGTGGACCAATGACGGTCGTTTCTTTTTTATTTTACGCTGCTTGCAGGATTTTATGAAGTACACCATCCAGGTTGTCATGAGGTTCAGTGGTGATGGTGCTGTTGTCGTTCTGCAAATTGATCATTGCTGGGATATTGCGTCGACTGGGGCGTGATGGTGGTCATGTAGATATTTGTTACACTCACCTGTGCATGTTACGTATGAGCTTACTCAATCCGTATTTCCACTCGATGTCCGACTGCGCTTGGATCCGCTGGTAGGTGTCACTCATCATTGCAATCAGCAGATTGATTAGTACAACCACTGATACAAGCATATACACTCCAAATGTGAGTTTGAAAAGGGCCGATGTCCATTCGGGCTGGCCAGTCTCAACCTTCAATTCACTGTGCGTTGTTTGACCGAACACAGCGAAGAAGAGGTATTCGAATGCAAGTAAGGGATTCATCTTAACTGCAAATTGCCCAATGATTAGTGCTCATACACATTATACATAAATATTATTAACGTTGTTTTTGTATCAAGCCAATTAGCTACAATGTGTATTTAATTATGTATACGAACCAACGAACATGCTCATGCGTTTAGTCTTATTTAGTAATGTATATAGCGGCCATGCTGTTGATGGGATGCTGCTGATTCTTGGGGGTTGCACATGGTGGAGCATGCCATAACTCGGTAATTCCTCGACTTTCTGAGCCATTCATTTTTGTAACATTTTAGGATTATGTTTTTTTTTTTTTCGATGCTTTGGGGGATTTTGCACTGTAACGAACTTCATAACACTGTTGCTGCATTCAATTACACACTCTTCGGGTTTATGCTCTTTAGCTTTAACATGGCAGACATAGGTTGTTGATTATTCACCGTGCACGTTCAATTGGTATTGCGCATCCAGTGGTAACTCATGCGCAGGTTGATGGACACAATCACCAGTATTTGGCAAATAAATGGTACATTTTTTGAACATACACATGCAAGTATCAATGGGATTGTTTCGCTTCCCACTCTTTTTTTTTTGGAGTATCAGGTTTACGACACCCGCTACTAAACGCTGTGTAAAAAAGAAAAAATAACCATTCAATTTAATTATTTAGGAAATATACGCAAGACGACACACAAATGCTCCTGGCTGTTCCTTTTTGTAGCTGTGGGCGTCAGGTTTAAGTAACAGGCAACACAGACGCGCATCATTAATCATTGAACAATGGTAACAAGGTGATAACATATGCATTGCAAACGGGACGACACCGAGGCAACGGATAATAGCATTTTTTTTTTTTTTTTTATCTGCCAATTATTGATATGACATTGGCAGTCGTAACTTACTATCTTTTGCGCTTTCATCGCAACAATCGTTTTTTTTCTTGTAGCGTCCGGACTGATGATGCGATACGATTGTCGATGGTACTATCCACTCGGAATCATTGGCCAATAAATCTAATATTCCAGATTATGGATTATGTAATTGTATATCGTGAGTCAATGTGGTCAATTTTAGATTAATATGAGTAATATTTGATGGTTAGTCGGGTCTGGTAATACTGATGGCACCTAATTAAGTGGGTGAGTTAGTAACGGGTTAAGTGCAGAGTGTTAATTTGACGTCTTGAGGGGCTGTTAATTTTTGGGGTTGAGTGGAATAATCTGGAGGACCTGGTGTGTTTTTTTTATGTGAAACATTCAAGGGCGCAGGGCATCGGAAACATTTGCGCTCGGGATAGGCAGTTTCCGTGACAAATGTATATAGATATACTACACTGCTTACCCATTGCCCGTCCCCCTCTCTCTGCCGTCGACGCAAAGGCGATGCGCACAAGTTGTATGTACATAGGAAAGATACGCGGTAGCGTTTCGAGTAATTTTGAAAAGAATTGGAAATTTTTTTAACAAATTAGAAAATTTTTGGAACAGTTTCTGAAGAATTTTACAAAATTTGGGAAAACTTTGAAATAATGTAGAAAAATTTTAAAAATGTAAATTTTGAAAAATTTTGAGAGTGGTTGAAAAATCCGGAGAATTTTTGAAAAAATTGGAAAAATTTGGCTCTTTTTGGAAAAATTTGGAATTTTTTTTAAATTGGAAAAATTTTGCTACAAGTTCGAGAAAATTTGAAACCCTATTCTACGAATGTGCAAAAGAGGGAAAGCTTTACAAAAAAATTTTAACAAAATTGGAAGAAAATTCTAAAAATTTTGAAAAAAATTTGGACCAATTTTGAAAAAAATGAAAATCTTCGGGAAATTAAAATTTTTTTTTTACATTCGGGAGGGTTTTGTAAAATTTTGAAAGAAAACTGTTCAAACATTTAAAAGAAGTGGGTATTTGAAGATTTCCAATAATTCTCAAGAAACCATCAAAAATTTTGGATCAATTTAGATAAAAATTAGTGTTTCCATGTTTCACATGTACCAGGTGTCCCATGGCCTCCTTTTCTTCACAATTTGGGAATATAAAACCGAAATTACGAAAGATGTAAAAAGATGTTGGGATTGAGCTGACGTAACTCCAAAGTATCACTCAAGTCACGAATGACGTAATACTTACTATCTGAAAATGCGTCGCGCTTCCGTCTACTCAGCCTGGGATCACCATTCTGGAATGCCTGATTGAGTGCGACAAAATGCATGGAGAATCCAAAGACGAAGATGGCAAGTACCGCGAGAAATCTCGCGAGATCCTTCATAAGATTTCCAATGATGATGGCCCAGGGTCCAAAGAGATGATGAAATGACAAAAAGTCCAGTATCTGTACACAAGCGAGTAAAAAACTCAGTGCAAATAGCTGATTACGGAGGTAGAGCAATGTGGGCCAGATGGTTTTTGGTAAAAGACGCCATGCAACAAGATGAAATGCAACGCCGCATATCGAAAATAATAACACTGCCAATTTGATCCAGCCAAGGCCACTTTTGTCACTTGGATTTGTGAGCTCAAAGAGCAATAACCCAGACAGCATAACGAGTAAACACCATTCGTAGCTGTATGGCATGAGATCCTCTCTCATAACTGGGTAGGGAGGTGTTATGGCAACTAGTGACAGAAATATCATTAGGTACGCGTGAGAGGTCAGGTACGACATGAATTTAACGATGGGTATATTGTTATACTTGTGTCCAAGGGGCAGTGCAAACACAGCCCATACCGGTGGGCAGAACACCATTGTAAACCACAGTAACATGGAGCGAAACGCACTCCAATTGAGACTACCACGCCACAATTCATGAAGATAACGTTGCACAACAGTATGGGCAATCACTTCTTTCTGTTCATTTTCAATTAACACATCAAGAAATTCCACATTACGCCTGTCCATAGCTGTTAAAATTCTACCAGCCGAATCAGCACCAGCAGCAAGAGCTAATAATTCAGTTGCCATGCTCTCGCACTGTTTACCAGCTGCTATTAAATCTTTGGCTCGTTCTTTCTCCTTTTCCGAGAGCTTCATGTAGATGTTGGAGAGCTTAGCAGCTGCGTCCACTGGTGCTGGTGATACCAATACGAATTCCTCAATCGATTTGTTATTGTGACTCTTGCTGCAGACCATCAGACTGTAGACGAACTGGAAAAAGGGAACAGGTCGGAATATAGGTATGTTATTATGGCTAATTTGTCTTGTTGGGGCTGTCTTATATGCGCTATGTGTATCCGATATGTGTGTGTGTTTGGGGGGGGGGGTGGGTAGGTATGGAGGTGGATGAGTGGATGGGTGGGTAGGTGTATGAGTGGGTGGGTGGGTGGCTGTATGGGTGGGTGGGTGTATGAGTGGGTGGGTGGGTGTATGCGTGGGTGGGTGGGTGTATGGGTGGGTGGGTGTATGCGTGGGTGGGTGTATGCGTGGGTGGGTGGGTGGTTATATGAGCGGGTGGGTGGGTTGGTGGGTGTATGAGTGAGTGAGTGAGTGGGTGGGGGTATGAGTGGGTGGGTGGGTGGCTGTATGAGTGGGTGGGTGTATGTGTAAGTGAATGGGTGGGTGTGTGAGTGAGTCGGTGGGTGAGTGGTTGTCTAAGTAGGTGAGTAAGTGGGTATATGGGTAAGTGGGTCAGTAGGTGGGTAGGTGGGTAGGTGGGTGTATGGGTGGGTAGGTAGGCGTATGGGTAGGTGGGCGGGTGTATGGATGAGTGAGCGGGGGTATGGGTGGGTGGGCAGAGGTATCAGTGGGTGGGCGGGTGGGTGGATCTTGAAATTTTGTTGCAAATAGCAACGTAAACTAATGATTTCGGATACAGATCAATTTCAATCATAATCTTTTTTCTAAATACTGTAGTAAATAACCAGCCAAAACAAAATTGGGCTTTAAGATGCAACAACATTATTATTATGTAATAAATCCCAGATTAGCATGTATTCAGAGTTTATCGGCCCCGCGGTCATGACCGTACGGTCGATAAACTGCCACTTCTCTTAAACAACAGCCGTCAACAGGCGCAATGATTACATAATTATAAAGTCGTACAATATGATAAAAAGCACTCACTCTCTTGTCCTCCATAAGGGCATAAGTATCGTGTTCTTTTTCCATGAGATATTTTAGAACATTATTGTGACCCTCGGAGGCGGCAAACCAAATGGGCACACAGCCCAGATTGGTTTCACTCTTTGGTGATGCACCACTCTCCACAAGCAGCTGTACAACATCAAGATGGCCAGCACGTGCTGCACAATGTAACGGTGTCCAGCCATTTTTATCCGTGGCATTAATCTCTGCACCCTGACCCAACAGTACTTCGACCATTTGATGATGACCATGAGTTGCAGCAATGTGCAACCCAGTTTTACCACTACGATCGGAACTATGCAGTAGTTCCGCTGATCTACTTAGAAGGAGACCAACGACCGTTATATGGCCACCAAAGCAGGCAAGATGAAGAGGGTTGTACCCATTTTCCGTTGTCGCTGCTTCCACCTGTATAATCAAGGCATCATTGATCATTTCTTTGCATGTCAAGGACTAAAATAAGAGGCCATAAAGTGACTCTCAAATTACCTGGACTCCAGCGGAATTCAACAATAGCCTAACGACGTTCTCATTGCCGGAATAAGCTGCTAGATGAAGTGGTGTCATACCAGATTCACTTCCTAATTCACCAACCAGTGAACTTCCAGCTGGGGGATCGGACTTTACGGTACCAGGTACATGTGTTAAGAGCTCTCGTACAGTATCTGACAATCAGGAATTGTGTTATTCCTTTGGAATATGTAAAAATGACAGAAATTGCATATTAAAATGGCAATGAAGTCCCACAGTGTGGACGTAAAAAGATGTTCGTGGATGTTAACAAACTCCAACTTTGGATGTTAATAGGAGTGCAACCTTGGCAAGGTAGCCTAATCTCATTGGCACATCTGCGACGCGTGACCTTCTGCTGTTATATTACTTTTTTCATACTTACGACTTAAGACATTAATGTAAGCAATAAATGTATTGACCATAAGATTAGCAGGTCAATCGATTTTAAGGTGAAAACTTGTGGGATGGTAGTGACCCATTCAGCCACACACACACCCACTCATCGACTCTACCCTACCCACACACACCCACACCCCCACCTACTCACCCACCCATTCACACACATCTACCTACCCGCCCATCCACACACGCCCACCCACTCATCCACACACACACCCTCATCCACCCACCCACTCACCCACCCATCCACACACGCCCACCCATCCACACACGCCCACCCATCCACACACGCCCACCCACCCACCCACCCACACACGCCCACCCACCCACCCACCCACCCACCCACCCACCCACCCACACACACACCCACCCTCTCACGTACCCACTCACCCACCCACCCACCCACCCACTCACTCACCCACTCACATACACACACACATACATACACGCACACACACACACCTATATACATGTTGTCAAAAATGGTCTAAAATGGTCAGAAATGTCATGAAACGTGGAGATATATTGAAAAATCAATTTTTTCAAATCGGGGCCATTTCAATAACTTCCTCTTATCGGGAAGTTAACAGTAGGGAAAGAAGAGAATTTAACGAGCCAATCACCAAGCACGAATGGCACCACATGTCCCGTGTCTCAAAAATTACTTTCCCCCCCTTCCCCCCCCCCCCCCTCCATTCTGTTATTCTGCAGTTTACAAATTTTCCGAGGATTAACACTATGCTTGCGTGCTGCGTGTATTCGAATTTGCTCATTCTTCATATTTCTTTTTTCCTCAGGTTTAAGGTAGGCCCGACTGAAAAGCACAGTACAAAACACAGCAAGGGTTTCTTTTACGAGTTGAGGACTACGGTCACGCAAATCATCAACGTTATTTTTTTTTCACAGCGATAATATCAGCAGGCCCAGTTACTTCACCTATGACGGTCAGGAGGTCAAGTGTGTGTCACCGGAGAATTTTTACGAGTGATGTAAAGATATTAATCAAATTTTCCCGCCGCATTGCCACTGTTCGTTCTCAAGAAATTTGAATATTTTCGAGAATTTATGAGGCATTTGACCGACTGAAAAAGCCACTGCGACCCACATTCACTCGGCTCAAGATTGCGATTACACTCCTCCTAATTAGCATGAAATATGATCAGCGACCCTTCCCCTGATTGATAGTCGGACAAGTCCAAAATAAGCAGATCATCAACATCAAAAGTTTAACCAACACCTCCCAAAGCATTTAAAACGTGATTTCCTCCAACTACAAAAATACCCAAAACAATTTCCAAACTTTCCACTCTAGAAATCTATAAATGCCAAATGGAATTCTATTTCTGTCCTCCCAACACTCTCCAATATTCCCGAACACGCCAGAAGCCTCACCCATCCGAAACTCACCAGCTTGTCCGAAATAAGCAGCAACATGTAGCGCAGTAACGCCAAGTTTTTTACTGGATATCCTCAACGATTGTGACGACCTCATCACCTCGAGTACTTGCCCATGTCCATGTTGAGCAGCAAGATGAACAGCTGTAAACCCAGCTCGATTTTCATCAGCACAGGATGCACCAGCGCGCACCAGTGCTCTAACAACTTCAGCATGTCCCCCCTCTGCTGCAAGCTGCAGGGGCGTGGCCTCCGTCAGCTTGTTCCTAGCAGATATCACTCCCTGTCTATCGAACTTCATGAGCTCCTCAATCACCCGGACACTGCCCTGCATGGCTGCAATATGAGCACAAGTATTACCGTCCTTGGTACAAGCCATAACAAGACTTGGATGCCGCTGCAGAAAGAGTTGTGCAACTTCTGCATAATTGTTCATTGCCGCAGCATGAATTGGTTTCTGTCCTTGATCATCAGTGGCATCAATACTGGCTCCAAGTTCCAGGAGAAGTTTGCATACTTCAAGCTGACCGGAGCCAGCTGCCAGATGAAGGGGCGTCTGCTTTCTGAGTGTCAGCACATCAATGGCTGCTGCATGGTCTTGCACGAGAAAACGAACGAGATGTGTGTAACCATTCATGGCTGCCAAGTGTAAGGCAGTCCTACCAACTCTAGACTTTGAGTTGATGAAGGCCTTGCTGGCTAGCAGAGCATCGCAAACGTGGAGGTAGCCGTGCTCGGCGGCCAGGTGGAGTGCTGATCTACCTTCAAGATCGAACACATCAACCCTGGCATGATTCGCCAAGAGATTAGTAACTAACTCCATGTGTCCACGATGAGCGGCTATCAGCAGCGGCGTCCAGCCAACTGCACTCTGCTTGTTCAGAGCTTTTTGCACTTCCGTTGCCGACATGTGACTTATCATTTCGGATAGGACTTCGTTATTGCCGGCTGATGCACAGTGGTGGAATGCGGATTCTTGGCCTTGACGAGTTACCAAGGAGACATCTGCTCCTGCTTCTAGCAGTGCACGCACCACTGAACGATCATCACCTGGCTCCGTTACGTCAGCTGGGTCTATTTGCGCTGCATAGTGCAGGGCTGATGCCCCTTCATTCGTTAGACTGTTAACGTATGCTGTGGCAACGTCAGCACCCTTTTTATCCTTGACAAATTCAATTAACTTGCGGACAACTTCCAATCTGCAGCTCCTGCATGCTAAGTGGAGTGGTGTCTCGCCATTCTGGGTTAGGGAAAATTCAATGGTGATTATGAGGAACGATTCTGGAGGTACTATTTATTTAACAGTGTACTCACCTTTGATTTAAACATGGGATCACCTCCATCATCTAGCAGCAAAAGCAGGGTGGATAGGTTTCCGTGGCTGGCTGCCACGTGTACGGGGGTTTGGCCATCATCAGTCGCTAAGTTCGGACCTGCTCCGGACTTTAATAACATAAGAGCACATCTGTCGCCGTCGGGCACTCTTGCGGCTATGTGCAGAGGTGTTTCTCGAAGCTTTCCACCTCGCACGTGTACCTCTGCACCGTAGCCCAGCAGAGTTTCCACTACTGAGGGTTTTGCACTTTCTACGGCTATGTGGAGGGCGGTATAGTTGTCATTCGTCGTTGCGTCTACCTGTTCTCGGTAATTTCATTAGTAACTCAAAGTCAGAATATGAATGGAGGTTATAGGATATAAAATGTGGCGGGTAGCTTAGTTGACATAGGATGATCTGTATATGTTCGTACAGATCATGTTCCAAAATTGTGCACTTTGCTTTGGGGGGAGGGGGGGGGGGTGGAATTTAAGTCAAAAGTTTTGTTCCACTTTTATGTGTGATAGATTACTGCCAAGTTTTGTACAGTTCCGAATAGTGGAGCAGTTTAGGCAACGGTTCCATGTGGTGGCACAGTCTGGGGAACGGTTCCAATTAATGGAACAGTTTAGGGAACAGTTCCAAGTGGTAAAACTGTTTGAGAACGGTTCCAAATGCTGGAACGGTTTGGGGAATGGTTCCAAGTAGTGGAACAGTTTGAGGAACGGTTCCAAGTGGTGGAATAGTTTGGGGAACAGTTCCAAATGGTAGAACAGTTCGAAGAACGGTTCCATCTGGTGGAACAGTTTGAGGAACGGTTCTACGTAGTAGAACAGTTTGCGGAACTGTTCCAAGTGATAAAACTGTTTGAGAACGGTTCCAAATGGCGGAACAGTTTGGGGAATGATCCGAAGTAGTGAGGCAGCTTGCGGAACAGTTCCAAGTGGTGGAATAGCTTGGGGAACCGTTCAATGTGGTGGAACAGCGTGGGCAACGTTCCCAAATGGTGATACAGTTCGCAGAACTGTTCCATGTGGTGGAACAGTTTGGGAAGCGGTTCCAAGTGGTGAGACAATTTGCGGAACGGTTCCATGTGGTGAAATAGTTTGGGGAACGGTTCCATGTGATGGAACAGTTTGGGGCACGGTTTCAAGTGGTGGAACAGTTTGGGGAAAGACTCCATGTAGTGGAACAGGTTGAAGGCTCCCAATCATCAATATGTGATACTATTTCATCGCGGTTCCTCGGAGCCTTCAGATCCTGGAATCACGAGCAATATGGAATTAGATATAGTCAAGAATTCATACCTTCTCCCCCCTCTGTAATAACGTACTGATGATGCCCACGTGTCCATATTTAGCAGCTGTATGGATCGATCTGGCACCTCGTTTATTTGGCATATGTAGATAAACACCCTTCTTAAACAGCATTGTGGCACACTCCGAGTGCCCGTTAAGTGATGCTATATGCATCAGTGTAGATCCGTCTTTAGTCCTTTCAAAAATGCTAGCCTTAAATTTATCAGCGAGCAATTCGATTATAGTTGCATGACCATTTTCAGCAGCCAGATGCATGGGTGTGCGATCCTGACGATCGGTGATTGCAGCTGATGCACGAACACCATAAAAATACTTCACCAGTGTCTCATCACCCTCGGCACTAGCGATATGCAATGGTGTCTGACCCTCGCCCTGAATTTCCCACAATCGAAGATTAGGAGCTTTATCAATTTTCTAGTTTTCTTATCAATTCACGGTTATCACAAGTGAAGCGACATCAAAACAAATCACAATCATTATTATTTTTTTTTTTTTTTTTTTTTTACCGGGCTGACAATATAACAAACTCGAGATTTGTCGGTGGACTGAGGACTACACAGAGGGTGAAAACTTAGTTGACGCACTGCGACAATTAGTCCTCATATATTACGCATGCAAAAATAACGCCCATGTGCCCCTAACAACAGAAATTAAATGTTTCGCGGCTCTTTCAGCTTTTTTACATTCCGAAACATTAGCGTTCAGTTTTTTTTAGAATGTCCCATGTTCACCTCGTGGCCAGTAGCATAAAATAGCCTATGATTAGGCAGGAACGAATCAGAATTTTGAGCAGTTAGAACAGTGTTGATGGAATCTGTGAATGATGAGACGTTTCCCTCGTACATTTGCATCGGTTTAATTAGCTTCCTTATGCAAGTGGTGATTTCCGATAATAATATTTTCAGTAATAGCATGACTACGCTGTAAATTGAACAGAACGTATATATATATATATATATATATATGTATATATATGTATATATATGTATATATATGTATATATATGTATATATATGTATATATATGTATATATATGTATATATATGTATATATATATATGTATATATATATATGTATATATATATATATATATATATATATATATAGATATGTCTATGGATATTTGTTGGTGTTTTTTTTTCGTCGTTTTAATGATAGCCCTGTGCAAAAAGCGATTTGGGGAGAATATGTAAGAAGGCTTGGTATTTTTCGTTTGTGGCAATGGCAATTTTCGTGATTTCATACACTGCATTATCTTCTAGCGCAATCTACTGTTTATGTTTTTTTCCCCTTCTATAGATGTATTTGTAAAGTTCCTAAATAAAGATAAACAACAGAGACACACACAGACACAGGCACACACACACACACACATTTCTCGGTATGTGCAGTGATAGCAATACTCAAATCATTTCTTGAGATAAGAAACTGTTATAGAAAAATCAGAATCTATGAGGTCAATTATTTCAAGGTCATTCAAACTAGGTTCTATGAGCTATGGGGCTATAGAGCTATATAGTTCTACAACTATATACTTCTATAGCCATATAGCTATATACTTCTATAGCTATATAGCTATATATTTATATACTTCTATAGGTATATAGCGATATAGTTTTATAGTTCTATAGCTAGATAGTTATATAGCTATATAGTTCTATACCTATATAGTTCCATACCTATATAGCTGTATAGCTATATACCTCTATAGCTGTATAGATATATAGCTCTATAGCTATATAGGTCTATAGCTCTATAGGTCTATAGCTCTATAGCTCTATAGGTCTATAGCTCTATAGGTCTATAGCTCTATAGCTCTATAGGTCTAGAGCTCTATAGGTCTATAGCTCTATAGGCCTATAGCTTTATAGGTCTATAGCTCTATAGCTTTATAGGTCTATAGCTCTATAGCTCTATAGGTCTATAGCTCTATAGGTATATAGCTCTATAGGTCTACAGCTCTTTAGGTATATAGCTCTATAGGTCTATAGGTTTATAGGTCTATAGCTCTATAGCTCTATAGGTCTATAGCGCTATAGCTCTATAGCTCGATAGGTCTATAGCTCTATAGGTCTATAGCTTTATAGGTCTATAGCTCTATAGGTCTATAGCTCTATAGGTATATAGCTCTATAGCTCTATAGGTCTATAGCTCTACAGGTCTATAGCTCTATAGGTCTATAGCTCTATAGTTCTATAGCTATATAGTTCTGTAGTTCTATAGTTCTATAGTTCTATAGTTATATAGTTATATATAGGTCTATAGCTATAAAGCCATATAGCTATACAACTACAGAGCTACGGACCTATAGAGCTACAGAGCTACGGACTTACAGAGCTACAGAGCTACGGACTTACAGAGCTATAGAGCTACAGACCTATAAATCTACAGATTTATAGAGGTACAGAGCTATAGAGCTATAGACCTATGGCTCCAGAACTACAGAGGTATAGAGCTCTATGTTATCATCAATCTCGAGGGATTGCTCTTCTCAAAGCAGCAATTCCAAAAATATATATAACACAGCTGTCTATATAGCTGCTGTAGCTGATTCAAGGTCATCTTTAGCATAAACGTAACTCATAGAACCGGCTGCTCAATATGCTACTCCATCATCATTCTGATTGTAGAAACATAAATTAAAACTTCTCCGTTAGCACACTGTTGTATTTCTAAATTTAGCACCATGGAGATGATGGCATCAATCAGGATATGATTGGCTTTATGAACATTTTGACATTGACTTACATTTTGCATATCCACCGAGGCACCATAGTCAACCAAAATTCTGACCATATCAACATCGCGTCGCCTAGCAGCAAGGTGAAGTGCTGTGTCCCCAGCGGGTGTCGTTGCTCGCAGTTGCTCCGGTGCCTGTTGAGCCAGCAGTTCACGGCACATGGATTGATTTCCAGCTTCAACCGCCAGCAACAGTGGAATCTTGCCTCTCTGAATGAATTCAAAAAAATTGAAATGTAAACATTCATGGATGATTGGTGTCAATTTAACATACACGAACGGTCTCCGATAATGCATCGAGCATAACTTTCCAATTTTTGCTCAAGCCCCGTCGTTTCTTCCGCTCCATCATTCCTAATTTCTATTGGCCTAGCGGAGTAGTAAAAAAAAATGACGGCAATTTCCCGCTGTCATTACTTTTTTAAAGCTAATTTCCAATTGCAAAAAATTTTATATGAACAATTTTGTTGTACAGAAAAAGGTGATGGGTGCTTGTAAAAAATTCTCCATGCCGCCTGGATGACAATACATCCATAGATCACTTGGATCACCTGCATTTTACTTCACCACAGAGACCACGTTAACGCTTGTTGAAACATAACGAAAGTACTGAAAAAATTTTCTCGGCACGATCGCACCGGGTATTGAAGAAACAGAAAAAGAAAAAAAAATTAAAAAAAATCAGATGTCAGAGTTGAGATAGCCTCCCCTGAATGTGAGAGTGCGCGTAATTTTGCATGTGAGATCGATATTGAGTATAAACACGATTATATTATTCTCTGGCCGAGATTTGTTTTCACCAGCGGAAGTTATAGACAAGTAAGAAGGGTGGAAAGAATGACTGGCATGAGAGAGAGGGAGAGAGAGAGAGAGTGGAGAACGGCAGTACCAGGCGGCGATACCTCCGATTCTGTGACTTTGTTCGTCTGTCACGCGACCAAACAGCAACTTACATACGGAAAAACGTGGCTCAAATGCCAATGAGCGAGGAGAAGCATGATGGATCAGTTGTAATTTTATATTTTGTTCAGAGAATTTGTACAGATTTATTCAACAGCCCAGATGAAAGTTGACAACTGGCCCAGGCTAGTCCCTAGCTGTGCCTGACTCGCCCCGGTCTTGGCAAACGAGCCGGTGCCAGTCCTGTTCGGATTGTTAAGGATTGGCAAGCGCCAGGCCTGATCGAGAATTACGTGGTATAACCGACCCTTGAACTCCGGACCTGGTCCTAGGCTGTACCAAGGCTGGCAAGTAAGCCTTAACGTAAAATGTGATTGTGGATTCAGGCTGGTACTAATCCGGCAATAGCCAGGCTTGGGTGCCAGCCTTGTGCCAATACTGATCCAACTTTGGTATCCATGGTCTTGGTTGGCAGCCTTGGCACAAGACTAGTATCACCACTGGTACAAGCAAAGCCCATCCTACGATGCTGAGGCTTAGTAAAACAAGACTGTCCCAAGCTTGGGCCGATTGTTGAAGCTTACCACCTCCCATCTGGGCGAGGGTTCACTTCAATCCTCTTTCACACTAATCGAAATTCCCACTCGAGTTACGATTACGCTATAATACATGGTAAGTGGAGAAATACTCACGCCATCTACAATCAACCTGATGTCTCTCCCAGCTGCCCCCAGGAGGGCCCGTAGAATAGACGTCGCTGTGCCCGTTTGTCGCGATGCGACGAGGTGCACAGCAGTCTGTTGCCTTGGCTATTAACAAATTTAAATCCACACTCATTATTCAGTAGGTCAAAGGCACTAATAAAAGGCAACAAATAATTTCAGAATTTAGTAGAGCTATTTAAATATATAAAAATGTTGAAAAATATGAAAACAATGTATAGCTGAGAGCTTTGAGCAGTGAATTGAAGATTGAAGTACAATTTGGGATTCTAATCGCAATATGCGTCAACAAAAATATATATAATATACATATATATTATATATTATATATTATATATTATATATTATATATTATATATTATATATTATATATTATATATTATATATTATATATTATATATTATATATTATATATTATATATTATATATTATATATTATATATTATATATTATATATTATATATTATATATTATATATTATATATATGAGGCAACTGAGGTACAAGACCGAAAAAGCCAATACCTTCTAATCATAACAACACCGATCAAAAACAAACACGTAAAAATATATATTGAAACAAAAAATGTTGAATTCTGAAAAATTGGGATTGTTCGCAATGGAATTGTTCCATCATACGGTGCAGTTCAAACAGCTCATTTAGCTTAACCTACTGACCGTAATACCAGTCGATATGATCTATCTCTTGTGACTTGAACCAGTTCAATTCTCGGATTAATTCACTAACAATTTCATTCTGAGTCGTTACGGAATTTTGTTCTATTTTTTTAACTTCAATTTTCTCTGGGTCTATTAAATTTTATGCTTTCACCTTCAACATTCGTGAAAATTGTTTCCAGATTGCGCACAGTTTAGTCTAGTTTGCCAATGGCGCATTATTTTGCGGTATACGAAGCTTAATTGAGATTACTCACACCCCCAGTGGCATAAGGATCGACACCTCTTTTCGATAGCAGCAGTTTGACGACATCCTCCCTGGAGTACATGGCGGATATGTGAAGGGCATTGTAATTGTCCTGTATGAAAATAAGAAGAGTCTCAGATATTTTCTTTCCAATCTCTCATGTTTTTCACCATAGAGCTCTCTAAATGATTTCAATTGTTTATAACGCCCTAACGCCGAAACGGTTAAAGATACGAAAAAAGTCAAAGGACACAAAATATGTATTTTTGTATAAGGAACAACATTTATCGGACACATTTTTGCGTATCTATAATATTTCGTGAGATACAGCGTTATAAACAATTGAAATTGTTAATAGCAATAGAAACCAGGAGACATATATGAAGCAAAAACTAATCAGCTCTAAGTTACGGCAAGACGCTTCGATTGCGTCATACAGGACCTCGATCGGGTAATTTGTTCACGAGAAATCGTTCCGGGAATTTTTTGGTTACATACGTACATCGGCACACACACACACACACATGCAGACATTTTGTTTTAAATAGTTTAGAAAGGTCAGAAGTACCATGAAACGTGGAGATCTGATGGAAAATCGTTTTTTCATTTTCGGGGGCAAAACAATAACTTCCCCTATCGGCAAATTAAAAAAGCGGAAAAAAAATCTGTGGGTCATAGCAATAAGGTAATGAGGTCGTAAATAATGTAACCACACCCATACTGCTACCAACTTCTCAGGAATCTTTGAGGTCGCTCAGACATTTCAATCACAGTTATTAGCATTTGAAAAAAAAAAGAACAAAATTATTGAGGGCAGAGGAGCGAGAGGGCTTCCTCATTCCTCGATCGATAGCGCGTGCGTGAGTACCAGACCCTTAACTTGCAGGCTCACAAACAAAATTGTGAGCACAATTGTTGGAATTTTGAGAATTTCCGGGACACTTTCATTGGATTAAGCTTTTGCAATTTCTCCCTAATTAATGTGCAATTCTTTTGAAATTAAACTGATTAACCCCCCTCCCCCCTACCCCCCCCCCCCGCCGCCAGCCACCCACCCGCCCCCTCGAGATGAACAACCAGCACGAAAGAATTTGTTCAATAATCTCGGCAATTAAACCCACAACTCCATGACTTTTATTCATGAATATCGTAATTAAACCGCGTGACGTTTTATATTACAATTATCGCAAGGTGGGATCGAGCTGGTATTCATTGTCCAGTGACTGTGAACCGGCCTACTTTCTAACGTCTCCGTGAGACCCTTGGCCTTGACCCTCCACGCAATCTGCCCCTGGGTGGAGGAAAAAAATTCCCCCCCACACGTAACTCACTGGTCACTTGATAATCAACTGGTAACCAGGTCTTGTGGGGAATATAATTACAAGTAGGTTGCATATTGGTGGAAATTCTGAGGCGGCATTGGAAGGCAGCATCAAGGAGATCTGCTAATTCCTGATGATTGGATGATGGGACATTTGGGTAAGTTATTGCGGAAAGTGTCGGAAATTGTGGTGGATGCTTCCGCAATTCTGGTGATGCTGGTACCAAACAGAGCATGTGGACGTGACCTTGAAAAGGGACCACTTTGTCGATCTTGAAGCAGAAATGAAAATCCTGTCCTGGTAGGAGGCAGAATGACGTCACCAGAAAAGATCGAGAAGTGAAAATGGAGATTCGTCCAAGTGGTCCCTTTTCTCATTACACCCATTTTGGAAGTTATTGTTTTGCCCCCGAAAATGAAAAATCGATTTTCCATCAGATCTCCACGTTTCATGGTATTTCTGACCTTTCCAGAGTATTCAACACAAAATGTCTGTATGTGTGTGTGTGTGTGTGTGTGCCGATGTACGTATGTGCATTTGCTCCTGGTTTCTATTGCTATTAACAATTTCAATTGTTTATAATGCTGTATCTCACGAAATATTATAGATACGCAAAAAAGTGGTAAATAAATGTTGTTCCTTATAAAAAAATACATATTTTGTGTTCTTTGACTTTTTTCGTATCTTCAACCGTTTTGGCGTTAGAGCATTGTAAACAATTGAAATCATTTGGAGGGCGCTATGGTGAGAGAAATGAGAGATTGGGAAGAAAGTACACACAAATTTAGGTCCAGAGTTCTGATGATGTTCTGATGATGTTGTCTATGAAATTTACGTTTTTTCAGAGCAGTAAGTTTATCTCGGTGAAATATTGGATTTGATATTGCAATAAGTATTATCTAGGCTCTTACGTTGTTTCGTGCACCAACGTCGGCGCCCAGCTCTATCAAACGATCTAGAAAGGCGGTGCGGTTGTCCTTCACCGCGTACATCAGTGGTGTCATGCCGGTCGTCTGAAGAAACAGTAAAAAATGCGATTTCGCTTATTGACTTCATTTAGAAAATTAATGAGTCATCCCCACCCACATTTCTTTCTCCCTATTTTTTGATAGACATCCTCCGGATAGCGCATCCCCATGAAAAATCCGTCTTCCGAATTCTTTAACCAAGCAAAAACGGAACGAAGCATTTTCAAGCTTCCCAAAATTTGCCGAAATTTTGTCATGACTTAAATTTGCGACAATTATTATTAAAAAAAAAAAAAACAAAAATTAAAAAAACATTGCGACTGAACCCTTGAGTAGTCGCGCTTATTCGCGCGACGTTATCGATCGCATTACTTCCTAATCTCGAAAAAATAGCACAAAAAATCCAGTTGAGTGTCAATATTTCCTAACAATTGTGTCCTATTTTTCTCTTCTAGATTGATAAAAAATTGATAAGAAATTTCGCGAATTAAAAAAAGAAATTTGTAGAAAGTCGATGCTGAGATACCAGCGCGCCTACTCAGAGGTTACTGAAAATTTTCGTCTAAAATACTAACTGGATCCATGACGCCGGCCAGAGGCACAGGATTGCCATCATCTCCAGCACTCTGGACGGCTTTTTCGAGGGTCTTGAGTAGCTGGTCAACGGGTGCCCATTCGCCCCGACTGGCCAGTCCCAAGAGTCGCTGAGCAGCCTCTCGGGCCGTTGCCCCAGCAGAGCCAGGCTTACTTCCAGGCTGTGATGGCTCAGCACTTGGCAGACCATTGCTCCCAGTGGATGCTGAGCCTGGATCCTCCTTGCCACTCGGACTCTCTTCCTTGCTCGACGCATTTTTCTTATCATCCTTGCCACCTTTCTTAGCGTTGGAGCTCATGATTAGATGAAGCGCTCAGTGACATGTCTCAGATCAATATGTCCAAACGATCAAACCAAATGCTCACTCAACCATCCATAGCTTCTCTATTGGCAAACATCGATGATTCATCAATCAGAGAATCACCATCTCAGCTCCAAGCCTTTCACCGCAACTCGTCCGAGGTCGCGTCCATTTATTTCTAATCAAGCAATCGGCAGTACAGCACTACGATTACCCCAGTTATCACTTCTTCACATCACACTGCTCCGATAAATCCAGGGATCAATCCATTCGCGGGTGAATTCATAAAAAATTTTTTTATTAAAATTAGAAAATTTATTGACAAGTGAAAAATATTAATGTAAGTGAAAATGAGTTGTGCGCACTCCGGCAATCGGTACGGCTCTGAAGAAGTATCACAACACAGAGGACAGGAGCGAAAAGCAGAGAATTGAAGTCACGGGGGGGCGGCTTTTTCCCCCAACATTTGTGGGCACAAGTTGTGTTGCAGACGGGATCGACCAATCGGCGTTACGCTAGCGAGGTTCGTTAGGGTAACCAGTTACCATTACAAAGAGGCTTTCTGTGTGCCAGGTTTTATACCTGTAGAGACCAGGGCACGATCTAAGAAAGTGGGGGGGGGGGGGGGGGGGGGGGGGGGGGGGGGGGGGGGGGGGGGGGGGGTGGGGTGAGAAAACCACCCACGGCCTTCCAACCACGCCGACACGCGACTTCCGGCACCAGGCAGGTGGGCACGCCACTACGAGGATAAACTGAGGGGCAAAACCGACGTATCCTTAGCCGCCTCGCTCCGTCTTCATGTACTTCTTCCCTTCAATAGGGGACGTCCTGATTTATTTCGACTTTGTTAAATTTTTTTTTTCACGTTTTTTTTCTTCATTATCATTTGGTGGAACGTTAATTGCACATGTCATGGTCAGTTTTTTTTGCAGTTATTCAGAGTTGGGCTGGTGGAAAATGAGAAAATGTAATTAAAGTATTTTTGTTATTTTTTTCGATTTGGTCAAGTCATGGAAAAGGAAAATTGGGGCGGGGGGGAGGGGGGGGGGGGGAGGTAATGGAATGACGAAATTGTATTCGAAATTCAGGTTGAATATTTGAAAGTTGGGGACAATCAACGAAAATGATTTGCAAGAATAATCAAATTTCTGGATTTTTTTTTTTTTTTAATTTTGAATTTTCGGATTTTTGGGAAGTTATTGTATTGATTTTGAAATCAATTTTTGTTTTATTTTGCTACCAATATTATGAGGGTAGTAGAGACCATGTGTGTGTATGTGTGAGTGAATGTGAGGAAGACTTCCCGATAATCAAGTTACAACAAAATTGATTGTAAGGGTTTGGGGTGTTTCACAGGATTTAAATCTAGGTTGTCCAGAAATTATTAGCATAATGACACATTGATCAGAGTTTGGTCATGAAAGAAAATAAGAAACGGGATGTTCGTGTGACCCTCGACGGACGGCATCATTAACTTCTCGATAGGCGCGTGCGCGCGCGCGTGTGTGTGTGTGTGTGTGTGCGTGCGTATACTAAGAACGCTCAGGAGTTTGCGTACAAACCCATAGAAGTACAGTCACACACACATATACACAGATACACATATGCACACACGCATACACATACACACACACATATACACATACACACACACATATACACATACACACACACATATACACATACACACACACATATACACAGACACACACACACATTTTTCGAACACTGAGTAGGGATGACAGGAAACATCAAATAAAGATAAAATATCTCGCAAAATTCACTTTCGATTTTCGGAGTGATTACAATAACTTCAGTAGATCGGGAAATAAAAGACAAAAAATTAATACAGTCAAATAATTCAGCGTTGTAAAACAGGATGCAAGAATGATGATGATGATCATGATCATAATCATTGATTGCCAAATGATCCTTTCGGAGAAAATTTCCATCGATACCTCACCTAAATGTTGCATTAGTGGTTTATTATTTTGCTTACTGGAACCACCCGGAAAATATTTTGTGCGTCAGGGGCAATTGTTCAGTCGCCTGAGTCATACTGTTGTTTGTAGTATTCCCTGGAAAGGAGTGGGCGTTGAGTATCGGGCAGTATGCAAATTTGATGCCCTGCATATGAATCGGAGTATGTCGTAAAATATTGGAAATACGGGATTTGATGCTTATGAAAGAAAAGAAAATATTGTGAGCAGAGCTGAATGAAGTTCATTGAATAATTAACTTCAGGTGGGAAATTCCAAGCTTTAACAATCGGCCCAAGCTTGGGACAGTCTTGTTTTACTAAGCCTCAGCATCCTAGGTTGGGCTTTGCTTGTACCAGTGGTGATACCAGTCTTTTGCCAAGGCTGCCAACCAAGACCATGGATACCAAATTTGGATCAGTATTGGCACAGGGCTGGCACCCAAGCCTGGCTATTGCCGGATTAGTACCAGCCTGAATCCACAATCACATTTTACGTTAAGGCTTACTTGCCAGCCTTGGTACAGCCTAGGACCAGGTCCGGAGTTCAAGGGTCGGTTATACCACGTAATTCTCGATCAGGCCTGGCGCTTGCCAATCCTTAACTTGGTCGCCAGACTTGTCTCAGTCCAAATATCAAGCTAGGCCCAGGCTAAATTACCAGTCCAATTCCCATCCTTGGGCCTAGCTTGACCCAATGTTCCAGACAGGACTAGCACCGGCTCGTTTGCGAAGACCGGGACGGGTCAGGCAAGGCTAGGGACTAGTCTGGGTCAGGCCTGGGCCACTTGCTATACATATTTCTCCCGTCTAGTTCAATTCAACAATAAATTAAGATGTTACCCCAACATTCCGCATTGCAGTGGCCGGCAGTCACAATCCCCTGACATAATAAATTACTAGACAACAACTTGCCCAGAAACACCAGGACAATTTGCATCGAACAGGATTTACATGTGTCAATCTCCTACACTCCGGCTTGATTTCTTAATAGCTTTATTTTAGACATGTAACAAGAATCTGTGACCTTGTGGGTGGATACCACCTCACCCATTAAGATGTTGCATAATTACACAAATAAAAAATCTTGGATGATAGAAAAAAATTGTTGACGTGCAGAAAATTACATTGAATGAAATTGCTCGCCACATTAGCATACGTAATCTTTTCCATATTTTATGCTGATATTTCTGGCGAATGGTTCATTTTTCTTGGTAGTCATTGCTGATTAGATAATGGCGCAGTTATTACTAAATGGCGCTCTTTATTCCCCGTGGTGACTTTGTAGTGGGTCATTGCGGCCTGCCATAATCAATGTTCATTATCATTGACGACTAATGACAAGTTTTTGATTAGGGACTCCGAGCTTCATAGTTCAAGGAACATTGTGGTGTATCAGTACAATGTTCTCCGCGCGACACTGTGGTCGGTACTTTAGAAATTTCGTGTCCAATAGCCTAAAACATGGGAGTTTTGGGGAGAATTCGTGGAAAAGATTGGGTAAGTGACTGTGATTTTTCTAAAAAGTGTTGAATGAAGAAGCTAATAGAACACATGTTCCCCGGATGAAATTTCGGAGATGAAAATTTCCCCAGAGATTTGTCCAATTTTTAAATCTGCGAACGGACGAACCACGGCCGAGAAGGTGGAGGGGTAGAGGACAATATCCATCCCGAGAAATCTAAGACATACCCGCCCCATGAATGACTATGCAAAATTATCAATCAATTGGAAAGTAAACATGCTATTACGGAACTGGATATTACGCCGACAGCAATGGAGGCTGGCCCTTTGAAGCAAAGCGTTCTGCGATGACGATGAGCGCTTGAAAGCAATGGTTAAGACTTTTAGTGCTGAAGATGTTAATGGTTACTCGAAGAACATCGTAAATGTTGTGAATCATTGAGGCGGGCCTTTATTTGTTACGGAATAATTATGCCGCGAATTCTTGCATTGATCACTCAATTTCGTGTAAAAACAAAGTAGTTTTTATTTACTAATACAAAGATAAAATTTTGAGAATACTATAGACTTTAGGTTAGGGTCATAAATCCATTTGATTATCCGAGAAACTTGAACCTCTAAATGTAATGGCTGAATAACACGTGGAAGACTCACAAATTCTGTTTTTTTCAATTTTCAAAAAAAAAAAAGGGAAAAATAAATCCAACCAAACCATTCAAAGTCACGTCAGTTTCAAGTGAACTACACATGGGGCCTTGTGCTCACGCTGGACCTATAAACCTATGCAGAGAAAGGACTCAGTCCCATTGTCAGATACTTCAACCAAGGAGCGCCACTCGCCTCCCACCCTATTTTCATAAACCAATGAAACTGCCAAAATATTTTGGAATCCACCTACTCACTCTTGCAGACAACTTAAAACATGAAATTGTTAGAGAATACTCTCTCCGCAATAGCCGAGACGCAATAGTCAATCGAATCAGTGTCCTGTATCTAAGACGGAATAAATGCAACTGAACCTCAATCACAATGTGATGCGGAATGAACCTCAATCACAGGTGTTTCAGATTGGTTTAAAACAAGGGGTTATTAAATAAATTCCTTTATTTTGAACTAAATTACTAGAATTACTCAGGTGAATACGTAGCCTGGGCGCCACTTGGTGGAGACAATAGTGATGATGACGAACAAAATCGGGCAATGTTGAATTTTCATGCAGGTTTTCTGATGTTCGCAAATTGAAAAATTGGAGAAATGTTGCAGCGGACATGCTGTTCGTGGGAGAGATTTTTGTTGAGGAGATTGTATCCGGGGGAAGATATTATTTGCAACCAAATGTCATGCTCAGTGTAGGCGAATATGCATACAACTCATTTTGGATTTTATCGCGAATTGGTGAATGGGATATTGGAGAATTGGATACGTAGACCGGATGCCAAATAATGATATTTATTGAACAGGTAAGGGTCCCTTAGTAAGGACCCTGACGACTCAGGACAATTTATCCTACAAAAAAACTTCGGGCAGTGTTCCCTTGGTGGATATGACAGTGGGTCAATTGCTAGAAAGGGCAGGTGCTAATTGGCCAAATCGGGAAGCGTTTGTCTCCGTCCCACAAGGAGTTCGATTAACATACAAACAGGTCCTGAATAGGGCGGACAGAATAGCAGCTGGACTGAGAAAATTGGGACTTGAACATGGTGATAGGGTTGCCATATGGGGGCCCAACGATGTGGAGTGGTGTCTCGCATTTTTGGGAATAGCCAGAGCTGGCCTGGTGGGTGTTGGTATCAATCCAGCTTATCGCCAGAGTGAGCTTGATTATTGCATTGATAAGGTGCAGGTTAAGGCTGTCATAGCAGCAACAACCTTCAAAACTCAGGATTATGCTGGGATGCTGCTGCAGACCAAGAATGCGGTCAAATGTCTCCAGCATATTATCTTGTGGTCACCTGATCATCACACGTGAGTATAATTATATATTTGTGTATTTTGAAAATATCCCGGTTTGATTGGTCTTGCCTAATAAAAAATACTGGACTTTCAATAAATAAAAAAATATTGATTCAATTTTTTTCCTAAAAAAAACGTGCGAACACGGGGTGTCCCACCAGTTACCGGGGAAGCAGCTGCGTTCAGTGGCTGCATGCCAGTTCAGGAGGGTTGAACCAAATTTGAATAATTTTTTCAATCTTATTTAGGGTAATGGTGGTTCAGACTGTAGAAGTTATGTTGAACTTAGCACGTGTAGCAACTGTATCGAACAACTCTGCTGAACAACTTTGGTAAACAACTCTGTTGAACAACTTTGGTAAACAACTCTGTTGAACAACTTTGTTGAACAACTTTGTTGAACAACTTTGTTGAACAACTTTGTTGAACAACTTTGTTGAACAACTTTGTTGAACAACTTTGTTGAACAGCTTTGTTGAACAACTTTGTTGAACAACTTTGTTGAACAACTTTGTTGAACAACTTTGTTGAACAACTTTGTTGAACAACTTTGTTGAATAACTTTGTTGAACAACTTTGTTGAACAACTCTGTTGAACAATTCTGTTGAACAACTCTGTTGAACAACTCTGTTGAACAACTCTGTTGAACAACTCTGTTGAACAACTCTGTTGAACAACTCGGTTGAACAACCCTGTTGAACAACTCTGTTGAACAACTCGGTTGAACAACTCGGTTGAACAACCCTGTTGAACAACTCTGTTGAACAACTCGGTTGAACAACTCTGTTGAACAACTCTGTTGAACACCTCTGTTGAACAACTCTGTTGAACAACTCTGTTGAACAACTCCGTTGAACAACTCTGTTGAACAACTCTGTTGAACAACTCGGTTGAACAACCCTGTTGAACAACTCTGTTGAACAACTCGGTTGAACAACTCGGTTGAACAACTCGGTTGAACAACCCTGTTGAACAACTCTGTTGAACAACTCTGTTGAACAACTCTGTTGAACAACTCTGTTGAACAACTCTGTTGAACAACTCTGTTGAACAACTCTGTTGAACAACTCTGTTGAACAACTCTGTTGAACAACTCTGTTGAACAACTCTGTTGAACAACTCTGTTGAACAACTCTGTTGAACAACTCTGTGGAACAACTCCATTGAACAACTGTATTGACCGACTTCATTGAACAACTTTGTTGGACGACTCTATTGCACAACCCTGTTGAACGATTCCGTTGAACTCTATATCGACAAACTGGGCCCTTTTCATACAGACGTAAACATACAATATAGCCACATCCAATATACCATTTACATGCCTCCCGATTCACCGCTTGATATATAACAATGCATTCAATCGAGTTTGAGCATGAAGAGAATCAGATTTCACTATACACATACTTTGATAACTCGGATTCGCTGTTTCAATGCCATTGCAAAATCTGAATAAAAACCTTACTTGTGTAGCAAAGTGAGATTTACGAAATAGATTCTCACGAAAATTTCACCATCATACGTCTATTATCTCATGCAAAGTACTATGATTGACCACTTTGGGTATAGAACTGTCAATCAGTTACCATCAAACTTGAATTCATTATGTGGTATTTTTAACATGCACATTGTGTGAGCATGATTTGTCATGCAAATCCGCAGAATGTAAAATTGGAAAAAAAAAATACTGATTGATGGGCCACCTTCGCCCTGAATATTACCCCTGGAAGTTCACTTGCAATTAGGTTAATGGTTTCGTCTATTTATTCACACGTAAAACCCGCAATTCAATGTACTAACCACTTTCAACTGGAGAATTGAAATCAATAAATTTTCGTTACATTCGATCGTTTTTTTTTCCTGTTTCATAGAGGCGCATATCGACTCGTGGATATTGAATCGCTCGGAAGTACGTTGGACATAGAAGCAATTGGGAAAACACAGGAAGAAATTTCACCTTATGATACTTGCAATATTCAGTTTACATCTGGAACAACAGGTTCGCCAAAAGCACCAATGATCTCTCATAGATCATTCGTTAATAATGGAATTCAGGTATTTTCAACGTGAGCATCAGAGATCCCTCTTTCAACTTTATTTACTCATACCTCCTTAATGGTGCAGCCTATAGGAAAGAATCATCCTACATGAAATGTGTATTTTCACATAGGGAATAAGTTTCTTTAGATAAGTTTCTCGGTAATTCAATATTTCATTCAGTGAAACAGTAAGAACAATATATATATATATATCCCTATATACATACATATACCATATACATCACATATATATTTGCATATATACACATCACATATATATATATATATATCTCACCCATAGCCGGGGGCGGGGGGGGGGGGGGGGGAGAGGTGGCTGGATGAACATGGGCGTGCCGGTGTGGGTGAATGGGCGGATGGGCTGAGTGGCTGTGGGCGGGGGGAGGGGTGGCTGGATGGACATGGGCGTGTCAGTGAGGATACGCTGGGTGGCTGTGGGTGGGTGGGTGGGTAGGTTGGGCGGTCGTGGGCGGGTGCGCAGGTGTGGATGGTTGTGGGCGGGCGGGGGGTGGTGGCTGAATGGACATGGGCGTGTCAGTGAGGATGCGCTGGGTGGCTGTGGGTGGGTGGGTAGGCGGGTTCGGCGGTCGTGGGCGGGTGCGCAGGTGTGGGTGGTTGTGGGCGGGCGGGGGGTGGTGGCTGAATGGACATGGGCGTGTCAGTGAGGATGCGCTGGGTGGCTGTGGGTGGGTGGGTAGGCGGGTTCGGCGGTCGTGGGCGGGTGCGCAGGTGTGGGTGGTTGTGGGCGGGCGGGGGGTGGTGGCTGAATGGACATGGGCGTGTCAGTGAGGATGAGTTGGGCGGCTGTGGGCGGGGGGAGGGGGTGGCTGGGTGGACATGGGCGTGTCAGCGTCGATGGGTCGGCGGGTGCGATATGTATATGTATATATATGTGATGAAATCGAAAAAGTTTTTTGGATTCAATTACCTGGCGCTAATACTTTACATCAAAGTCCGCAGAGAGAGTTAAATTTCCCGAGGACCACCACAGAATTTGCTTCAACGTGCCGTTTTTTCACGTATTTGGCATCGTTCAAGGATTGATGACAATGTTACACAGCGGCTCAACGGTCATACTTGAATCGCCGAGTTTTAATCCAAAGGCTGCAATTGATGCGATAGTGAAGGAGAAGTGCACGGGCACCTATGGGACACCTACAATGTTGGTATGAATTACCATATATACATATTAATTGGCCATAAACAAAATTTTGAAAATCGTAGTACGCAAAATCCAAATTTTGAATTTTGGCGCCAACCATGAATAATTTTTTCATTTTCGTTTTTTCGTACAAAAGTATAACATCCATTAGGGGCGGAGGAGGGGGGGGGGGGGCGGCTTACACTACACTGTTCTCCAGGTTGCACTTGGTTCCAGTTTTGGAAAAATAAAAACCAGCAAAACTTCAAGATCAACTCCATGAGTACCAAAAGTGGAAACTGCAGAACGATGATATTATCACAGAATTCCGATAATTTATCAATGACTCAATTTTTTTTCAAAGGTCAGTTTGCTGAGCATGCAACAGCGATTGGAAGCGCCGATGGACTCCCTTAAATTTGTCCTGACCGGCGGCGCCAATGCCTCACCGGACCTCGTAAAAAATATGTGGAGCACATTCGACTTGGATAATTTTTTTGTAAGTTATTTTGGGATATTTAAGTCGTTAGAGTATACAAGGAGTTAGTTAAAACGTTATTCGATCCGTAAGGGGTCGATGACTTGGGTCATTCATTCCTATCTATGCACATATCTTCCGCGCTGAAAATTCATGTGCATATTCCCTATATCCAGAAGGTGGATTCTTCGGGGTTGGATCGATAGAATGAACGTCCGGCAAATTGTTCCAGGATTAACTTAATTTTCACTCTCACAGAAATTTACATATTGCATATTCTCTGTTACCTGAATTAGCCACATTTTGGTAAACTATATTCTGAATAAATGGGCTGTGGGTTTGGCCCTCCGCGGGCCAAAATTATAACTTCCCGATGTCTGCGGGTGTGTGTGTACTCTCTTTCCAATCTCTCATTTTTCTCACCATAGAGCTCTCCAAATGATTTCAATTGTTTATAACGCTCTAACGCCGAAGCGGTTAAAGATACGAAAAAAGTCAAAGGACACAAAATATGTATTTTTTTATAAGGAACAACATTTATTGGACACATTTTTGCGTAACTATAATATTTCGTGAGATACAGCGTTATGAACAATTGAAATTGTTAATAGCAATAGAAACCAAGAGACATATATGGAGCAAAAACTAATCAGCTCTAAGTTACGGCAAGACGCTTCGATTGCGTCATACAGGACCTCGACCGGATGATTTGTTCACGAGAAATCGTTCCGGGAAATTTTTGGTTACATACGTACATCGACACACACACACATACACACATACAGACATTTTGTTTTAAATAGTATAGAACGGTCAGAAAGACCATCAGGCCCATTTATTTGCCATATTTTTAGGATAAAAAAAATGTTCCAGATGATTTACGGATTGACGGAAAGCACTGCTGTTATGTTCTCATCTCTCCCTGGGGAGCCACGTGAATTGACCGAGTCAACGGTTGGATGTTTGCAGTGTCATTACGAAGCTAAAGTGAGTAACTTGGTAGCAGAATGGAACAAGTTCAGGCGTTGACATCAATTATTATTACTAGGTAGTCGATGAGGCAGGGGCACTAGTGCCTTTTGGCACACCTGGAGAGTTATTGGCCAGGGGATATAGCATCATGATGGGGTATTCCGGTGATCCCCAAGCCACCCAGAAAACGATCGATGCAGACGGTTGGCTGAGAACCGGCGACAAGTTTGTACTTAGGGAGGATGGGTATGGCCAAATTGTCGGGCGCATCAAAGACATGATAATCCGTGGAGGTGAAAATATCTATCCAAAGGTGAAATATGTGTTTTTTAAAGACAGAGTTTGACAACAGAGTTTGACAACAGAGTTTGACAACAGAGTTTGACAACAGAGTTTGACAGCAGAGTTTGACAACAGAGTTTGACAACAGAGTTTGACAACAGAGTTTGACAACAGAGTTTGACAACAGAGTTTGACAACAGAGTTTGACAATAGAGTTTGACAACAGAGTTTGACAACAGAGTTTGACAACAGAGTTTGACAACAGAGTTTGACAACAGAGTTTGACAACAGAGTTTGACAACAGAGTTTGACAATAGAGTTTGACAACAGAGTTTGACAACAGATTTTGAGAACAGATTTTGAAAACAGATTTCGAAAACAGATTTTGAAAACAGATTTTGAAACCAGATTTTGAGAACAGATTTTGCAAATAGATGTTGAAAACAGATTTTGAAACCAGGTTTTGAAAACAGACGTTGAAGACAGATTTTCAAAACAGATTTTGAAAATAGATGTTGAAAACAGATTTTGAAGACAGATTTTATAAACAGCTGTTGAAAACAGATTTTGAAAATACCTGTTGAAAACAGATTTTCAAAACAGATGTTCGAAACAGATTTTGAAAACAGATTTTGACAACGGATTTTTAAGATAGATTTTGAAAACAGATTTTGACAACAGATTTTAGAGACTGATTTTGAAACAGATTTTGCAAATTGATCTTGAAAACAGATTTTGAAAACAGGTTTTGAAAATAGATTTTGAAAACAGATTTTTCAAACAGATTTTGAAAACAGATTTTTCAAACAGATTTTGAAAACAGATTTTGAAAACAGATTTTTAAAACAGATTTTGAAAACAGATTTTTAAAACAGATGTTTAAAACAGATTTTTAAAACCGATTTTTAAAACCGATTTTTAAAACAGATTTTTGAAACAGAATTCAATTGTTGATTGACCATTTTGTTTAGGATTTTTTCTGAATTATCGATACAGGAAAAAAAAACGATACGTAAATTTTTATGTCCGACTATTGCATGGCTATATCCCTTTTCCGTTGAAACCGAGACCATGGGTTTTAGGGTTCGCCAATTGCATATGGAATGCCCATATATGCACACACGTTGTTTGCCGTCTGAGTACAAAAGAAATCATTGTAAAAATAATACAGTTTTTAATAATGTTATTCCAGGAAATCGAGGGCTTCTTGGAGACGCATTCTGATATTCTAGAAGCTCAAGTCTTTGGTGTTGCCGACGAAGTTTATGGGGAGGAGGTTTGTGCTTGTATCAGACTCAAAGGAGATGCAAAACTATCTGCTGAAAATGTGAGATTCTATGCTAAGGGGAGAATCGCTCACTTTAAAATACCGCGATACATTTTCTCCGTGGATGAATTTCCAAAGACAACCAGCGGGAAAATTCAGAAATTCAAATTGAGAGAGGAGTTGGAGAGGAAAAAACTTTTGCCTCAAGTTAATGCTCAATAAACTTGTTAATAATAATTGTTAATAGTTCATTTTTTACAATAGATATAATAATATAAGAAAAATTGAGAAGATTTACCAAATGTTAATTAATTTTCCAGTCCACCCCTCCCCCCCCCCCCCCCCCGCCTCCTCAAAACCACCCTTATATGAATTGTAAATTTATGAGTTTATGAGGAGTAAAAAATATTTTATTCCGTCGAAACTGAGAACGTACAAAATGGACATTATAAAGAGACTCACGATGATATTTTTCGTTAACCATGATTAGAATAGAAAGTAAAAGATGACATAATGATTATTACATTTAGTATTTGATACTGGAGATGTTAGTATACATTTCCATTACAAAGATTACACAACTAATCTAAAACGAATTTGTGATGATTATTTTCATTTTTCTGTGGCGCATAATGTTTCCAATTGTGCGCCATTAATTGAAAGAGAAACTACGACCGTGATTCGGTGCAGGGGCCAGTAGTATTATCAGCACAGGCACACGTTCTACCACCTCTACCGTCGGGAAGGCACAGCTGATCCTTGTGACACCGTCCGTTATCGTACTGGCACACGTTCGACACTGCAATTAATTATGGATAAGTATTTGCCCACCCACGTATAGCCATCCCATACCGCCAACCCCCCCCCCCCCCCCCCACTCACATACACCCACCCATCCACATTCACCCGCCCTGCGCTCACCCACCCTACATGCAGCCATCCACCCACCCTCCCACATACGACCACGCACCCACCCATTCACTTACAACCAGCACAGACGACCACCTCCCCACCCTCCCACATACGAGCCACCCACCCGCCCACTTACAATCACCCATCTACCCACTTACAACAACCCACCCACTTACAACCAACCACCCACCCACCTACACAACCAGAACACCCACCCACCCACTCACACCCACGCACCCACTTACAACCACCCACCCACCCACATACAACAACCCACCCACATACAACAACCCACCCACATACAACAACCTACCCACATACAACAACCCACCCACATACAACAACCCCCCCACCCACCCACATACAACAACCCCCCCCCACCCACCCACATACAGCCAAACACCCACCCACCTACGTACAGCCACCCACATATAACCAACCACCCACCCACCCGCATAGAGCCACCCACTCATCCGCATACATCCACCCAGCCACCCACCTACTTACCCCCAGCCACCCACCCAAACACACACACGGTTAGATATATGCATTATCTGAACAATCATCTGAAATCAGCCTAATGATCTTGCAACGACACACTTTGGTAAAACAAAAAAAAACAAAATTGACTACTCAATAGTCAATAAAAATGATCTCACTTCTTGGACATTGCTCAGGTACTGCAGTAATTCCATACAATTTCCCACTGCCACCAGGTGGAATTGGCAGTGACTTTAGCCGTTCGCTCGTGTGCTTCGATATCGCTTCGATTTTATGACTGTAAAGATAAAATTGAATTTATTGGCATGGTATCATCGGTACAGTGGTGATGTAATGGGGGAATCCTTACGTTTTCCAATCGGACCAGTAGTATATATCAGCAGAAATAGCAAGGCCGAAGGGATAAGACAGATCTTTCTCAACAACGTGAACACGTTTGTTGTCGATGGGGGTGCAACCTTCGGAAAGATAAAAAAATTAGGTCTTCTCACTAATATTGAGAAAAAAAAATGAAAAATTTACGGAACGTAAATGAGAGAATAACTGGAGGACATACTTATCGTAAAAGTGCCAGCATCTGCCCAGCACAGTTCATCAGTTGCCCAATCGATCGCCAGTGAATTTGGTAATTTCACAGTTTCCCCTTGTAAAAATATTTCCCTCTGGGTGCCATCCTCATTGGACCACTCGATTTTCGGTGTCACTCGATTCCAATCAGACCAGAAAATTTTTCCCCGGTAGGGGTGTACCGCGATACCCCGCGGATTCACCAGACCGTCTGACACCAGCACTTTGCGTTTTTTAGTCTCAAGACTGGCAACCTCAATTGTCCCCCTGCCCGAATCCGTCCAGAAGATATTCCGGGATACCCAGTCGATGGAGAGGCCCTCAGGACTGCTGACATCCGTTATAAATGTCTCCACGGATCCATTGTACGCCAGCGAAATGATCTTCGCGCCTGTAAATCATTGATACCAAATCTGACAAATTTTCGTGATGCGCGCCTAAACAGATTTTTTTTTTTTTTTTTTTTATTTTTTTTTTATTTTACATCGCTCCACTACCTTACGGTTTGTATTCGCGAATCTAATCACGACTTTAAATTGTTAGATCTCACAATACTGGCCGACCGGTATTTGAACTCGGAACCTTTCGCGGTCAGGCCAATGATCTTACCGACTGCGCCGGGCCATCGGCAGACTGAATAAGATTTATACGGCTGGTTCAAACCTGTAATGTCGCTGGAGTACGCCCTGCCATTTGGACAATCGATGTCAATAGCAATAGCCATCTGCGAATAGGCCAAGTTGATGGGTGAGCCAGGATATGCTGCAGTTGGGAAGTAAGGAATCCTATGGTTGGCCATGCCCTGATTAACAAGCAGAAAATTGGCCGGGTGCTTTGGCTTGAGCTTGCACTCCAACCCATCTCCATGAAATCCATCATTGCAGACACAAGCAAAGTGGCTCGGTGTGACTGGAGCGCACGTGGCATCGCGCGAGCAGTGCTCGGGATTCTGACGACAGGACACCTGAGCTCTGCACGTAAAACCGTCACCGTAGAATCCCTAAAATTGCATAGACAAAATCATAGTTTGGCCAATAGGCTCCGAGAATATACTGATACGGCTTATCAAATTGTGGAGAAGACATCTGAATGCTTACCGGTAAGCAGACACAGGCATAATTCGTTGATGTCTGATTGTATCCGCATACAGCGTTGCTTCCACAATTATTCAATACATTGCATCCAATATGATCCTCAACACACTGATTGATACCATCACCATGGAATCCACTCATGCAGGCACACTTGTAACCATCACCACTCATTGTAATGCACTGTGCATTGACATGACACTGTGATGGATTGGTGGAGCAATCAGCGACCACACATTGGCCATCCACAGTGTTGAATCCGGGATTGCACGTGCACTCGTAACGTGATTTTGAGTGATTGTAGGAGCAGATCTCATTCTGGCCGCAATCTGCATGATCGGTGCAGGCATCTACACGTAGGAAATTGGATTAATTACGTTTAACTATCTTTTGGAATGGATTTTTCAAGAACTATCAAATGCATGCTAGCGATGCCCTCGGGCGTTGATGTGCGACTACTCATAGGTCAATAATTAAAATGAAAATGCACCAATCGGATTGCAGGTAGTTCCATCTCCCTCAAATCCAGGATTGCAGACACATTTGGCTATGGGCTCGTCAGGTCGACAAGAGGCGTTGGGATCGCAAATGTCAACTTCCATACACGATACATCTATTTACAAAATTAGTCGGGGAATATTTACAGTGAAGCGTATCCAATTGCAATCATTTCACTATATACATACATTAGTTGTAGTGTATGAGGAATGCAAACATACCTGCTTTGGCACACTCAATACCATCGCCTTCGTAACCTTCATTGCATTGACATTCGTAATCCTCGGTTGCTGAGATGAATACACATTGAGCGTACGGATGACATGTGTTTACGACGTTGCATGATACTGTACAACGAGCGAATGTATTTTGTAAATTATGTGACATAAAATTCATTATGAGTCAAATTGTATTAGTAGAATATTGTGCACTTGCGGGGGAATTTGGTTAAAGAGTGACGCCAGGAATAATTGGGGACGGAAATGATTCAGTAGTGAAGTGATGCAAGGTTTTACTTTTTTTAACGTAAATTTTTTTTCTTTTAGTGAAACTTCTTATGGGACTATCTGAAGGTGTTACGCTTAGGGGTCATAGTAACGGGCCATAGTAACGGGCTATAGCAACGCGCCATAGTAACGGGCTATAGCAACGCGCCATAGCAACACAGCATGGCAACGCGCCATAGCAACGCGCCATGGCAACGCGCCATAGCAACGCGCCATGGCAACGCGCCATGGCAACGCGTCATAGCAACGTGTCATAGCAACGTGTCATGGCAACGCGTCATAGCAACGCGTCATAGCAACGCACCATAGCAACGCGCCATAGCAACGCGCCATAGCAACGCGCCATAGCAACGTGCCATGGCAACGTGCCATGGCAACGTGCCATGGCAACGGACCATAGCAATGCGCCATGGAAACGGGCCATAGCGACGTCTATAGCAACACGCCATAGCAACGGGCCATAGCAACGGGTCATACTAACGGGCCATAGCAACGCCATGGCAACGCTAATGTTAATGTTTTTCGGTCTAAGGGAGAGAGCGCCATCTTGGTACTAACCTAATCGATATAGGTGGAGTGGGTGGTGGGAGGGGGGGGGGTAACCAACCCATCCTGACCCAGCATTTTTTCTAGGTTCACTCTTGAATTAGTAACGTTCTATAGCTTTCCCCATGTAATCAATAGTTTATGTATTTATACTAGGCGTTAGGTGTTTATGATCTAAGGAAATTAAAAGAGCCGAAATAATTCATGCGTACATTGGGCACCAGTGGGACCCATCGTGTCGTGCTTATACCCAGGCTGTGGAATGCAAATATCATCCTCGTGTTTGTAATCGTAGCCCCATGGACAAATGCACTTATCCTCATAGCATTCCGGAATTGGTTGCGCTGATACTAAAATTTGTCTATTATTGTCAGTGTTTGTTACAAGCAAAGATGCATCATCATGCAACGAGACATTGTTGATAAGATTGATACTTACGATCACGATGGGGCTCAGTTGTGCTGGTTCCCGAATTGTCTGGCTGAGCTTTAACGCAAGCGTTGTCCCGTACTTCCCATCCTGGGGGACACCAACATAGCCCGCTGGAGCATCTGGGCTCGGGGGTCTCCTCGGGATAACAATTATAACCATCACCTTTACAAATAAACAGATCTCAGTTGCTATTCGCAATTTTATTCAAAATTGTGGTTGTAAAATTGCCAATTTTACCGACAAATCCAGGCAGGCATAGGCAAACGTGCGACTGCTTTTGGTGGTCGTAGGTACATTCCCCTTGGGGTGAGCAGTTATTGGCTAAATTGCAGGGATCTGTAAGCAGGGGTGATAGAATTATGAAGTGGTAACGGTACCAGCTGTCAAAATTGTTATAGCATTGGACACCGAACGGATTATCACTCTCGGTCGTTGATTGATATTTCAAGGTCGAGACTGGAGAACAAATGGAGAACTGGAGAACAATATTTGTTGGTTCTTTAATTAGAATTATGGACTCGCCATTTGGAAAAAACACTTGTCCTTTGGTCCAATTAATGTTACGTTGATCCTCATGTTGAGCTTTTTGAATGTTTGACCTTGAGATCTGCGTCAAGGTCAACGTGACCTTGACGAAAGTCACATCACGATTGGCATCAAATAAAAATGTGAAAAAAAATGTCATCGATTTGGGAAAGGATACCTGGATATCAAGCTTTCGAGCTTTCGAGCTTTCACATTGTCATTTAATATTTTTCAATATTCAATCATATCATTATTATTCATATTCCATCAATTGTACATTTCAAATTCTGATATTTTTTTTTTTTTCAAATTTTGCATATTTGGAAAAGCTCAATTTGAGCTTTTCGAATTTACCAATTTAGGATTATCATCTTCAGCTTTACGTTCAGGTTGAAGCTTTCGGAACGAGAAAGCTCATGCTTCCTTGAAGTTGTAGTCGAGCTTTTTGAGAGTCATCCCAAGATTTTCAGAAAGCTCAAGTTGAGCTTTTCGAGGGTTTTAACTGGATATGATCCTTAAGTTGCTGTTATCAGAAAGCTCAGTATTTTTTTGGCCTATTCCAAAAATATGGATTCCCCTGAACCATCTGAAGTAGCTATATTTATAATGCGATAGTAAAAGCTCGACAGAATATAAGTAACACAAATGATTCTGTTGTCAAAAAAAAAAAACAAAAAAAAAATTATGCTTTTTTTCGCCTATGGAGCAATCCGATTTATCGACTCATGAACCAATACCGCAGAGAGAAAAATTACCAACCAGCGGTTATAACGTTTTCTGCTGGAAAAAAGCTCATTATCGATCGCCAGTGCTTACCTTCAGCTGGGAAGCATCCTTGATCGGTCTTCACGAAACCTGCGACGCATGAGCAGATGGGTTGCTCATTTACCATTCGGCACTCCTCGTAATCGCCACAACGGGTATCCTCACAAGTGCCAAGTCCTTGAAGGTACAGATACAAATTTTTATCACCAACACATCACACAGGGGTGAAAATTTCATCTGAATTTTTCGATTTTTTGGGGTCGACGACAGATTCGATTTGCTTTGAAATTCCATAACAATGATATTTGTTCTCGAATTTCACGGAATATTCAGACTTGATTTTCATCCCAGACTCTGAAGAAGTGAAATTCTAGATCCTAAACCTTCTTAAATTTAGAATGAAACATAATGTCGAATCGTCCCCAAATTGCACCAGAGAATTCCCGTTAACATTGCCGTTCATCAACCGATTGCTTAAGGTGATGATGTACTAATAGTGTAGACGTAATCAAAGTAAAAAAAGAATCATACTCTCACAAACTCTGCCATCACCGTAAAATCCGGGTTTGCATTCACAGGTATGACCTCCCTCGTTATTAATACATTGTGCATCAGGTGAACACAGATGATAGCCTGCTGTGCACTCGTTTATATCGACGCAATTGGCGGTTCCATCTTCCTCGTAAAGTTGTTGATATCTAAAAAATTTTATGGTACTATATTATCGGTTTGTTTATATTCCACATTCCACGATAGGTTGAGATATTCTAATGGCGGCCTCATGGTTTCCACTACATACACCCCCACACACACACACGCACACCCCCACTCACCCACCCGCAAACACTCATTGACCCACCCACCCACACTCACCCGCCGACCCACTCACTTACCCACTCACTCACTTACCCACCCACTCACCCACCCACCCACCCACCCACCCACCCACCCACTCACCCACTCACCCACTCAACCACCCATTTACCCACTCAACCACCCACTTACCCACTCACCCACCCACCCACTCAACCACCAACCCACCGACTCATTCACCCACATCCACCCACCTACCCACCCACACTCACCCACATACCCGCAAACACCCAGAAATACTCACACATACACACCCACCCCGATTTCCTCTTTCATTCCCAACGGAAAAACAATGACTTACCCAGTATTACAAACACATCTAAAATCATCCCCATCGACAACGCACGAGCTGTGTTCACCACAAGTCTCCCTCCCCTGAATACACGGATCTTCCTCTTCGAGTGGTGTCATTTTCGTATTCATCGCAAAACGAATGATGCCTTCTCTCGCTTCATAAGTAGTGAGTCCCCGTGAAAATTTGAGTTTTGTCGTGTTATCACCAGTGGATTTTACATGGGAGCAGCCGTGATAGGCAATGGTCTGATCAACCGAGAAAGGATACTCAGTTGGATTTCCGCTCAGCTTGTACTTCCGGCTACTGTGCGAACGTAGTACACCTCTTCGGTTAGAAGTGTAAACCTCTTCATAGTCGCCATAGTCGACCTTGGAGTCTGCCGGAAGTCTTGGCAATGTTCCCTGGATATCCGCTTCCATTTTCAATTGTCCAAAAACATCAAGGCCCAAATAAACACTCTTAATCGTAACTCGACTTCCGGTCGCTTCGAAAACCAACTCTGCTGTATGATTAAATAGTCCACCTGTAAATCGTAAGTTACCACTAATCAGTAAATAGACGGTGTAAATATCAGCAACATATTTAATGAGAAAGTTACGAGAGTTGATTCTTAAATTACGATTTGGTGTACATAGATTACTATCTGAAAGACGTAAATTACTTTGAATTGTCCGTAAATTATCTTTTCCAATATCGTAATTTACGGTCCCCAGCCGTAATTTACGGAGGAAGAAACGTAAATTACGTATTGTAATTTGCGGTCGACGAATCGTAAATTACATTTTCCAATATCATAATTTACGGTCGAGTAAACGTAAATTACGTTTTCCAATATCGTAATTCACGGCCGCAGAAACGTAAATTACGTTTTCCAATATTGTAATTGACGGTTGAGGAAACGTAAATTACGCGTTCCAATATTGTAATTTACGGTGCCCCAGCCGTAATTTACGGACGAGCAAACGTAATTTACGTATAGTAAGTTACGGTCGAGGAATCGTAAATTACCTTTTCGAATATCGTAATTTACGGTCGAGTAAACGTAAATTACGTTTTCCAATATCGTAATTTACGGCCGCAGCAACGTAAATTACGTTTTCCAATATCGTAATTTACGGTTCCCCAGACGTAATTTACGGACGAGAAACCGTAATTTTCGTATGGTAAGTTACGGTCGAGGAATCGTAAATTACGTTTTCCCAAATCGTAATTTACGGACGAGGAAACATACTTTACGATGTCGAATACGTAATTTACGAATAAAAAGTTGTAATTTACGATCCGCAATACGAAATTTAATAAGAATCGTAATTCCCGCCGTAATTAAAAATAATTAATTGCACAAAAAAAAATTCTAAATATAATTCCATTCTAAAAGTGCTTCATTGGATACTTTCAATTGAATATTTTGACCCCAACTTTTAGACCGGACACCATCAACAGGGCACGTTCTTCATGTTGCTCTAATACTGTTACTCAACTTGATGGATTTAATAGGTGGTGGAGTTGAAAAGTCAGCGGCTTTCAAGAACTAATCATTGTTACCTGTTAGCTGGTAGCCATTCTCTATCTCTCCCATTGGTTTAGCAAATAGCCACCCAATTACACCGCCCAGGGTACCTAATAATTGAAAGTCTTGGCCCACACTCTCTGGGATACGTGATAGCGCTGTATACGTTCTTCCGTCCTTGGTTTGCACGTAACATTGGAGATCCCGGGAGGGCAATTCTTGACCATTTAATCGTCCAGCGACTTTGCCAATTACGCGCAGAGGTAAATCTGTAATTTTTTTACATCGTTATGAAATATATCAAGGTCAAGTTAGCAGATGTAAATGGGGGCATTACCATTCGGCTGACAGGACTTTCCATTTCCAAAAAATCCTGGCTTACAGCTGCAGCAAAATCCGTACTCGTAATCCACACAGTTAGCTTTACTATGACATGTTGTAGCACCGGTCATGCACGTCTGATCGATTTGCATATGTGAGTCTGGAAACAGTTTGTTAACCACTTGACGCGCAAGTTGCACGTGGGTACTCGTTAGCAATGTTATTCGTAAAAATGATGCAAAAATTAGATAATTTTGAGTTCTTATGATTCCAATTGATAAAAAAATTAGTCAATGAAATTGCTTCTGAAAATGAAATTTTTGATGATGTCAAATTGAGGATTTACGTACTGTCTACATTATTGGGGACTTTCACATTGAACCCATCTGGAATTGGACCAACTTGGAAGACCCACTGACCGGGCCTGTTGACATTGGACCACCTGAAAATAACAGAACAATCGTTGAGAAAACAATTACTTTGCAGGGGCCTGGACCCTCGAAATCGGTTTCTTGTAGTAAAACAAAATTGGTTTGCCTAGTAATTGATTATGGGACCGTCAAAATTTTTTTTTTCAGACAATTTACCACTCCCTATGCATAAATTACGCCTGCAAAAACCGTAAATTACGCCAGCGACACCGTAAATTACGACTTCCGAACCGTAAATTACGCTAGCCAGATCGTAAATTACGACTCCTCATTCGTAAATTACGCCTGCAAAAACCGTAAATTACGCCAGGGACACCGTAAATTACGCTTGCAAAAACTGTAAATTACGACTCTCGAAGCGTAAATTACGCCAGCGACACCGTAAATTACCACTCTCGAACCGTAAATTACACCAGCGGCATTGTAAATTACGACTCCCGAACCGTAAATTCCGCCAGCGGCACCGTAAATTACGACTCCCGAACCGTAAGTTACGATTTCCGAATCGTAAATTACGCCCACGAAACCGTAAATTATGACTCCCGAACCGTAAATTACGTCAGCGAAACCGTAAATTACGCCAGCGAAACCGTAAATTACGACTCCTGATCCCTCAATTACACCAACGACATTGTAAATTACCACTCCTGATCCGCAAACTACACCAGCGAGACCGTAAATTCCTAGTCCGTATACGTAAATTATGATACGGAAAAACGTGGTTTGTGGACAATTAATCGTAACTTGCGTATTTCAAATCGTAATTTACATGATGGACATGGTAATTTACGATGAAGCGGTCCTGTATATGAATGTCATCAAGATGACTCTGTAAGAAATCGCTTCGAAATTAAGAAATATTTGTACAAAAATTACGTCTTATTTTACTTTTTACGTTACCCCCTTAATTGTTCAATTCAAGGAAAACTGATGGTGAGAATCGACCCAGCCACATATAGACAAAATACATCTAGTCTTCTATCTATATCTTCCAGATCCTACACATCCCTCTATAGATGGACCAATTGCAATGCTTCCGCCCCCGCGGGTCGCATATAATACCACAAATTACCCGTAATCTTACGAATTTATGAGGTATTTTTAGCTGATTCCATAGGTATTGCATACTTGTCGATGTTTTGAATTTGATCGGTGCCGGAGCCCTTCACCGTGTACATTCTCCCCTCGCTCATGAATCCAGCCTGTGCTTTGGCATCTGGCAATCCATTTGGATGAGACTCGCCCTGAATCCACTGGATACCACCATTGGGATATAAAAGTTCAACGTACGAATGCGTTCCATTAGATGTTATCGCCACTTGATAGGTATTGACCTATTGAGTACAAACAAATTGGTTTATTCCGTCTTTTTTTTTATGTATTTTTTTTTTATTTATTTATTTTTTTCCAATCTTGTTGTATGTTGCACACCTCACGAGAGAAAAAAATCTTCCCCACAAAATGCGTAATTAAAAAAAAAAATCCAAAATTTCTAAATCTAGAAAAATTGAAAAAAAAAAAAAATTAGCACTTACTTTATCACTCTTCTCGTTATAGTATCCAACATCCAGCCAAGTTGCCAAGAACACATGAGTGGGCATGAAATCCTCGGTATTCTTGAAGGCACTGCGCACCATACCGCTGGTGCGTGATAGTACCTCAGCGTTATCTGTTTCCCCATAGTAAATTGTCCCAGAGCCCCTGGTGTCCACATGTGTATACAGGGGAGCAATCACAGGGTCATCCAGTGGAAAAGCTATGTTGAAGAATCTCTGCATCGATCGAATGAACGATAGCACCCCATTTCCGTTCACCTATCAATCAGCATGATATATAACATGTGTCGAATGTACTTGTCGTCCCCCCCCTCCCCCCCTCCCTCCTCCGCCCTACCCCAGGAGACCTAAATCTCCAGTTACTGACCGTTTTTTTTCAGATTTATCTGGCGGTAATGCTTGATAACCAATGAAAATGAATAATGCCAAGTGATGCTGGATGGGATAGTGGTCCATTGGGGCGCCTAACTTCCCGATTTTTCGGGAATGACCCCTAAATCGATTTTTTTCACTTCGTAACTAGTTTTTTCAGTATACCAAAATGATCCCCGTCGAATTCTGAACAAATATCTCTGTGTGTGTGTATGTTTGTGTGTGTGGAATCGGAATTTTCCGTTAACGATTTCCCACGAACGGATCGAACGATCTGGGTCATCGAGGTCTTATTCGGAGTGTCTTCATGGAACTTAGATCAGATTAGTTTTTGGCTTAAATTGACCGAGCAGTTTTTTTGTTATTAACAATTGAATTGTTTACAACGCTCTATTTAAAAAACGGTAAGAGATACGGCAAAAAGTATTAAGCAGAATTTGCTCTGTAAGTGGAAATGCATATTTAATTTGTTGTCACTTTTTTCCATATTTGTCATAATTAAGGAGGTATGACGGGTTTAATCCTCGAGCGTTCGCACCCCTATTGGCGTCTCACTCCCACTCCAGTAACGCGCATAATTCTCTTCTTCACGCTGACTATGCGGCGAGTCAAATATTCATAATTATCTGCTTGATCAATGGGATTGAAACATTTAATTGACGTATCGGAAGATCTAGGAATGGCAAACAGAACTTACAAATCGGGAAGTTTTTATACACACACACACACACACACGTGAGTTATAGAGCGAAAATACCATTGCCAAAAGGAGAAGTTAATTACTTTTCTTCAAAACCGATTACCGATTAATTCAAAGAAATTGAATTGAATTCAAAGAAATCCCCAGCACGTGCCCTACAATTCGTGCCAATGACGTAACACTACATATCAATTGGCCTTATGACAAAATGGGTATTCACGTGAATTAGTCTTAAAGTCATTCACCCACTAAGAAAAGTGTGCCTTGGTCCAGACACTCATTCTAATGTACGTTAAATTATTAGGCCTCATTGCTCCAGATAGAATTGAGTCTCGTGGGTTGTATATGACCCTTTGACTAGTGTTTCAACACAGACTTACGAATTCTCTATGAATGAGGGCATGAATTGACAATGAGCGTTTACATGAATAGATAAAAATCAGGTCGCATTTATTGTACAATGTCATTAAATATTTTCGGCCATTCTCTTTCATTCATTGACATTGTTCTTTATGCCTTGAGGTCAATTATGTGGTCATCTGTATAAAAAGTCAACCAAAATATTTGATAGAACTGACTGACCCAGTCAGATAAGAATCAGGGCAATAATGATGGGAAAAAAATCCTCTGTATCGCTACTTCATAAACCGATACGGAAATTTATTATAATTATTTTGAACATGCAACGTTGTAGCTCGATGAATTTTGTTAAATTTAGACTTTGTGGGTGGTTATGTGTGTTGGTGGGCGGGTGGATCGGCATGTGGGCGGGTGATGGTGTGGGCGGATGAGCGGATGAGCGTGTGGGCGGGTGAGTGAGTGGGCTGGTGGGCGGGGCAGGGGTTAGCGGATGGGCGGGTGAGTATGGGGATGTGGGCGGGTGATGGTGTGGGCGGATGAGCGGATGAGCGTGTGGGCGGGTGAGTGAGTGGGCTGGTGGGCGGGGCAAGGGTGAGCGGATGGGCGGGTGAGTGTGGGCCAGTGGGCGGGGCAGGGGTGGGCGTGCTGGCGAGTGGGCGGGGCAGGAGTGGGCGTGTTGGCGAGTGGGCGGGGCAGGGGTGGGCGTGCTGGCGAGTGGGCGGATGGGCGAGTGGGCGGGGCAGGAGTGGGCGTGTTGGCGAGTGGGCGGGGCAGGGGTGGGCGTGTTGGCGAGTGGGCGGATGGGCGAGTGGGCGGGTTGGTGTGTGGGCGGGTAGCCGGGGGCGGGTGGTTGGGTGTCTACGTGTGTCTTCAACAGAAACTTCTCATGTTTAACCTTTCAATATTCTCAAATTAGAATTTTTTTATCCTCAATTGTTCTATTATCACGAACCGCCAAGTTTAGTTGTATGATAAACTTCATATAGTGTAGATTCTGAGATTCTGAAATATTGGGAATTCACAATTGATTTGTACATCTTACACTTTTTGCTCTCAAAATTGATAACAACATTGCGCGACGCAGCGCTTATCATGCAACCGATGACGCCGGGTGAAGAAGGACAACTACTGAAGGGTTATTGGATTCACCTCGTAAATCAGAGATCAATTATTCCGGTTTTTTTTTTCAACAGAAATTATATATTCTATATAACATAATCAGCGACATTTTTTCGTAGAAATATTCGTTGCATTATAAAGTCTGTTGCAAAATCAATGACATAAAAAGATTTTAGGAAAATCCAACTGCAAAAACATCTCATAACACTTCTGCGTAAAACGTCGTGGTAAACTGCTTATCTTAGTACCAACAGATATTACTCAAAAACCGAATATACACGACATTTATTTTTTCCTCCGAAAATGAAAATTCCATTTCCGACACGTGAAGACATTTCCAATATTTCTGAACAATTGCCAACAAAGTGTGCGTATGTGTGTGTGTGTGTGTGTGTGTGTGTGTGTGTGTGTGTGTGAGTGATAATAGTCATCCTAGCTACATGAGCTTCTAAATTTTGGACCACCCTCCCTCCCCCCCCCCCCCCCCCCCCCCCCCCCAAGAAACCATATAATCATCTTTTCTGTTCACTTCTACCTTGCCGACACCTCTACAATGGAAAAGCCCACTCAAGATTCGAGAAGTTATTGGTTCGCTCCAATCACCCCCCCCCCCCCCCCTCCCATTTATTCATCAAGCTTTCAATTATCATGTTACATTTGGGGAAATCTATTTCCGTGCATTTATTATTCATGTGTGTTATCAATTCTGGGAAAAATCGACAGAAAAAAAGAAGAATTACTGATACATGTTAAATCGCCAACTGTTGAACTAGACTCATCGGCTATATTGAATGGCATCCGTTTTAAACTGTTGGCTATCATTTTCTGGGGCTATCAGCCAGGGTCGAGGGTCACCAAGCGCCGATGACACAAAACATACGGTGGCTCACGTTTTCACGGATAAATAATGGTGAGCATTTTCGAGAATTGTTATAAACTGCATAATGACCATTATTTTATCCTCAAATCATTGATTTTCATGTGACATTAGAAGTGTCATTGAGACAGACAGTTGAACATTGAGGGTTGCTCTTGTCGCAGATTTTTTTTTTCCATCATTCAACATCAGAGTCGCGGTATAATCCGGGGGCTTCTATGGTGATAAAAGTGTTAACGCAATCGTGTAATCTAGTACAATCATTTTGATGAATAAAACTGGCGAGTCGACAGGGCCGAATGAAGATGATTATTGTGTAGGCAGTTGTCATATATAGTGTTTTCCCTCAAGTTGTCGCCGAAAAAAAGAAAAAAAAAATGGGCTGTGGGTTTGACCCTCCGCGGACCAAAATTATAACTCCCCGATGTCTGCGTGTGTGTGTGTACTCTCTTTCCAATCTCTCATTTTTCTCACCATAGAGCTCTCCAAATGATTTCAATTGTTTATAACGCTCTAACGCCGAAACGGTTAAAGATACGAAAAAAGTCAGAGAACACAAAATATGTATTTTTTTATAAGGAACAACATTTATTCGACACATTTTTGCGTATCTATAATATTTCGTGAGATACAGCGTTATAAACAATTGAAATTGTTAATGACAATAGAAACCAGGAGACATATATGGAGCAAAAACTAATCAGCTCTAAGTTACGGCAAGGCGCTTCGATTGCGTCATACAGGACCTCGATCGGATAATTTGTTCACGAGAAATCGTTCCGGGAAATTTTTGGTTACATACGTAGATCGACACACCCACACACACACACACATACAGCCATTTTGTTTTAAATAGTCTAGAAAGGTCAGAAATACCCTAAAACGTGGAGATCTGATGGAAGATCGATCGATAAAAAAATCTTCCCCAACTCTCCAAGCTCTATTGACATCAACAATAAATCAAAATTTATCAATGGACGGTGAAGGGAACTCTAGGTAAGTAAAATCCCTCAGAAACAAGATAAACAATGATACACTATCTCTCGTAACTGATTGTAATTTCGCTGATGATTCCTCGACTCCACCTCCAGGATGTTTTCCTGTTTGTACATGAGCGGAGGTGATAATGTCTGGAGAGACAGAGAGAGAGAGAGAGAGAGAGAGGCCGAGACTGGAGATCTCAAGATTCGATAAAATCCATTGAAAATGCCGCTGCAGACGCTGTGAGTAATGCTCATGAGGACGTCATTAATAACGGAAATGATAGTAATGCATTAGAATGTGGAAATTGTAGAAATTAGTGAATGGGCGTGCCTCAATTACACATTGCACGAGAGTACAATACTCATGTCCTCTTCCAATTTCCCCCCACCCACCCCCCCTCAACATATTTGTTATTATTCAAGAGATCAATCGGGTCAATCATTGATCAGTGATTGATCAGGGCAATCAGTTATTGGTCAGATCAATCAGCGATTGATGGGATCAATCAGGGATTGATCGGTTCAATCAGTGATTGATCGGATCAATCAGTGATTGATCAGATCAATCAGTGATTGATCGGTTCAATCAGTGATTGATTGGTCAATCAGTGGTTGATCGGGTCAATCAATGATTGATCGGGTCAATCAGTGATCAATCGGATCAATCAGCGATCAATCGGGTCAATCAGTGATCAATCGGATCAATCATTGATCAGTGATTGATTGGGTCAATCAACGATTGATCGGGTCAATCAGTGATTCATCGGGTCAATCAGTGATTCCAGATCAATGCTCTGCCGGAATTATCACATCACAGCATCGTTCCCATGGACCAAAAAAAACAGTCGGCTTTTTAACCATAATAAAAAATGATGGCTGGACAGTACTGATTAATGGAATCGTGTAATACGAGTTAATGATGATGTATTAAAAAATATGGGCTGAATTGAAGGGGATGACTGAGTGTCTGCGCCTGGAATTGTTATCATTCCCATGACACCACGTGCGCACACAAATTAACGTTAATGAGTGAATTAATCTCGTGGGAAGACAAATGGTGGAATAAAATGTCAGTTGACTATAGGATACATTTAAATGGAGATAATTTTTTTCGAATGGGTGGTTGTAATTTTTGAGAGTAATTGAGAAATACTTACGAATATAGTGTTGTAAATTTTGTCGTAGAAGGCGATGGGAGTTTTTAGCTGGACCTCGATGGAGGACAATTGGCCATGTTGGTCTTGTTGGAGGTGGTGGCTGCCACCACCTGTGTAGGGATATAGGCTCTCTTTGCTGATGCCAAATGTTGCTGGCAAGATGACGAAGCCCAGGAGCAGTAGGGCCAAGCTATGACCGGCCATTCTTGGTGGTAACAAATGCAGTGATAATCACTATCTTCTTGCGCTTTGAACTTGCCACGAAGTCGACCAGGGAAGTACACTATTCTGACTGTGATAAATTCGTTGAAGGCGGCCACACAGTGTGGAGCAATTGAATGAGTGAGAAGTGGTGGGCATGAGAGACCCCCCACCCCTCCGGGGAATTTTAATCGCTCGCCCCGAGGGTCTGGGCTTGGAGGCGCGGGACAGGAATTATCATGTGACATCATATGGTTTTTGGAATTGAGGAGAATGGTGGATGTCAGTGTGGGATTCTTACTCAATTCATGTTGGGGCTATTTGGAGCGATATGGAGATTGTGGGGAATTATCACGGGGTGAGTTCACCTTGGCAGATGGAAATTATTTGGAGAACGGCGCTCACCATTGAGTGACCCTGTCTAACAAATTGTGCAAAAAAATTTGGAGAAAAAATTGATTAAAAAATTTTCAGTTACAATAAAAACAAAATCGGTATCGATTTTTTTTTTTTTTTTTTTTTTTTTGAAAATCGAGATAGTTTTCAAAATGGACAAAATTTAGGGAAAAATTGGGGTCGAGAGTGTAAAAAAAGGGGGAAATATAGAGAATACGAGCGCAGCTTGTAGTGCAGTCAATGAGAGTTCTTCACGATTTTAAGATCACGTGTTCGTTGCAGAAGGTGAGTTATGCGCAATATGACATACTTATTAAATTGTGAGATTTTGGGGATTGATATATATTTTGGAAAATTGTTGTGAAAATTTCAGAATTTTAAAAAATAAGACACATATCTGCAAATTCGGAAGTTACAAAATATATCGACATATCAATGTTGCGATAAATCTTAAAAAAAAATTGGACATTTTTTTTTACTCCAAAATTTTCGAAAATTTCAAAAAATTTAATCATTTTGAAAACCGAATGTGAACATGTAATACGTGAATGAATTTTATATTTGATCTACCACTGTACTCTATATGCATTAGGATCCCCCCAGCCACCCCCTCCCCCCCTCAATGGCGCTGCCATTATGCCTAAATGCAGTAACAAATAACAAACTAACAACATTTTCTGCATTTTAGTGGTCTCAAGATGTGGCAGCAAGAAGCGATCAACACGCATATTCAAGTGGGTTGTGAGTATAACTCAAAAAGGGCTTCCAAAAAACTCCCAAATTCGAAATCTGAATGCGGCAGCCGGTTTAAATACACAATCAAAAATATCCAGTGACTGATATACACGTTCTAATATACAATGTCGAAAAAAATAATTAACAAAATTTCCAATGTCAAAAATATATAAGAGGGTAGGGGGTGGGTGGTGGGTGGGTGGGGGGGCGTCGAATGGAATCGAGGCCCTCGTGGCCAATATATATGTTGAAATACACAATGCTTAAAGATCTAAGTAACGAAATTTCCAATCTCAAAAATATATCAGAGGGTAGAGGGGGGTGGGTGGGGGGGGGGGGCGTCGAATGGAATCGAGGCCCTCGTGGCCAATATATATGTTGAAATACACAATGCCGAAAAACTCAATTAACAAAATTTCCAATGTCAAAAATATATAAGAGGGTAGGGGGTGGGGGGGGGGGGGGGGTCTAATGGGATCAAGGCCCCCGTCACCACTCGTTCTTCTCTGCTATACAGATACAGGTGTCCAATTGAATATCAATGGACCTGAGAATTTTTTTTTTTTTTAATATTTTTTGGGTATTTAGATCTAGCGTCTTTGACGCCAACTCTAATTTCGACTGCATTTTATGAACAAATGGAGATAGAGGAAAACAATTCAAATATAAATTGTGCTCCGTTCCATGAAAAATCTTTCAAGTCTTATCCATGACATTGCTATCTATAGTACTTTTTGAAAAAACCGGGCTCGCATGTCAAATGAGATGTAAATTTGACTCTTACCACTGCATATGAATGGGAATGTGGAGAAAAATCGTAAAATTTGAGTGATGGAATTTTGCACACCCCATATTTTATATCGTCACTATTTTCCTCTGTATCCACTCCTCTCCCCAAACCAATATTGCAGAGCTCGCTCAGTTGCGAGGGCTCCAACACACTCCGCGCTCCCCCTACCCCCCTCCCCCCCCCCCCCCCCCGCCGTCGTTCCGGAATTATGAAAGTCGCCCAAAAAATGAGTAATTAACCATAAAATGCATGAAAAATTGTTGATAATAGTTCATTTTGTTGGTACGGAGTCACCCCCCCCCCACCCCCCTAACGCCATTAAATCAGTCCAACACGAGATATGCAAAAAAAATAATTTTCATTTTCGTAAGAACAATAGTAACTTCTCTCCATTGAGAATTTAAATTTTTTTCTCAATTTTTCGGAAAAAAATTCGGAAAATTAAAATTTCCGAGATACTTCCGGGCGAAAGATTTTCGGAAGAAATTTAGCCCTAGCGCCCCTCGAGCATTAATCATCCGAGGTGAAATTGATTTTTGATTTAGACAGAAAAACAATAACTTCCCAACATCTGGGATGTTAATGAAATTTTCCCCGATGTTGTATAGGAAGGGGGGAGGGGGGGGGGGGGGGCGCGCTCCAGAATGAACGTGCGCGCTTATCTCAGCGTCATCCTGTCTCATTACTTTAACCATCGTAATATATCGCTGTATGGGCGGTTTCGGCCGCTTATCGAGGGCCTTCTCATGCCAGGGTGTCCGGAAGTCTTTCGACATCGGTTTAAACGAGCTGAGTTGCAATTGGCGCATAATTCACGTACAATTGCCCACAAGGATTTTACCTCCCCCCTCCCCCTTCCCACCCACCCGCCCACCCTCCCAGTGATTTCTCGTAGAATTTGCATGATCTCATTCATGTGTCCTGGATAGATCGAGGTGTCAATTAATCAAGCCCATCCACATTGTAAATGGATCTTTATTACAAGAAAATTACATCACTAATTTGTACATATAAAATATAAATATACAATTGGTTTTATACAGTGGTGGTCTTGTCGGATTATTTTTTAAAAATTTTCCTCGTATCTGATGTATTGCAGACGGAGTATCTTCTATCACGATAATCATTCCGTCCCCATTATTTTTTTTTTTTTGGCAGTATTATTTATATTAATGATTCAAATATTTCTTCAATTATTTTTTTTTTTTTTTTTTTTTTTTTTTTGGTCGATTTAACAGTAACGTAATACGTTGGAATTGTTTAATGAGTTAATGCGCATTTGATAGACTAGTATCACTAATTAATAAAACAAGATATTGTCTGAACAAAATTATGGTATTTATAACAAAAGTTGATACGAGTGATAACATCACTGATAAAAAAATTTATCATTAGGTAATGGGTGGAAATTAAAGTGAGGGGAGTTTAATTATGGTGTCATTCCATGGGAAGTCATCTACAGGTCCATCGAAATTTGGGGGGGGGGGGGGGGGAGGGGGGTGCAAGGCGGGGGGGGGGGGGGGGAACTATCCGGGCAAATGTTCAAGCCATAAATTTTTTTTTTTTCTACACACGTCCCGTGTCTCTCTCATTAGTCAACATGATTTCTAACAAATACTCGTTTCTTTGCAAATTTAAAATTACAAATAACTTCCTTTCTCTATTAGGTGAATTACAGTGCGCTACCACGTGCTGTGATTGCGTTTTAACGATTAAAGCTACGGTGGATGTGTTGGATGGTGCGTGTGTCAATACGTCTCGTTTTTTTTTATTATGTCATCGATTTTTTTTTTTTTTTTTTTTTTTAATCGATGAAATGATTGATATTTGGCAGTTTGGTATTTTTAATGGAACACATGTCTTCCCAGGAAATATATATCAGTCTTTGATGGTATTTTCTTCTTTTTTTTTTCTCTGTAAATTCGATATTTTCGTATGCAATGGTACGAACGAGAATGCAACATATCCCATTACAATTCCACATTAAATGCTGGTTAAATTGACACTGATGGTGATTTAAAAAAAAATTGCTACGTAATTCATTGACTACTCATGTGCCTGTTAAGTATTTTTTTTTTTTTTTATTAATTTGTTAAATTGTCTCCGTAATGCTCAGTCGGTATTATTACACTACTCATCCCATAAATTTAATTAATTCTGGAATAATACTTTGGCAATAGCCGACAGTCTTTTAATTGGATGATTAATGAGTCGATGGATATTGTTTAGTATGTCGGCGTGATAAGTATTAATTAATTGATGCAAATTGAACATTTCGATTGGGTGATTTCCATCGATTTAGTGAGGGGAGGGAGGGGGAGGGGGGGGGGAATTTAGTCTAGGCATCACGATATTCGCTTGACGTGCTTCTGATGTATACTGTGGGAATCGAAACATGTCACCAAAAGTACGTGACTCTTGCAGGCCTCCACGCGCTTCTTCAGGATACATGTCTCTGCCTCCAGGGCCTCCAGGAAGGACGGATCTCGCCAGTCCATGCTGTCCTCTACGTGCACTGAAATTGAAGGATAGTCACTTAATAGGTATGGATTATGGAGAATTATGGAAAATTGTAAAATTTTGAAATTCCGAAAATTTCAAAAATTTCGAAATTGTTAAAAATTTTAAAAATTGCAAAAATTTCAAAAATTCCAAATATTTCACGAAATTGCAAAAATTCTAGAAATTCCAGAAATTTCAGAAATTTCAAATATCCCAAAAATTCAAAAGAGATTGCAAAAGTAATTTGCAAAGCTTGAAGAAAAATAAAAAATCAAACCATCTAAAAAATAATACGTATACTTATTCAAAAATTTCGAAAATTCCAAGAATTTCAAATATTGCAAACATTTCAAAATTTTTGAAAATTTCAGAAATTCCGAAAATTTCAAAAATCTCAAAAATTTCAGAAATGTTAAATATTCCAAAATTCAAAAGCGATTGCAAAAGCAATTTGCAAAGCTCGAAGAAAAATAAAAAATCAAACCATCCCAAAAATAATACGTATACTTATTGATAACTCTTTATATACTCACAGTCAAAGCTCCACCTGTCGTCCGGTATCAGCAGCCTCTTCTTGGCATTCCTCAGTTCAATTTTAAGTAGGCGCTGGTGCAGTCGTAGGCTGCTTATCCTGGACATCGTGCCACGTGGCTCCGAGCGTAGACGACCTCGTCGATCCAATATTTCCACGTCCTCGTCTGTGTAGACGAGTATCACGGGCACTTCCAGTTCCGCCTGGTGCACGTACCCGCCCACCAGCTGTCCCACCGCTGAAACACCCGCACAACGTCGAAGTTAGAACACCCAGTGCGCCACCTGAGGACAATTGTTATTCTTACGTGGTGGGGATTATCAAGAATTTATCGACCTTTAACCCTTCCGTAGTCGCACTTCCGCGTCCGACATCATCAGTGGTAGCACAAATAAAACTTCCCGATTTGTAATTTCTGTTTCCCATTCCTAGATTTTCCGACACGTTAATTAAATGTTCAAAGACTGGTTACAGAGAAAAAAATAGGAATCATGAAATTTTGAATACTGGAATACAACAGGTGTCGCTACCTGCGACTATGTCACGTGACGCACTGACCAATCACACTGCGCCTCGCGCATTCAGACTCTCCTGTGCAAATGCGGGCAAACACGCATGCGCCGGCGGTAGTCGGACAACTTCGGATCTAGACCGAATATCAAAGTTTGAATAGTCATTAAAATTTCGCGCCACTCGAAATCAACCAATAACTAATAATTCACTCCATGAAAGTGAGTCAAATTTTTATCGAAGCTAAGGTACGCCGAGGACTCCAATTGCGACATTGATTAGCTCGATCACAACTTTCCTCCGTAAATAATGATTGATTAAAACTTTTGGCGATTTTCATGCTTCATGTTTAAAAAAAAACCGGGAACTAGTGCATGAATTTCTTTTAAAATCTAATCAGGTCTCAGTTGCGTGAAGGCGCATCGATTTAAAAAAAATGATCGAATCGGGTGATTCGTTTGCAAGACATCGTTGTCCAAAAATTGGGCACGTACGTGGGCGCATACGTACGCGTAAACACACATACACACATGCATACGGACATTTTGTTAAAAATGCTCTAGAACGATTAGAGAGACTTTGAGACGTGGAGATATGAAATTTCCACTTTTGATTTTCGGGACCATTACAATAACTTCCCTATATTGGGAAGTTAAAGCTTCGTTAATTACCTTGATGCTCCTGAAGAGCGCTAGTTTGCCTTGACGAGTCACTAGCAATACTGCTGGTCTCACTATCCCTCACAACACTATCATACCCCGAGCTCTCCGCTCGGTGTCTCGATAATGTCGCTGGTGATAATTTCGCTGCCTTTGGGGTGGAATCAGCCCCCGAATCATAGCTCTCTCTACTCAAGCCGTACGACGATCCAAGACTCAGCAGTTTCCGCTGCATTCTGCCCGAGGACGGCAGAGAGGACGGAATTGATAATTGCAGAGGGACATTCACTGAAAGAAACCGAGACCCATTAGCCTCCAATTGACCCACAAAAAAAGATAGAAAAAGCGGGACAATTGCGTTATTACCTGGAACTTTGGTCTCATCCTCGATATCAGACTTGCCCGTGACAGTTCTCTCCGCTCTTTCAGCAGTTGTGAACAACTTTTTCGCCTCAATATACTCCTCCTCAGGGTCCGAGCCAGAAGCACCATTACCCGGTATCCTCTCAATCTCCTCCTTTAAATTCGGATTGGACGCACCGTCTGGATGTCGTAGACTAGATATATTGCACTCGCCTAATTTTTCACATAATCTTCTTGGACTTGCTAGATGAGCTACACTGCTTGGATACCAATAGGATGCGGTGGCGGGACGAGACATACTCTGGCGACAGTTATCACAAATTTTCTCCTGCTCACTTTTGCCAACTATGTAAGCTGGCTCGCTGTATATGCTACCATGATTGCTGGCATTGTCATTGAAGAGGACGTCCGAGAGGGATAGCGATTGGCAGCGCGATGGTGGGCGGAAGACATTGGCTGTGAAATGGAATTGAACATTAGGAAAATGCTGGCTAGAGCTAACCCGAGTCGAGTTTTTGAACCTCATGCGAACCTCAATACTCTCCGTTTACCCTCATTTCGACCTCTTTGTCGTATCAGTTCTCAAATTCGAGGTTGCAGTGAGGTCTCACTGAGGCCTCGAAAGCCTCTCGAAACGAAATTTTAACTCCGATTTCACCCGCTAAGGGTACGTCTCCTCCTTAGACCTCCACTAAGACTCACCAAGTAAAGGTGTATTGTAAATATTGGGATTTGTCTTTCTACACTGAAGTAAGAAAAGAACATTTAAACAGAACTAAAGTGAAAATATATTTGGTGAAAAATGCCAGTAATATAAGGTAACACGACGGATACAGTCAGAATGCTCATAGGCAACTAACTAGCGGGTTTTGCTATCCTAGCTGATACAGTCATTTTACCTGAAAAGGGTGCAACAAATTTTTAAAGGTGGAAGGTACTGCGATTTCTAAAAAGGCGTCACTGAACAAATCTGGAGACCATCTGCGATATATTGCAGAGGTCATAAGCATGACCTTACTTACGCAGGTCCAGACTAAATTTTCTAATCCTGCAATGAACGAAAAACTCACGTTTTCTCAAGAGCATTCAAAATACAATAATCATAAATTCCACTGAAGCTTGTGAATTCAATAGTAAAGTATTAAATAGTAATTCCTGTAGAATGAACGGGGATTCCCCGGCACAGACCGGGGCGGCACCGATCATCACTTCGGAAAAAATTGCAAGCGACCTAGAGGTATATTTTATTACCCAAAAATTTGTGACAAGGAGGCCCTTTTCCAAAGTGGTTTACTGCGGTCATCGATATGTCTCTGCCATTTGCCGGGTAACCACCTCCGAAGTATCATCAACAAGTACATTTCAGTGAAATTTGTATAAAATCGAAGTGAAACTTTGAGTGAAACCTAGTGATTTCTTCGAAGTGGTCTTTGAGAATATTTTGTCAATAATGCCTCAATTGAGGTTCATTTCCGATCGGGATTTGAGGTCTACGAGGCTGTTGTGAGGTTGTACAGACTCTCATTTAAACCTATTGACTGCCAAATCAGAAATAACTATTTCGAGGTTCATTTGAGAGTCAACTGCAGTGGACTGCTAGCATGGGTTAGAATGAGGTTCAAAAACTCGACTCGGGACAACACCAACGCTTCCCGCTATCATACTTACATCCAGCGTCTCTCGCGCTAATTGCCGACGAATTCTCCCGCTGATATGTCACCGAGTTGGATACATTCGCCAGTGCTAATTTGCTTTGATACAGTTCATGGAGCCTCGCCAATTGATCAAACTTATGCCTGGTCTCTTGTTCAAGAAAATCTTCATGATCGAAGTAAGGTCTGGGCAGGACACCCATGGAATTGATGGCTGGTTGGAATTGCGCATTGTACCGCTCACTGTCCGACATCACCGACATGGAGTCCGTGAAGGTTGATACAATTGTCAAGTTCTCCTGGCTGAGTATCCTCAAGGGATGCTCCTCCTGATCACTCTCGGGTAGTGGATTCTCCCCCATGCAAAAGGCAATGTCCTCCTCCGTCACTTGCAAACACGAGTCCTGCATGGGCACAGGCTCCAGATCCTCGACCTCAACAATCTCCAAGATCTCATCCTCAGAGGACAACGAATGTCTCGATGGTAAAATATCTTTATGAGACAAATTGAGACTCTCCATTGACACCTCTCTGCTAACACCATTGCTCAGCGGTTCAATTAGGGGCAGGGGAGGTGGCACCACAATCTCCTCATCATCATCCTCATCCTCCTGAGCACTATCCAGCCTACAGTTGCCAATGCTCTCCTCAACTCCAGGACTCGCTGTCAGATCCAAGCCCGAGTCATCATTCGACTTGACATTCAGAAGATTCAATCTCGCCCCATGTCTCTCCGAGCTGTCCTCCACATCGGTCCTCAAGCTATCACTACCTACTGTCGACAACGATGTGTCGTCTTCACCATCCTCAAAACTCCTAAATCCCGACATATCCTTAAAAATATCAGATTTACCATCCTTCGGTCCAGTGGACGTTGATGCAGCATTTTTCGCCCTCTGAATCTGCGATGACTGATTCTCCACCCACTTTCTGATCATGATTTTTTTATGATTATCCATAAATCCATAGCCACCATGCTGCGTTGAAGATGAATTGCCGGGGAGAGCTGTGGAGGCCGTCAGCTGCATAGGCCCATCGATCCACGTCTCGCGTTTGTGGTGTGCATCCTTAAGGAGATGCCTTGCCTCAGCTACTTTGGACTTGGAAATTCGCGGACCATCGATCCATTGCTCGTCTGAACCACCAGTTGTTGTCTGAAGTTTATTATTGGTCGGCGAGTCATTTGTCCCTTTAGGTGGATTCACTACTTTGGGAACGGATATTTTTCTTGGACTAGCTTTAGGCGTGACTGAGTGTGCTGGTGATGTTTGTTTCGAAGCTGTTTGCGTTAGGCTCTTAACATTCTTGGTGGCCTTGTGCGCTGGACTACGCTCCTCAATTTTCGTTGGTCTTTCAGCCACGGATCCCCTGAGCGCTCGTCCCATGGCGCATCGATTGTCACCGGAGTTTAAACTTGGCAGGTAGACAGGTGGATGTTCACCATCTGTGGCATCGTCCGCACCGGGTCCCACATAGATAACAGTGTCCGCTGATAAATCACTGGAGGATGGATCACACTCGCTCGTTTGTCTAGCAGCTTCCTCCCCAGAACTACCACCACTACCATTTCCCTGGGCTCCACCACTTACAAATTTAATCTTACGTCGTCGCATTCGGTGAATTCGTGATGCTAGTTGGACAGTGGTGAGAGTTTCTGTGTAGTGTTGAGCATTTGGTGATACATGGGCTATCATTGCTGCATGACAGGTCAACGAACCAAGGCATTCTTTGAGGAGCTGGGTCAATTTGTGCTCTTTGTAAGGCAGGTGTTTCTGTCCATTGAAGATGGCGAGTAAAATATTACCAAGGCCAGATAGGGGAATGCCGCCTGCTGCTTTGCCACGATCTGAGTTTCCCAGGTCCATTAGGTGCAGTCTACTTCTACCGCCGGCAACTGAAAGTGGAGACAGAGGGTTAGGAAAGCTTTTATGATGTATGCTGTTGGTGTTTGGTGGGAAGGTAGTTTTAGGGGGCGGGGGGGGGGGGGGGGGGGGGAAGAGGGGAAGGGGCGGGGGGGGGTTACTTACCTCCACCCTTTGCCGCGACACTATACTGGTGGGGGGGGGGGGGGGTGAGGATGGGAAGGGGGCTGGGGGGGGAGGGGAAGGGGGGGGGGGGGGGTTACTTACCTCCACCCTTTCCCGCGACACTGTACTGGTACACGTGGAGTGTATATAGCATGTGGGCATCGCTATCCTCACGCTGACGACCCGCAACTGCCGCGTCCAAGTAGAAGGCCGCTCGCTCCGCTGTTGGCGCGCGTAGCTCACTGTGCTGCTGAAGAGATAGGCTCCCAATGAAAGGATCGTCGCGGAGGTACACGGCGGGAGATTGTTCAGAATCTGCGGAGACGAGAAATGATAGATAAATGAATTGTTGTTGATGAGAAAAAAGAGGGAGGCTTCATGGGACACCTGGTAGATGTGAAACATGGAAACACTAATTTTGATCTAAATTCATCCAAAATTTTTGGCGATTTGAGAATTATTGGAAATTTTCAAATACTCAGTTCTTTTAAATAGTTGAAAGGTTTTTTGAAAATTTTACAACATTTTCCGAAATTGAAAAAAAAATTCCAAACTTGTCAAATATGCCCAAAATTTTTCGGATTTTTTTCAAAATTGTTCCAAATTTTTTCAAAATTGTTGCAAATTTTTTATAAATTTTTCCACAGGTTTTCAAAATTCTAAGAATTTTTTTCCGATTTTGTTCCAACTTCTTCCAATTTTTTTGTAAATTGTTCCAATTGTTTTTCAAATTTTTAGAAAAGAGTTCCAAATTTCTCCGAACCTTTGACAAAATTTTTGCGTTAAAAAAAAAATTCCGAATTTTTTGAAATTTTTTTAGAATCTTCACAAAAATTTTCTAATTTGTCAAAAAAATTTCCAATGCTTGTCAAAATTGTTCGAAATGCTGCAGCGTATCTTGATATGTTCATACAACTTGTGCGCATCACCTCTGCGTCGATGGCAGAGAGTGGGAGCGATGGGTAAGCGGTGAAGTATATCTATATATATTTGTCCTGGAAATTGCCTATCCCGAGAGCAAATTTTTCCGATCGCATTCGCCACATTAGATGTTTCACATAAAAAAAAATTTTTTTGTCATACCTCCCCAACCCCCCCCCCCCCCCCCCCCCCCTCCCACTATGTACGTAGAATTTTTTTTGCCGTAATCTCCAATATGAAAATAGCTTCTTCCCTAAATCCTCAGCGAGCATTTTCGTTTTTCTGAATCTCACTTATCTGAGTTTATTCACAACCTATATATATCCCCACAAAAAAAAACCTAGCTCCATTACTTTTCAGCGGAGCACCAAGTGGGGTGAGTTGGGCACCATGTGTGCCCTCGGCTATGCATGAGACGCGTTTATTTCACGTGCGAACGTGAACACATAGCCCTATAAAGTACGGGAAAATGTTATTTAAGAAGGGGGTTGGCCATTTAGAATTTTATGTATCACTCGTATGAAGTGCGTTACACTGATCCCATACAATGCTAAGTTTATGAAGCCCACGTGGACATGGTCATTACCAAGAACACATTTTTTTTATGGCTCGGGTCCTTCGATTGAAATCGGGAGAGGGGCCGAATTTTTTTTTTTTTTTTTTTACCCCAACTCGGATCATTCGAAGCGCGTACGAAGACGATTTATCTGCGCCCTTCTGCGTCCTCCCCATCGACCAATACAAAGTCGTGATGTCGGAGTAGCATTGTGCTATCAGAGCAATGCCTGATCGGACGCAACAGCCTTGGAGTTTCGATTTTCAAGTAATCGGGGGGTGGGCGGTGGGTGGGTGGGGGGGGGGGGTGGAAGTGGGTGGGCGGGGGGTGGGGGAAGAAACCCGTGAGCTTTTTCCTGAATTCTGAGGACTCGCAAACATACGAAAGAAGATTTATTCTGCCTTTCCTCACGTTCGCAATATCGAAGGACATTCCAAAAGATGATTACAAAAAAATTCAGTGCATACAAGCCATTTGAGTGTTTAATTTACTCACGAGTTTCATTTCGCGTTTATACCTATCGAGAGCTCTCACTGTGCTTTCATAGAGAAGTTGTTGGCTTTTTCTTGGAGTTATTTAGTGCTAGCAGGGAAAAAGTTCATGTTGGCAACTTGTGAGAGCGACAAATGAGTGGAGAAGCTCTTGCACTTGGCAATTGAATATAAACTAGTGGGATGAAAGTGGGTGTTTCAATCGCATTTATCAAGCAGAGAATTATGAATATTTGACTAGCCGCATAGTCAGCGTGAGGACGAGAATTATGCGCGTTACTGGAGTGGGAGTGAGACGCCAATAGGTGTGCGAACGCTCGAGGGTTGAACCCGTCATACCTCCTTAATTATGACAAACATGAAAAAAAGTGATAAGAAATTAAATATGCATTCCCACTCACAGAGTAAATTCTGCTTAATACTTTTTGCCGTATCTCTTACCGTTTTTGAAATGGAGCGTTGTAAACAATCCAATTGTTAATAACAAAAAAACTGCTCGGTCAATTTAAACCAAAAACTAATCCGATCTAAGTTCCATGAAGACGCTCCGAATAAGACCTCGATGACCCAGATCGTTCTACCCGTTCGTGAGAAATCGTTAACGGAAAATTCCGATTCCACACATACAAACATACACACACACACAGATATCTGTTCAGAATTCGACAGGAAGCATTTTGGTATACTTAAAACCCTAGTTACGAATCGAGATAAACAAAATTGATTTAGCGGTGATCACAATAACTTCCCGAAAAATCAGAAAAATTCCCCCCCCCCCCCCCCCCCCCAGTTAATTACTCAATAACTCGGAAAATTAATTGAGACGCGGTTTAATTAGTTTTGTCCCGCAGATAGGGAAAGTCACTAAAGTCCAAGTTAAACTCCAGGGGCTAAATGTACAAACTTTTTTGCCTCTCCCCCCCCCCCTCCCAGCCCCCTCCCCCCACCCGCCCACTTCGTTCTCACTCCCACATAAAATTATAATATCTCTGGATAAATGAAACAAGGCTGTCAACTTGGCAAATTTAATATACGAATGGCGTGATTTAGCCTCGCACAAAAATTACTAACAATTTATTAGTGACGTCTTTGATATGCCATTAGGATAATTCCTCCACGCGATGTCTTCTCGCTGGATGAAATAAATTTACTAATGACTTTATGTTAGCACTAATGTACTAAAAGCCCAGTGCCAATAAAATTTGTGTATTTTTTTTTTCATAAATTACCATTGGCATAAGCAGCAAGAAGATCCTTTAATTGTTGTTGACCAGTTGTCAATTCAACGCAACTCACGCGAACACTAAATCTGGCACCTGTACGTTGGCGCTGCTCAGCAATTCCTCTAAATAGCCAAGTTATGGCGCATGGAATTGCCCCGAGGGTATGACCGGCCTCTGGTGTGCCCAACATCGTGTGTGATTTACCTGAAACATAATTAATGATGCAATAATTAGTGCCAATTAATAATAATGATAATAGAGGGGGGGGGGTGGGTGGTAATCATCAGTGGGTCGAATCAATAAGGTCCCGGTAGAGGGGGGCACATTGGGATCATAAGATTTTCGTGGTATGTTGATTACACATACACACACACACACACATACACACGAAAGCACTCAACACACAGAGTCGGACACACACCCGAAATTCTGAAGCTAATACCCCTTTCCACCGTGATAACTCCTTAATGATGCATCCTGGCGATGAGAGTCATAAGAGATAAAATGTGCGTCTGCGAATTACGAACAATTTTCATTAGAACCATTTTTACCTATTTATAACGGTTCTGAAGATACAGCCTTATAAACAATTGGACAATTGCACGATTGTTATTGCGGACCCAGCATCAAGGTCGTGTAGTATCGAAGAACAAGAAGATGACGGATTTTCTTGTATACTGCTTAGATGTAGCGGGGTTCGGATCATAGAGTGGTCCCTGAAGGGTGTACGTACATGTTATTCAAAAATGAACGATTGAACTGCTTTTTGAACTACCTTGTCGCACTAATGTTTGCACAACCTGCGGTTGACAGGGTCATCCTTCGACATTGCGCAAATGCAACTGAAATCCCAGCCGTGTCTCACCCGAATGTGTATAAAAACCCATGCATATCACCACAACACGGTTAGACACGTGTAATCGGGTAAAAGGACACGGTGCAGTTAATGGCGGATAAATTTATTGCCCACTGTCGTTTAAATGTTTCGCGATGCTAGTGATGATGTTTTAATGACGCAGCTTCTATATCTCGGGATCAATCCCATTGGCCGAATTATTTGCAGTACACACACACACACACACAAACACACACACACACACACAAACACACACACACACACGCGCTTCCTTCTTTCTCTTTTTTCTGTTAAAAAAAAACACACACACACACCTACAAACACACATACACCCACACGCATATTATCGTCAGTTGGTATCTCGGTACTAACACATGGTATCCCTATATGGGCTGATGCATTACGAAGTCAAGCAGCACGCCGGCAAGTTGTTCCAGTCTTCCGGCTCAGTACTGACCCAGCCTGACCCTAGCCTTGCCTGGTCCGGCCCAGTCTTGGCAAACGAGCCGGTGCCAGTCCTGTTTGGAACATTGGGTCAAGCCAGGCTCAAGGATGGGAATTGGACTGGTAATTTAGCCTGGCCCTAGCTTGATATTTAGACTGAGACAAGTCTGGCGACCAAGTTAAGGATTGGCAAGCGCCAGGCCTGATCGAGAATTACGTGGTATAACCGACCCTTGAACTCCGGACCTGGTCCTAGGCTGTACCAAGGCTGGCAAGTAAGCCTTAACGTAAAATGTGATTGTGGATTCAGGCTGGTACTAATCCGGCAATAGCCAGGCTTGGGTGCCAGCCCTGTGCCAATACTGATCCAGGTTTGGTATCCGTGGTCTTGGTTGGCAGCCTTGGCACAAGACTGGTATCACCACTGGTACAAGCAAAGCCCAACCTAGGATGCTGAGGCTTAGTAAAACAAGACTGTCCCAAGCTTGGGCCGCGAAACCCATTAACGCTGAGAATTTTGCGGAAGTCATGCTATCATCAGCGGCAGCTTGGGACGCTCCCAGCGTTTTTGCAATGGAGGTTCTGAGGGAGCTGCACTGCGAGGAGCACTCCCATAAAATCCCAATGCCGGTACCAGAAGGTTCAGCCAGAAGTAGATGACATTTAAAGCACTGTGAAGTCACACTTGGCGCACGCTATATGCCAATGTGGATATTTATGGAACGAGGAACAGTAGCCTCAGTAAGTATACCGTAAAATTCTCCTACCATGAAGCAGAAAGACTTTTATTGCTCCATTATATTTACTAAAATATTCAGTCGGAATTTTGTTAGCAGTCAAGATGCATGCTCCTTAAAAAATTGCTCCTGGCAAAATTGAAGCTGAATCAATTTTTTCAATGAGGATAATCCGATGGAATGTGTAATTAAGTGGAATACAAAAGTTGAAATCTCTTATCCCTTTTATCTTCCACCGTTACGACGAGTTTCTCAACAAGAAAAAAAAATGAAGAAAAATCAAGAAGAAGTTTGCTTACTTTGAGCTTTTTTCTTATTTTCATTTCGCATTTTAACGCTACTTTTCTCGTCTGTTTGTTACCTTTTTCCTTATTACTTTATTTCGTATCTCTTCATCTTGACTCTTTACCTTTCATACTTGGCATCATCCTAGCTCCCTTATAATGATAAATTTGCATGCAAACTCGATATCACTACTTAAAATGTAAAACAACTTGGCTGTTCTTTGACTGCGTACACACTCTACCTTATGACTTTCAGCGAGTTGTGAGATAAGGTAACAGTGATCATGCAGAGCTTTGAGTAAGACATTGTCATTTTCATTTTTTTATGCAATTATTTACTTATCAATTTCCCAATAGGGGAAGTTATTGTTTTGCCCCCGAAAATGAGAAATCGATTTTCCATCAGATCTCCACGTTTCATGGTACTTCTGACCTTTCTAGACTATTTAAAATAAAATGTCTGTATGTGTGTGTGTGTGTGTGTGTGCCGATGTACGTATGTAACCAAAAATTTCCCGGAACGATTTCTCGTGAACAAATTATCCGATCGAGGTCCTGTATGACGCAATCGAAGCGTCTTGCCGTAACTTAGAGCTGATTAGTTTTTGCTCCATATATGTCTCCTGGTCTCTATTGTCATTAACAATTTCAATTGTTTATAACGCTGTATCTCACGAAATATTATAGATACGCAAAAATGTGTCGAATAAATGTTGTTCCTTATAAAAAAATACATATTTTGTGTCCTCTGACTTTTTTCGTATCTTCAACTGTTTCGGCGTTAGAGCGTTATAATCAATTGAAATCATTTGGAGAGCTCTATGGTGAGAAAAGTGAGAGATTGGAAAGAAAGTACACACACACATGCAGACATCGGGAAGTTAAAATTTTGGCCCGCGGAGGGTCAAACCCACAGCCCATTTATTTTTTATTATTTTTCTCTTGGACTAGTTGATAGGATATGCTTACCTAGGCCGGCGTGACCGAAACAGAAGAGACAGCCATCTGTACCATTTATGACGGCGTGGATAACATCCGTTAGAGCACTCGAGCAGATTTCCGTCTGGAAATGAAAAATATGACATATAATTTTTGGAGGATACCAAGACACTAATACAGTGATGAAAATATTTTCCAAGATCGCAACATCGTGTTCTCGAGAGAACAACCTCAATTACTAAAAAAAAGGACACGTAGGAGGTTCCGCGACGGAACTGAAACTTGCTAGTGGTTCATTTCATCAACTGCGAAATTCATTTTTTTGCCGTTTCGATCAATCAATTCAGTGAATAACATATCAAAAATATATTCACCACGCTTCTATCCTCAACCACTGATCGACTGAATTAATGAATTACAATCATGATTAACTTTTATTTCACGTACGCTGGTAACTGTCCCGACAAAATTCGAAATGACATGCTCTGGTACAGTTTCAATATTCTGATGATTGCTCGGTTGATTCACATGTGAGAGCTTATGATCCTCAACGTTGACATTGATTGCTTTTGCCCCTGGCCCGATGATCCCTCATACGTTCGGCCGCACTTTTCCCTACTGTTTTTCTTTTCTTTGGTTTCAAAGCATTCTTTCCACGTAAACGATCACGATATTCTTTGCAACGTTCTGCATTGGTTTTACCCATAATTGACACTAGCAATACACTCGGTTCACGTTCTTCTCCCCACTCTGCTACACTACCATGTAGCATGTCGGAATTTTCGTAACGCCCCCACCACCACTCGCGCTGCACCCCTCCCCTCAAAAACGTTGCATCGAATTTTGTGTTACGCGCCATATGAAGTTGCACTTCACAAATCGGCAACGTCACCCGAGAAAATCCCAAGTGCATGCGACCTTTGGTCAGGCTGTACCAGCCGGATCAATACAACGTCAAAGCATATTTTACGGAATCAAAATGTATCGAGAAATCTGAAAGACGAGGGAAAATATTCAGTCGAGGATCACAACCAAACAAGATCGAAATCTTTGAGTACGTGAATTGGATAGAGGTGGAGGTCGAAGGAGACATGAAACGACGATGCAAATCTACTCTAACTCAACCGAGTCACCAGAGAGATAGAAGATAGAGGCGAGGGATGTAATCTCGATGGTGAATGGCACAAACATATCACGTGATGCCTTCAAAAAAGTCGTAGGGCTATTCTAGAGAGACGGAAAAACAACCTACATATATAGATACATGAAAACAAGGAAGATTTTACAGTGAAAAAGCATTAGCAATATATATAGGACTGTTCTATTATTGGAATGCAGAGTTCGACCGGAAGAAAAAGAACTCTCCTATATATGATTTTATGATGGGCTTTCAAGCTCTGAAAAGCACCAGGAAGGATCATAAACATAATACAACCATATGAGTAAATATTGGAAAGCAAGGAGAACAGTACAAAATGGTGAACTAGCATTGTAAGTGAGAACGTTAGGACAAGGGGGATCTGACTCTGTGTGTGTGTGTGTGTGTGTGTGTGTGTGTGTGTGTGTGTGTGTGTGTGTGTGTGTGTGTGTGCAAATGATATCTTATGAAGTGTTCGACACACATACACTCTCACACACACATACACTCTCACACACACATACACTCTCACACACACATACACTCTCACACACACATACACTCTAACATACACATACACTCTCACGCACACACACACACACACACACACACACACATAACTTCCATTTTTTTACCACCCCACTCGCAAATCAATGGTGCGATCGAAATATATAACAGTTCTCTATGTGAACATCCTCACATAATCTCGCCAGTATCAAATCTTTGTTAAACTCCGCCCACAGATGTTTTCCTCTTTCCACATAATAGGAGGTTGTATAATTTCTCCCCCTTAATAATACTCGCCAATGTCTGATTATTCGCAGAGAATAATCTTTTCCCGTTGAGCATGTGCTCCACATGTTGAACCCCCCCCCCCCCCCCAGCTCCCACCCACCCACCCACCCGCAGCGCCCCAAGTACCTGTGATATCGATAATTTTTCTCGGGTAATCTAATGCAGAAAACAGGCCGATGAGCAAACACATTGCATGAGGTTAACTACCCCGTGTCACTCCAAGCGCCGCCCCCCCCCCCCCACCCCCCGCCCCGCTCATACAATGAGGGTACAAGCCGATGTGACGGTTAATGAAATACGTGACCAGAGCCACCATCATAATCTCAAACACTTGATTGTACGGTACAACGAGAGCTGGGAAATATGGGGGATCGTGAGGAGTCGTCAAGGGCTGATGCTAACCATCAGGTTTGTCCAAGAACTTCCAGCTCTTGCTCATTCTACCCAAGTTTCGTGTAAGCAGGGTATATACGAGACCACTCTGTGGGCGCTCCCTCCCTCCCCCCCCCCCCTCCACCCACCACCCACCCCTTGCCCGCCAACCTCCCCTTGCCCGCCAACCTCCCCTTGCCCGCCAACCTCTCCTTGCCCGCCAACCTTTAATGAAATTTACATGGGAACCCATCGAATTCAAGTGGAGCGTTTAAGGATTTTGACAGGGCTTCTGTTTAATTGAAATTCGAGGCATGAACTGTGAGATATTCCTTCAATTTTCGTTGATAAAAATGAATTCATAGGATTGACATCAATTTCCTGTCGCTTACTCCGGGTTGAATCGAGGGGTTTCTCAGTATCGGCAAACCAATGAAAAATTTGACGAAAAAAAAAGGAGCGGTGCTGATTAAAATTCATGAAGGGTCATGAAAAATTAGATGCCAGAGATTTGCTACCACCTTTCAATTACCCCTAAATACAGTCATCCATTTTGCCCGGAATTAAAGCACTCACGTCGGTGGGCGGGTGGGGGGGGGGGGGGGGGGCGGGGAATAGAGACGCTACAGATTTCACTGGTTGTCACCTCCATGTGATCCCAAGAAATTAGACTTACATAGCGCGTCTTGAGTAAAGCAATATTGGCTCAGCGCACTGAATACGTGATGCAGGCCGTTGTAGACATCGACCTTTTGCTGTGAACGTATCCACGTAGTCGTGTTTGTATGTATCGTCACATGTAGCTTTACGATACCGGGGTTTGAGAGGATAAGTCTAGAGAGAGAGGGTGAGTATGAGAGAGGGAGAGAGGGAGATGGGCTTCATGAAGTGAATGTAAAAGCTGTGTTGCGAATGCTGGAATAATGTTTTCATCTTTGTGGAATGCTGTATATTCGAATAACTGGTGAATTCCAGTGCGAAAAAATTTGTAAGATATAATTCTCTACGTTTTTACTGTTTACTTCAGGGGGTGGGGGGGTACCTTGGAGGAGAAAGGTTACAGAAAAATGGTCTCATGGCTGAGCAGTGGGATAGTGAAGAGCTTTTCTGGGAATTCTTGAAGGTGGGCGGAGAAGGAGCCATGGAGCAATTCTGTAACCAGGTGGGAAGTGCCAAGCTTCAACAATCAGCCCAAGCTTGGGACAGTCTTGTTTTACTAAGCCTCAGCATCCTAGGTTGGGCTTTGCTTGTACCAGTGGTGATACCAGTCTTTTGCCAAGGCTGCCAACCAAGACCATGGATACCAAACTTGGATCAGTATTGGCACAGGGCTGGCACCCAAGCCTGGCTATTGCCGGATTAGTACCAGCCTGAATCCACAATCACATTTTACGTTAAGGCTTACTTGCCAGCCTTGGTACAGCCTAGGACCAGGTCCGGAGTTCAAGGGTCGGTTATACCACGTAATTCTCGATCAGGCCTGGCGCTTGCCAATCCTTAACTTGGTCGCCAGACTTGTCTCAGTCTAAATATCAAGCTTGGCCCAGGCTAAATTACCAGTCCAATTACCATCCTTGGGCCTAGCTTGAGCCAATGTTCCAAACAGGCACCGGCTCATTTGCAATATAATAGAGTATTGTATGGGCACACTTATACATTAACATATGTTATGTTTGATCTTCAGTTATCAGAAAAGTAATTTTAACAGAAATAATTTGTGCATGGAAAACGAGCCATCAGATACACCATCATACAACAAACTGATGTATTCACTTGTGCATACTGATGATCGATATCAAGTGCACATGGATGTATGGAGTCGATGGCTGGGGAATGGTTGGCGATAAAAATCTTATCAAGTGCAAACAGCTCGCGGTAATGGGCCGCTCGTCACCATGGGGACGCTACTGTGTTCGAAATTCTAAAACTCGATCAGTCTCGTTTTCACGGTTGGGTATTGCCAACAGTGTAATCCAGCATAAATGTTTTATCCGTTGGCTCATACGGCAAATGTGAAAGTATTTATGATGACTAAAAGGTTTTTAAAATGGTAAATGGATCAATCGTAACTACGGCGAGCGAGAGAAATGGGATTAAAAAATGCATTTGTGATATTTTATTATTAAATATTTTTTTCATTTTGAGGACACGCCCGTGGAGCAATGCGTATATTGCAGTGATGGAGGTGAGAGGGTGACCACACAAATTGACGATGTGCAAGGTATCATATGCCACTTTCTATTAACTCCTGAAAAATTATAGGAATACATTGGAAGTTGTAGTTGATATCCTGAAAAATATGGAAACTTTGGAATTTGTAGTGTCAAATATAGTTTGCAGTCCTGCTGGGTGAGTGTGTGAGTGGGTGTGTGGGTCGGTAGGTGTGTGGGTCGGGGGGTGAGTGGGTCGGTAGGTGAGTGAGTGAGTGGGTGGATGAGCACGTGAGTGGGTGGGTGGGTAGTTGGGTGTGTGGGTCGGGAGGTGTGTGGGTCGGTAGGTGTGTGGGTCGCTAGGTGTGTGGGTCGGGGGGTGAGTGAGTCGGTGGGTGAGTGAGTGAGTGGGTGGGTGTGTGGGTCGGTGGGTAAGTGGGTGGGTGTGTGGGTCGGTGGGTGAGTAAGTGAGGGGGTGGATAAGGAGGTGGGTGGGTGGGTGGATGATTGAGCGGGTGGTTGAGTCGGTGGGTGGGTGGGTGGGTGAGTAGGTGGGTCCGTGGGTGAGTAAGTGTCTGGGTGGGTGAGTGACTGAGTGAGTGAGTGAGACGGTAGCTGAGTAGGTGGGTGAGTGGGTGGGCGATTGGGTACTTGAGTGGGTGGGTGGGTGGGTGGGTAGGTGTGTGTGTTGTATACATTTATTCAGGTCTTTCCCACCACCCTCTTCT